>SJYA01001971.1:151987-212028 GCA_006410615.1 Neotragus moschatus | reverse complement strand
GGTGGTGGGTTCGGGGTGGGGGTGGGGGAAGAGAGAGAGAAAGAGAGGCGGGATTCTCTAGAACATTCTGCAGAGCTCTTGATTTCACTGTCTGTCATTGCAAAAGGTTCTCAGAGGTTGACTCATAGCACCAGCTCCGAGAAGAGCAACAGGATCAGAGGGCCAGGCTTGCGGGAGGACCTGGGTGTTTATATCTTCAGACTCCTGAGGTGACTCTGAGACATATACAGCTTGAACTACTGAACTATCTTGCATGGTACAAGAGTGACAAATTCAGTAAGGTCACAGTCTTATGATAAAGACAGCCCTCTCAACAAGTCCATGAACTAAAGCAGGACAGAGCAGTCCTGCTGAGATCTACAGGCTGAAGGTGGACAGGACGCGTGGCCCTGGCCTGCAGATGAGTTAGCAGGTGTTGCAGAGGAAAAGTTAAAATTTTACGCCTCCTGCTTGTTCTGCATCTATAACTCAGCTTGTTCCTTGCAAAGTCTGGATCACGTAGGTCATGTGGTCTCACAAAGTGGGGCTTACTATACTAGGAACTGGAGCTTGTTTCACTCACCCTTGTCCTGCTGTTTGCAATTGCTTAGCCCCTGAAAACCTGCTGAATCATGCCTGTCCATGTAAAGGTCAGGCATCCCCCTTCCTGTCTTGATTGCTGTTCCCGTGCATGTGAAACCCCTCGTATAAACCAGCCTATTTGCAGCTAGTGTTGCCCACTACAGTCTGTCTATAAATATTCTGTAACCCCTTTGTTCGGGGCTCAGAGCTTGGAGGGTTAACTCCTCTGGGCCCGCCGGTGTAATAAACCTGAGTTCTCCAACTCTCCGAGTGTGGTGCTTGGTTTCTCAATTACTGGTTTCTGCAACAGTGTCACCCTTTTCTCCATGAAGCTGTGCAGCTTCATTGCTCGAAGTCTGATTCTCACAGGTTCTGTGAAAGTCTTGGGTATAAATGTTAGCCTGGCTCCAGCAGTTAAACAGAGGCTCACATTTGAACCAGGAGGGAGTGGGTGTGGAGGTGGGCTGTCCGGATCCTGCTCATGATGAACCTGTCTTCAGAGCCGCTGGGAGCATGGGCAGCAGACGGGCTGGTGTCAGTTGCAGAGTCTGCTCGGCCTGGGGATGGAAGTGTCCCTTCTGGGGCAGCATGCAGAGAACTGGTGGAAGCCGAGTTTAAGAGCTGGAGCAGGGCCGCCTCCAGGGTGGCCACGGCTGACAGGAGCTCCAGGGCAGCTCAGCTTCCTACTGCCCCATCTGTTCCCCCTCCTTCCCCTCCAAGGATCCCATTCCAAGGATGCTCTTTAATAAACAACTTACCTGCCAAACACCAACTCAGGGCATCTCTCTATGGTCCTATGGATCTTGGGATTAGGAAAAGGAGGACAATTAAAGTGAAAAAAAAAAAAAAGCCTTAATCGATTCCACACATAGAATCTTGTTTGGTTCAGTTTTATTTTGTTTTTAAAGAAAATGTAACTGATAGCTGTGTGGAAGACAATGTAAGTTTGGAAACAGCAGATGACAAACAAAGCAAATTATGGAAACATGAGCTGATGGGAACCTGGAAAGTCATGGCAAAGATGATCAATAAAAAGTCATAAAAGAAAAACAACTGGACTCTGTTAGAATAAAGGAAAGGGACGATTTTAAAGCTCCCTTCAAATTCCTACATTGAGAAAAAACAAAAACAACTCTTGTTTCTCTGACCGAAAAATAACAAAGTGAAAACTTCAGGCCAAGATCACTCTTTTTAAATAACTGTATCCATGGGAGGTATACGCTCAGGGGTACACACTCCAAAATATTTTACTTTAAGTATATATAATCAAAAAGTTTGAGATGGATAGTTTAAAGGAGTGTAAGTATCAGTTAAGTTAGTATTTTTAAAAGAAAATGTAGATTTCTGATCTTATCTTGAAAGCTACTACTGAAAAAAAAAGCTGCCCTAGGATCCTTACTAAAACAAAGTGAGGAAATCACTGCTGAAGAAACTGGGAAACCCTTGTTAACCTGGAAACTGTCTCCTCTTTGCTCTAAATCCTCCATTTTGATGTTCTGTCTCAAAGTAGTGTCTGACTCTTAGCGACCCCATGGACTGCAGCATGCCAGGCTTCTCTGTCCTTCACTGTCTCCCAGAGTTTGCTCAAAATCATGCCCATTGATTTGGTGATGTCATCCGACCATCTCAGCTTCTGTCCCCCCTTCTCCTGCCCTCAATCTTTCACAGCATCAGTGTCTTTTCCAATGAAAGTACAGTTGCAGGGAGATCTATTGTTTGTAAATCAGTGCTTCACAAAAGCAGTTAACTTGGGAAAAAAAAAAAAAGGAGAATAGTAAGCAATAATGAGGATTCCCTAGTGGCTCAGATGGTAAAGTGTCTGTCTGCAATGCAGGAGACCCAGGTTCGATCCCTGGGTTGGGAAGATCCCCTGGAGAAAGAAATGGCAGCCACTCCAGTATTCTTGCCTGGAAAATCCCATGGACCGAGCAATAATGAGACCTTGGAATCTGCTGTTCTCCTAGGTGGAGGGGCCTGTGTGTGAATAGGTCATTATTTTAAACAAGGAGGAAAAATAAAATCAGGAGGAAAAACCTCTTAAACTTATGAAGCCCGTTGTTGAGGGAATCTGCCTGTGTGGAGACTCAGGAAGCCGGGTACTTATCTTGTTGAAGGCAGACTCCCTGTGGCACACTGAGAGGGTGTTTGCTCTCTTTTCCAAGAATCTAACATGAAAATGAGCTCATAACTTGCAAATATTAGAAAAAGTTATGATTATTTTGTTTTTTAAAAGCAAAGAGAAATATAGATGTTCTGCTTTTAGAAATATTATAAACAAAACTGAAAAAATTAGAAGGGATAAAGAAAGTAAAGAGTCTTAGTTGATGATGTTAGAATTGTCTCCAAAGTAACTCCTGGACAGTTCAGTGCCTATAGCTTTTCAAAAGAAGTAGGGCCACATTGGGGTGTTTATTGGGATTTTACTGTGTGGTTTAAGGTGTGCCCTCCAATGTGAGGTATGGCTGGGAAGAATCACATGGTGAAGACTTGCTGGTTCCTTTAAAAAGTTCTATTAACAAGAATATTACTTGTAATGTTTTCCTTCCCAGGAACTTATTTACTATTTTTTTGGAATGGCAAAATCATATTAATACAAAGTAGACAAGATTGCAGAAGTCTTTGGTTTTCATGGTACAGAAGAATTTTTAAGCTCCAGAATTTACCAATCTTTCAGTCATCCACTCTGTTGACAGGGAATGGTATGCAAATAGAGTAACATTGCCAATTAATTGGTAAAGAGACAAATAACTAAATGAAGAATCATAGAATTAAACAAGATTCATTGCCAATTTGAAACTATATCCAATACTATGTCAACATGAGACAGAGAGTTCTGATAGAGTATGTTGGACAGATAAGAAGCAACAAGCAAAAACCACTCAAAGACTCCTCAAAGACCTCACAGCATGCTGTAGCTGGGGAATCAGCCATGATCGCCTGTGTCCTGGCAGAGACTTGAAGGTGAGTAGAGGGGGCCGTGAACTTTGCAAAGAAAAATGGAAAAGCTACAATATCTAAAGTTCTAATTGCACTGAGAGTTGGGGGGAAGTTGGAGAGGGGCCAACCAGAAGGGGAGCAGCATCTTTGGCTTTCTCTGTCTGGTCCTTGGTTAAGAACTGGAACCATAGGACAAAAATATAAAGCCATAGTCCTTGACCTTGATGCAGAGGTCACAGGTCAGAGTTCTTTTGTCATGTATGTTCATTACTTATATGTTCAGTCTTCCAATATACTAGAGAAAAAAACAGTTGCTTTAGGACCAAAAACTGAATGTTAAGTTTAATTTTCATCTAGGTGTCCTTGTAGAGATCACTTAACTTTAAAAAAATGTAACTATATTAAATCCCCTAGAAGCCATGGAAACAGCATTTTTGCTAAGCAAGAGTTTACTTGTGTCCACTGTTGAAAGTGTGGACTTTCAACAAGTGTCCACTGTTGAAAAGACTAGTTATTTAAACCTACTTTTATATAACCACCTCATACGCACATACAACTAAACCATAGTGTTTTTCTTTTGTTTGATATTTATATATATACATTAATTTAATTTAAAATTAATATTTAAACTCACTCTATTTTTAAAAAATACAGCAAACCTGATACCCCTTTGACAAGCACCCTAGTCTAAAAAACATTCTAGAGAAAATAACTGTCATGGAGAATTCATTGCATGTTATTTAGAACTCATTATATCTTATAGAGAGTTTGACCAGGGATCAAACCCACGTCCTCTGCTATAGAAGGTGAAGTCTTAACCACTGGACTGCTAGGGAAGTCCTGATACTGACACATTTCAAGTTGTTAAAGCTTTTGTAAAGTGAGATCAATTTTCTTTTTTCAGTTTGAAAAGTAGTTCAGAGTGGATCTGCAAGGAGGCATGAATTGTTTAAATCAGCCACGACTGCAATCCTAAGCTACTGGAGTGCCCTGGAGACATATTTCTTGAAGACTAAATTACCTTAGATACAGATAGATCTCTGTTCATCATTTATCTTAAAAGAAAAATTTTATTTCTTTCATTTCTTCTCCTTGAGGGACAGTTGACAGTTGTCTGTAGGAATCCCCAGTCTGACATCAAAACCAAAATGGTAGCTGAAGGACGCTGTCTGAAATGCTTTGATGATTTGGAATATTAATATCGAGGTCTAAGGTTTCAAACTGTAAAACGAATGGGAATGTTTAAACATCAAATTGTATATGACTTTTCAGAAGTCACAAAAGCACCTCTCAATATTTAATGATTGACAATTCAGAGACATTGTAGAGAGAAAAGTTGGAGAATAATATTTTTTATCATTCATTGTGAAAGAAGCTAACCGAAGAGCATAGTTCTTTCATCCTTGCATTTGCTTTTTAAAGTTTACTGAGCATCTGCCACAAATGCAGCAACTGTGCTAGTGAGGGGAGCCCCTCAGCCAGGGTGCTCTGAGCACACGAGTCCCCCTAGGTAGTGAGTGTCGCTGATCAGGGCAGAGTCCTAGGACTTTTCAACAGTTATGACAGATCTGGCCAGCTGGGGTCTCAGGTGACTTTAGAAGCTCCTTTCGAGAGCCCGAAATATCAAATGCCACTAGAAAGGGACCAGGAGCAGCTAAGCCTGAAGTGGAATCTGCTGCAGCCACATCCACGGTCTCAGCCTTCACCCTCGACCTACACTGGAAAGTCACGCTCAGTTAGGGTACGTGAGATGTTTGCTGAGGCAACTAGTCTCACAATATTCAATGTCTGCCAGTCCAAACATAAGCAATGAATTCTTTATTTTGTATGTAGATAGAACATGGACATTAGTTAATGAACTCTTTGCTTCTCCTAGGTGGTGCTCATGGTAATAATCTGCCTGCCAAAGCAGAAGACTCAGAGACGCAGGTTTGATCCCTGGGTCAGGAAGATCCCCTGGAGGAGGAGGAGGCAACCACCTCCGGTATTCTTGCCAGGGAAATCCCATGGACAGACGAGCCTACTGGGCTACAGTCCATGGGGTTGCAAAGATTCGGACATGACTGAAAGCGCCCACACACACAATCTCTTCATGAAAATCCACGTTAAAAACTATGAAAAAAATGACCTTCTCTTTGTCATTTTATGTATTTTGTTTTCTTATAATTTCTGTTGAATTATTCATAAGTTCCTTATTAATAACTCCCTTAATTTCCTGCAAATGCTTTTTATATAGATAATAGCCCCAGTAAAAAATTTAACAATAAAAACTAAATTAAAATGAGACCTAAGAGGACTTTCTAGCTGCTGCTCTGAAATGGTCAGACATGTCTTCAGAATCTGGTCCCTGCACTTATGTATTTCCCACTAACACAGCACTTTGTATGGACATTTGTTAGCAAGACTTTATCAGATGCTCTGTGATTCTAAACTACTGATTGGAACTGCATCAGGCAGAGTGTAGAAAAATATCTGCCCTCCCTCCATGAACGGGACACAGGAATGAGCCACAGTCACCGCACTCTTAGGAGGCAGCCTGCAGAGATGATGAAGGACTCTAGGGAACTCAGGCTTTATTAATTTTATTGGTAGCTGATTACTTCAGACAATTCCAAATCTCTGTTGATAAAGGCCATCATGATTTCCTAGCCTGGTCTCTTTATATGACAACAGTGTCCTCCCTCTGAAGCCACCACATTCTAGTGCACTGGGGTTACTACATCAACACAGAGACTTTGCTGCTGCTGCTGCTGCTGCTACTAAGTCGCTTCAGTTGTGTCCGACTCTGTGTGATCCCATAGACAGCAGCCCACCAGGCTCTGCCTTCCCTGGGATTCTCCAAGCAAGAACACTGGAGTGGGTTCCATGGCCTTCTCCAATGCAGGAAAGTGAAACTTTAAGGGGACACAGTTCAGCTCCAAACAGCCTGAAAAAGGGTTTAGAAAAAGCAGGAACGATGAAGATGAGAAACTCAGAGCATGTGGCCTCATAGTGGTAAGGGGGGTGAGGTGCATCGGAGACCAGGAAATTGAGACACTGATGCTGAGAACAGGGACCTGAAACAATACAGGCAGGCCTCATCTCAATTCAGACTGATTCTGAGAATTAATTAGTATGACTCGATCATTCTTTAGATGTGGGGTGGGGTTGAAGAGAAGTGGCCAGTAAATGAATTATTGGATCTAGGACCCACCCACCCCACTCCAGTACTCTTGCCTGGAAAATCCCATGGATGGAGGAGCCTGGTAGGCTGCAGTCCATGGAGTCGCGAAGAGTCGGACACAACTGAGGGACTTCACTTTCACTTTTTACTTTCATGCATTGGAGAAGGAAATGGCAACCCACTCCAGTGTTCTTGCCTGGAGAATCCCAGGGACAACTGAGCCTGGTGAGCTGCCGTCTACGGGGTCACACAGAGTTGGACACGACTGAAGCGACTTAGCAGCAGCAGCAGTGTTCATTAAAAAAATCACAGGAGATGTGGGAGGATATGGTGATTCCTTGAGGACGTTGCATTAAGAAACAGCAGCTTTAGATTCATTAAACAGCTACTTTGTACTCAGTGAATCAGAACTCTCAGAAACTAAGTACCTTTATTCCCCTGTGGACTATCTGAAAGCTAAGTGGAGATGGACATATCATCATTTAATCGCTTGGTTTTGGCCAGGAAGCTTTTTGTGATAATTTGCTCAACATCTTACGAATATTTCAGTTGAGTAGAAATCAACACAGCAGCTGCTATATGAACATCTCTGAGATACCTGGTTACTGTTTCTTATGGACTCAGTTGCCTGGAGAAATATGGAACTGTTATCCAAAAGTAAAGCATTATGTTTGTTATTTCCACCACTACGGAGGATACGCTTCCTCTAGTTATCCACACTGGGTACATTTCTATGAGGAAAAATACCAGGGTGACATTGTTGTTGAAATCACTATACATTAAGCCTTTAGCATAGAATAAAGTACTACTTATATACCCCAGGTATAAGCTAGAGATGTATGTCCGTGTGTGACACTATAAACACTCAGCTCATAGCACAGTTCCTTACTCCATCTCTAGTAATCATGCTTTTAAAAGGAATCTCTCTCTTTTCTGATCCTGAGAGCAAGGGTTTATAGTTTGATTGTGTCATGGTTGACATATCGATAAAATATCATGAAACTGTCAGCAGCCGAGTCTATTGAAATTAAGTATAATGACAAAGAAGCAAAATCTCTTTTTCTTTGCCTCTCCAGGAGAAGATAAATGTACTGTTTCCAAAAAAACACTATTTTTTATAGATATTTCAATTCAGTTCAGTTGCTCAGTCGTGTCTGACTCTTTGTGAATCCAAGGACTGCAAAATGCCAGGCTTCCCTATCCATCACCAACTCCAAGAGCTTGTTCAAACTCATGTCCATCGAGTCAGTGATGCTATTCAACCATCTCATCCTCTGTTGCCCCATTCTCTTCCTTTTCCAGCATCAGGATCATTTCAAATGAGTCAGTTCTTTGCATCAGGAAGCCAAAGATTTGGAATTTCAGCTTCAGTATCAGTCCTTCCAATGAATATTCAGGACTGATTTCCTTTAGGATTAACTGGTTTGATCTTGCAGTCCAAGGGATTCTCAAGAGTCTTCTCCAACACCATAGTTCAAAAGCATTAATTCTTCAGCTCTCAGCTTTCTTTATAGTACAACTCTCACATCCATACATGACCACTGGAAAAACCGTAGCTTTCACTAGACAGATCTTTATTGTTCAAGTATTGTCTCTGCTTCTTAATATGTTGTCTAAGTTGGTCATAGCTTTTCTTCCAAGAAGCAAGAATCTTTTAATTTCACGGCTGCAATCATCTGCAGTGATTTTGGAGCCCAAGAAAATAAAGTCTGTCACTGTTTCCATTGTTTCCTCATCTATTTGCCATGAAGGAATGGGACCAGATTTCATATTCTTTGTCTTTTGAATGCTGAGTTTTAAGACAGCTTTTTTTCACTCTCTTCTTCTACTTTCATCAAGAGGCTCTTTAGTTCTTCTTCGCTTTCTGCCATAAGGGTGGTGTTATCTGCATATCTGAGGTTATTGATATTTCTCCTAGCAATCTTGATTCCAGCTTGTGCTTCATCCAGCCTGACATTTTGAATGATGTACTCTGCATATAAGTTAAATAAACAGGATGACAATATACAGCCTTGACATACTCCTTTCCCAATTTGGAACCAGTCTATAGTTCCATGTCTAGTTCTAACTGTTGCTTCTTGACCTGCATACAGATTTCTCATGAGTCAGGTAAGATGGTCTGGTATTCCCATCTCTTGAATTTTTCACAGTTTGTTGTGATCCACACAGAGAAAGGCTTTGGCGTAATTAAAAAGCAGAAATAGATGTATTTCTGTTATTCTCTTGCTTTTCTATGATCCAGTGGATGGCAATGTGATCTCTGGTTCCTCTGCCTTTTCTAAATCCAGATTGAACATCTGGAAGTTCACGGTTCGTGTACTCTTGAAGCCTGGATTGGAGAATTTTGAGCATCACTTTACTAGCATGTAAGATGAGTGCAATTGTGTGGTAGTTTGAGCATTCTTTGGCATTGCCTTTCTTTGGGATTGGAATGAAAACTGACATTTTCCATTCTCGTGGGGGCTGCTGAATTTTCCAAATTTGCTGGCATATTGAGTGCAGCACTTTCACAACATCTTTTCACTTTTAGGATTTGAAATAGCTCAACCGAAATTCCATCACCTCTACTAGCTTTGTTCATAGTGATACTTCCTAAGGTCCACTTGATTTTGCATTCTAGGATGTCTGGCTCTAAGTGAGTGATCACACCATTGTGATTATGTTGGTCATGCATATCTTTTTTGTATAGTTCTTCTGTGTATTCTTGCCACCTCTTCTTAACATTTTCTGCTTCTGTTAAGTCCATACCATTTCTGTCCTTTATCGAACCCATCTTTGCATGAAATGTTCCCTTGGTATCTCTAATTTTCTTAAAGAGATCTTTAGTCTTTCCCATTCTAGTGTTGTCCTCTATGTCTTTGCATTGCTCACTGAGGAAGGCTTTCTTACCTCTCCTTGCTATTCTTTGGATCTTTGCATTCAGATGCTTATATCTTTCATTTTCTCCTTTGCCTTTATCTTCTCTTCTTTTCTCAGCTATGTGTAAGGCCTCCTCAGACAACCATTTTGCCTTTTTGTATTTCTTTTTCTTGGAGGTGGTTACGGATCTCTGTTCATAATTCTTCTGGCACTCTGTCTCTGGGATCTAATCCCTTTAATCGATGTGTCACTTCCACTTTATAATTGTAAGGGATTTGATTTAGGTCGTACCTGAATGGTTTTCCTTACTTTCTTCAATTTAAACCTGAGTTTGGCAATAAGGAGTTCATGATCTGAGCCAGTCAGCTCCTGGTCTTGTTTTTGCTGACTGAATAGAGCTTTTCCATCAGACTGAATTTATCAGTCTGATTTTGGTGTTGACCATCTGTTGATGCCCATGTGTAAAGTCTTCTCTTTTATTGTTGAAAGAGGGTGTTTGCTATGACCAGTGCATTCTCTTGGCAAAAGTCTGTTAGCCTTTGCCCTGCTTCATTTTGTACTCCAAGGACAAATTTGCCTGTTACTCCAGGTATCTCTTGATTTTCTACTTTGGCATTCCAGTCTCCTATGATGAGAAAGATCTTTCTGGGTGTTAGTTCTAGAAGGTCTTGTAGGTCTTCACAGAACTATACAACTTCAGATTCTTCAGAATTACTGGTTGGAGCATAGACTTGATTACTGTGATATTGAATGGCTTGCCTTGGAAACGAACAGAGATCATTCCATTGTTTTTGAGATTCCATCCAAGTACTGCATTTTGGACACTTTTTTTGACTGAGGGCTACTCCATTTCTTCTAAGAGATTCTTGCCCACAGTAGTAGATATAATGGTCATTTGAATTAAATTTGCTGATTCCTGTCCATTTTAGTTCACTGATTCCTAAAATGTCGACGTTCACTCTTGCCATCTCCTCCTTGACCACTTCCAATTTGCCTTGATTCACGGACCTAAAATTCCAGGTTCCTATGCAATATTGTTCTTTGCAGCGTTGGACTTTACTTCCATCACCAGTCACATCCATAGCTGTGTTGTTTTCGCTTTGGCTCTGTCTCTCCGTTCCTTCTGGAGTTATTTCTCCACACTTCTCCAGTAGCATATTGGGCACATGCCAACCTGGGGAGCTCATTTTTCAGTGTCATATCTTTTTGCCTGTTCATACTGTTCATAGATATTTAAGTGCCATGAACTTCAGGCATAAGACACTTAGCATTGTGCGTGCTTGTGAGTGTTGGTGGAAAGTTAGAACACCTTTAAAGGAGGAAATAATTTCCCAAATCTCTTTAAAGGCTAAGCATTAAAATAAAAGAGAATTAATGAAAAGAATTAACAAAAATCAAAAGCCATAAATTATATAATTGATATAAATTATAAACCATAAATTATATATATGACAAACTGTTCTCTCTCCAGAACACAAGAGAAATCCTTGAAAAATAACATTAGACTATCTCAAAACAGTGACTTTAATTCTGGAAACAGGTAATTGAACTTCCTTGTGAACAATCATAATATCAAAACTTAATGTATGTGCCTGAACCATGAGGCTGCCCCAATGGCTCTGCAGGTAAAGCATCAGCCTGTAATGCAGGAGATACAGGAGATGAAACTTCAATACCTGGATCAGGAAGATCCTCTGGAGTAGGAAATGGCAACTCACTCCAGTGTTCTTGCTGGAGTCCCATGGACAGAAGAGCCTGGGGGGCTATAGTCCATGGAGTTGCAGAGCTGAACACATGAAGCTGGTTCTGATTTGGTTGTCAGCAGCCAATCTGTGAGTTCTGGATTACATTTTATTAGACGATGGTAAATGCCACATGATTTATCTGTGAGCTGTCAAAGCCACTGACATAACCAATGATGGAGCAAGAAAAGAGAGAGCTGCAAGGTGGTGGCGATCCATTTGTCTTCCAAACTCGGCTCGCAGATGCTACTCCTATAAGCATTTCCTCCCCAGTCCAGCGGTCACTGCCCTGTCCTGGTGGCATCACAGAATTGCCGGGGCATCCTTGGATGAACGCACTGCATACGTGCATCCACCCATGCTGTGGACCCTGAAATACACACACTTCTCAGGTTCTTCCCTGCAAAGCAAGTGCCACCCAGCCAGGCAGCACCTTCATGGGACAGCCTTCTGCTCTCAGCTACATGGGGGTCAGGCTGGGGTGCAGAGAGCTGTTTCCTGACCTCCTGTTACCCTGAACAGCATGCACCAGGTGACTCGGGGGGCAGGGCTCCAGGGCCATGGATCTCGGGACATCATTCAGATGGGCTGCAGTCGCCACACACTGGCCTGGTGAGCTGGTTGGGCTCCTGTCTGGTGGCCCTGCAGACTGACTCTACCTCTACTTCTCCCACCCTGAGTCCCTCGGCCTTTGACACCCAGTAGACGCCTTCCAGCCTCAACTCAATTGGGCATCTCCTTCCAGAGAAACCAGCATGCAATCTACATGGCAAGTAACCCTAAAAATGCTGAATAATTGGCTATTAATTTAAAAGTTAATAATGACATTTGGAAAAGTCAGTTGAACCAAGGGCAACAACTTACAAAACCATAATAATGGACACATTTATATAGAATATAGTTGATCAACGAGGTATGTACATGCTAAGGACTTCCAGCTGTCTAGTTGGAGCAGAAGACAAAGTCTGTTAACAGCTCAGGCAGATGTATTTACTTCCCTGGTGGCTCAGTGGTAAAGAATCCACCAGCAATGCAGGAGACACAGGCTTGATCCCTGGGTCAGAAGGTCCCCTGGAGAAGGAAATGGCAACCTCCTTCAGTATTCTTGCCTGGGAAATTCCATGGACAGAGAAGATTGGTGGGCTATATAGTCCATGGGGTCGCAAACAATTGGACAGGACCGACGTAATTTAGCATACACGCAGGCATGTACAGAGGCGCCATGAAAGCAACAAGCCATATCATAAACCACACAGAAAATGAGCAGAAAGAACTAGAAAAAGAGATGGCTGCAACAAGCCCTCCTGGGGCGGAAACAAGCCTCAGAAAGTGACTTCAAGGATGACTCATGCAAATAATCCCAGACTTAACTGCTGCAGACGGTGCAACAATGTATGTCCCAGAAAATTACTGAAAACAGTAAAGCAATCAGCTGAAAATTAGTGGAGGGTAACAGCTGGTAAATATCAACAGGCAGACAGCTTAACAGAGAGACTGGAGAGGAGGCAGACTGAGAGTCTTATACACGTTCTCACTCCAGGAAGATATGGGGTCCACTGAAGGGAAGCCACACAGGGTACAGGAAGTAGACACCACTGAGCCCACCAGCCATGGCACTGACCAAATAAGCCCCGGAGGAGGAGGCTCAGAATCCAGGTAAGAGCACAGATCATCATTTAAATCATGCGTTCTCTTAAAAGTTCAGTCATCAACAAGACACACAAAGAAACAGAAAATGTACTCCAAAAACAGCCAAAAGCAGGAGAACAAAACTGTTGTAGAAAAAGCACAAAGGTCAGACTCCTCAAGTTCTTCAACACAGCTATCCTCACTATGTTCCAGGAACTGAAGGAAACCGGGTTTATGGAAACAGAGGAAGGCATGATGACACGGTTCATCAAGAGTATCAGTAAAGACAGAAATCATAAGAAAGAACCAAACAGCAATTCTGTAGTTGAAAAGTGTATTTAAAATTTTTATGGAGTCATAGAGGGAGTCAGCAGTAGGTCTTAAAGAAGAGCCAACTTGAAAAGACCCTGATTAAGAAAGAATGAAGCAAGAGGAGAAGGGGGTACAGAGGATGAGATGGTTAGATAGCATCACTGACTCAATGGAGTTTGAGCCAGCTCCAGGAGATAGTGAAGGACAGGGAAGTCTGGTGTGCTGCAGTCCATGGGATCACAAAGGGTTGGACATGGCATAGCAATTGAACAAGAACAACTTGAGTAGACATCTTTCCAAAATATATATACATATAGTTAACAAACATTTGAAAATGTATTCATCATCATTAATCATCAACAAAATGCAAGTCAACATCTCAGTGAGATATTACCTTGCATCAGCCAAGATAACCCCTAATACTGACACCATCACCAATGGCAATGAAAGCAGAAAATAACAAGTGTTGGTAAGGATGTGAAGAAACTGGAATGCTTGTAAACTGTTCATGGGTAAGCAAAAGGGTGCAGCTATTGTAGAAAAGTATGGAGATTCTGTAGACAATTAAAAGTAGAACTACCATTGGATCCAGTAACCCTACTTTCAGGTATTTATCCAAAAGGGATGAAAACAGGACCTTAAGAAGATATTTTCAGATTTGTGTTCACCTGTAGCATAATTCACAATAGCTAAAGGATAGACAAAACCTCAGTGTCTGTTGACAGGTGAATGGGTAAAATGTAGTATAAGCAAATGGTGGAATGTTATGCAGCATTTAAAAAGAAGGAAATCCTCTTATGTGCTGCTACATGGGTGAACCTGGAGGACATTAGGTTAAGTGAAATTAGCTAGAAACAAAAAGGTGAATACTGTCTGATTCCATGTATGCAAGGCGTCTAAGAGTTCAACCCCTAGAAACTCTGCAGAAAGTCCTAGAGTGGTGGTTGCCAGTAAGCAGGAAGAAGGGGGGATGAGAAACTGTTCAATGGGTTTAGTAGTTTTTCAAGATAGAAAAGTTCTTGAGGATTTTGTGCAACAATGTAAGTACATGTATTATTGAACAGTATACTTTAAAATGGGAATCTCTGGGGACTCAGTGGTAAAGAATCTACCTGCAAGACAGGAAGCTCAGGTTTGATGCCTGGGTCAGGAATATCCCCTGGAGAAGAAAATGGCAACCCACTCCAGTATTCTTGCCTGTGAAATCCCATAGACAGAGGAGACTGGTGGGCTACAGTCCATGGATCACAAAGAGTTGGACATCACTAGCAACTAAATCACCACTACCATACTTTAAAATGGTTAATGTGGTGAATTTCATGTTTTGTGTTTTTAACCCAATTGTAAACCAGACAATCAATCAATAGAACACATGCTTTTGAAATAAACATGAAGGATACAGAATATCGGGGTTATTTTACAAATCTAGACTCACTGAATTCAAAGGCATTTATAATAAAGTGCACAGCCTTAAACTAAATCTGTCATTTTTATTCATGCTGTTGCTCTGTGTATAAATTTTCCTAAACCATCTACTGGTTTTGAACATTGAATGGTACTCTAAGGCATATATTTTTCTGGGCCTTGATTTTCTTGTTCAGGATTCTGTTGTAAGATAAGTCTTTGTTGAGGCACGTAATAATAGTTCACCATTTCAATAAGGGAGTGGCCTTTCGGGGGTTCTCCTAAATTTGAGAAATCTGTTCTGACTTCTGGTCCTGCCTGATATTAAGACACATGTCTTGTTCCAGACACAGGGTTAAACAAGAAGCCCTGCTCGCCTGGTCCCAGCAGCTCTGTGAGAACAGACTGGCAGCATCACACACTGCACTCCTCATCGAATTTCTATTTTTAATATTTGAGCACATTCCTATCTTTCAAGCTCAGCTCTGATGAATATTTTATTTGATCTAAAATTTTTAGTTATTTCTGCTGTGAGAGTTTTCTAGTTACCCAGAAGAGCCCACAGTGCCAGAAATATGCCTCATTTGAGGGCCTGGTCTTGAAAAATTACTTGCATCCATTTTTCTCACTTTCTTAATTTCTCTTCTTCCCACAGCGTTCGATTGAAACCCAGGATGTGCAACTCTTGGCAAATAATGAAGATGCATTTGTTTTATACATTTAGAAAAGTAACACAAGAAAGCAGTTCTATATTTGCATACGCGGGACCCACCACAACAGAACTGTGGAAAGCTGACGTCAGAATGAACTTCCATTGAATAAAGTGAACCAAAATCGATTTAATGATAATTCTTTTAGAAAACAACTGGAGAATCTAATAGAGCAGAACTTTTGAGCTTGGATGGAAAAAAAAAATGAAGTGCACTTCATTCTTTTCCATCTCTTTGTTTTCTCTGTTTAACCAATAGTAATGTAGCACCCTGCCTGTCAGTTTGCTCTGTAATTTCTACATATTAACTCAATGATGCTGTTTAACACCCCAGTGACAAAACTGAGTCTCAAAGAGCTTCCGCAGCCCCTGATTTGAAATCAGACGGCAGACACAGGATCTGAATCAGTCTAGCCTGTCTGTAGAGTCTGTGTCTTTGACCTCTACTCTGTGCTGTCTCTTATACATGAAACTTTTATCCAGTTTAATTTTTGAATTTTCATCTTTCTCTTATAAAATACTTTCATTCTTTAGAAAAAAAATGCGTTTTGATTTCATTCATGTTACATTTATGAAGGTTTATCTTTAGGCTTTATAACCACATTTTAGTTCTGTTGTGAACAGGAAATGATAACAATGAACTTGATATCTTACAACATTCAAATCTTCAAAGAGACCCGAAAAGAACAGCTTATAAAGCAGCTGTTGGCTTGCCTAAGGTAAAGCTCATGCAAGTTTAAGATTCTTTCCTGTAAGATTCCTTATAAGTGAAATGTGCTAGGGAAATAGGTAGATGCAGTGAAAAACAAATTAGTACTCAAAGTGAAATGTGTAAACATTTAAACAGTCTGATACTTTCAAATGTCTGTGTAATAAGAAGGCTTCATTGACAACTGTGTGTGTGTGTGAGGGGGGCGGGGTGAATGTGTGGGTTTGTGTTTAACAAGCAGCACTGCCCACTAGAGTGATGGTGGTTCAACAGTGTGGACAGAATTGACACTGATACACTACCAAACAAACACCTTTCTCAAGACAGTTTAATTTGCTCCATCCCTAAGGTTACAAATTAATTGGCAATCATGACACATGGAAGATGACAAACTGCTATTAAAATGTCAGATATTTTCCTAAAGCAGAAGAGTCTTTCAGACAAGTCAAGAAAGAGTGGGATTTTTTTTTTTTTTAATGAAAGATCTTTTGTGGCTTAATGAAGGAAAGCATTTTGGTTCAATATGAAAAAATCTGGAACATGATGACAGAAAATAACAATTATTCAGTCACTGAGAAGCAGAAGAATAATTTTTAATAAAAATGTTGAGAGGTGTGAAAGTAAAATCTGTTCCTTTGGAAACTATGTAAAAACACTGAGCTAGTATATAAACAAAATGCATTATCACTCTTAAAATTAGTTTGATGCTTGTCATTTTCCCAGAAAAGTCCTACTTTATAGTTGAGAAAGTGATTGAGCTGTGTTTTCTTTAAAACTAAGCTTCGAAAACTTTTATTTTTTTCTGTGACTTCTATGGTTGTCTCCTGAAATATATCAACTCTTTAAAATCTAGATGCTTCCTTTCTTTGGGAAAGGGAAGGGAAAATAGTGCTCAATCTTATTTTATATACATGAATTTATCACATTTGTTTAACACAAATTTTCCAGATCCATTAGTATTCCTTCTGACCATGTAAGATATCTTAAAATTGAAATTTCATATTTTTGGCATTATAAATTTTGGCATTTTTATTGTGTGCTTTGTGCAAAGAGGCTCACATATAAATCAGAAAGTCAAGCCAACTTTTCGTATTTTCTGTTGGAAGGTCCAGGTGAAAACCCAGGGAGAGGATGCAGTGAGAAGGGATCAGGGTCATCTGTGGAAGTTAAGAGATAGTTGACCTCATGCTGTTTCTCCAGCAGGGGAATGATTCTGTTCACCTGAGAACTCATACAAGATCTGTTTGCCTTAGAAATGTTTTTAAATTTTTGGCAGCTGAAGCTTCTGTTTCTTGCCTCTGATCCCAAGTATTTGAATATGATGTCAAAGATGGGAGCCAAGATAAATCAGGCATCTTTGGATTAAAATGAGCCAGCTGCCAGGAAGTGGGGGTTGGCAGCAAACTCCTGGGGCTGCCATCCCTTGATAGTTCAGCAGTCACTTAGTCATCTTCCTGCTTCTCCAAGGTGGTCCTTTTGTCCAGAGTGGCCACCCACTGCTTCTCTGCAGAAAGGGGAGAGGTCAGTGCACACTGCTGAAGTCCAACAGGATGAAGCAGGGGCACTGAGCTAAAAGTGTTACAGTTTCTGTCAAATGATATTAATGAAAGGTGTAACTTTTAACAACACTATTTTATGTGGTTGGGAAAGGAACCAGTGATAATACTTGATGTAATTCAATGAATAGAGTGGTACTAATGAAAAAATGTGGTATTTGTGAAGATACTTCAAGAACCATACATTATTCTTTATATATTTCTCAATATATATCTTACAAATAAAAGTGACTTTTTTCATATTAATAATAGAAATGATAAAAAGCTGTAAGTGGCACAAATCTGGGCTCTGATTTTACTTTTATTATTTTGCTTGTATCTACATCCATTATGGAGAAGAAAATGGCAACCCATTCCAGTATTCTTGCCTGGGAAATCCCACGGATAGAGGAGCGGGCTATAGTCCAAGGTGTCACAAAGAGTTGGACACGGCCTAGCAGCTGAACACATCCAAGCAACTGAACTCATCCATCATAGATAACAGGCAGCATCAGTTAAAAGGCAGAGGTAAAACAGACCATGACAATGAAGACTACAATAGTAGAATACCACGAATACCATCACGAGAAGGAGAAATAGATGCTCCTAAAATGGAAGCATGAAGAGTTACTGCATAAAACATTAAATTACTCCCCAAAACACGAGGAAAATTTCCTGATTTATTGACATTAATTCTCAACAGAAAAACCATTTTACCATGCAATCCAGAACTTCTGCCCTGAGCTATTAACTTGAGAGCATTGAAAACACACAGGTTGAGTGTGTGCAGATTTTAGAAACACACACACCCACACACGTGGGCACTACTTGTAAGTGAGCATTAGGCAGATGAGCCAGAATTGGAAACAACATAAACGTCCATCAGTAGATGAACCAGAAGGAAAAGTGTGGAAGGGTCACAAAACGGAATATCACCCAGCGACGCAGAGGAACAAACTACTCTCACACACACACACACACAGACGGGCGAATCTCGGAGTACAGAGCTTAGGGAAAGACGTCAGACCTCAAAGAACACAGACCATGGTTTCATCTCTCTGAAGTTCTAGAACACACAAAACTAGTGCACAGTGAGAGGAATCAGATGGGGTTTGGCTAGAGGGGAAGAGAAGGGACTGACTTCAGAGGCACCCAGAGCATGCTGTATGGTACAAACCTGATAAACTAAACAAACCCTGTCAAGCCAGTGATGCTACTTAGCTGCGTAGGTGTACATGAGTATGTTGGTGTGAACATCTTAACAGTAAAGTTTCTCTAGTAAGATCGCAATCAGCTTTGCCTGCTTCAAAAGCTCCTTGGGGACTTGGGAAGCTTTCTCAGCTGACTTGAACTTTCTAGTCTGTGCACTTGAGTCTGTCCTATGACAAATCTCCATGTTCGGGAAACCTAGTATGTTCTCTTCTAATTTTTCCAGGAAAACTCCTATCTATGAACTGAAAATGACTCACAATCAAGATTTAAGAATATATAACATTAAAACTTAAGTGAGCGTGATTCTGGCTTTTAGAATGATATAACAATAATTAATAAATCCACCTTTAAAAAATATGCTGAGTTTTAAAAGCTACATTTCAATTTAAATATTTCCCCAACCTAATACTTCATCTTATTGCCCACAATGCATGTTGCCTATAAGCCACTTTGACTATCTTTTGGATAATAGAGTCAGTTTATATGTTTTATTAATGTACAGATTAATCCTGATGTGCTCAAATTAGGAAACTTAATAGCATAGAACTTCAAAAGAGGACAAGACATTTTCAGGTTGTTCTTACAGTATTTGAAAAAAAAAAGTCAGCTACGATTCAATTACACGGATCAAAGCAAAGACAACTGTACATACACATGAAACATTCACCACACTGGAAATTACATGACTGCTCTGATAAACCCATATTCATATCATTTACTTTTTAAAATATTGCAATGTTCAAAAATATAGATTAAATTATTTTAATAAGTCCATGTTTTTCATCACTAAAGTTTTCCAGATATCAATAATACAGGTAATGGCTCTATTTACCACTCAGATGTTAAGAATAACTTCTGATATGTTTTTACCAATATATCATATATTTCATGGGGTTTCCCAGGTGACTCAGTGGTAAAGAATCTACCTGCCAGTGCAGGGGATGCAGGTTGGGTCAGAAAGATCCCCTGGAGGAGGAAATGGCAACCCACTCCAGCATTCTTGCCTGGGAAATCCCATGGACAGAGAAGCCTTGAGGGCTACAGCCCATGAGGTTGCCCAGAGTTGGACATGACTGATACATGCATGCATTTATTTCATACATATATTAATATATTTAGATTTTCCACTGAATAATCAAAAAGAAAATCAAGACATTACTGTTTCTTCATTAAAAGGAACAAATTTGTAAATAGTTCTCTAGGTGTTTAAAATCATAATACGAGAATCATATTTTCTGTATTTAACCTATTTGGGGTGACCTTAGTCTAGTCCTGATAAAGTCAAGAGAGAGAGGAGAGCATCCATGCACTCTCCCTTCTGCTCGAATCCAAACGTCATAAGATTTCACGACCCCAGAACCTGACTTCTCATTTCTCTCCAGTATCTGGGATTGCCCTGCTGCTATGACAACATGGGGAACTGGATGGAGTAAAATGCCATCGATAAATATTGTGCCTCTGAATATCTGCAGGGTTAATTCAGTGTGACATGATAAGACCAAAACGGCTACAGAATGAAGAATTTCAGAGCTTTATCTTAGGTACTGTGCAAACTTAGTATTGAATCTACAATCATTGCTCTTTCAATAACCCCATCTTCTTACCACCCCAGTCATGCATTTCCTTCACATCTAGATTATATTCTTCTGGTGGCTGATGAGAATGAACTGTGACCGGGGCACATAACAAAACATTCACTATTATCCAGAAGGCCTTTTCAAGAGACAGGCTGACCTTTGGAAATATCACTGGCTTCGTAACTTTTAAGATACTTTGATATTACAGGTTTGTTCACAATATATAAAGGCTAAAATATTGATAATTCTCCCCACTGTGTGTCTGTCACTAGCATTGCTGAAGTTGAAGTGTTTGAGCTGTTGACAATGAGATAGTCTGAATAATAAGATTTCAAAACCTATAATTGAGAGTAAGTCTTTATTATTTAAAAGCTGTTTTCCAAGTTCCCTGTTTTCAGATACATTCCTTGATATGGTATTAAATTTGATAATACATGAAAATCTTTTAAGAATATTCTGCTAAGAATATCCAAAAATTACAGGCTCTTGCCTAGAAGCCAAGCGTACAGTAAAAAATATTTGTGACCTCATGGACTGTAATCCGCCAGGCTCTTCTGTCCATGGGACTCTCTAGGTAAGAGTACTGGAATGGGTTACCATTTCCTTCTCTAGGGTATATTCCCGACCCAGGGATCAAATCTTGGTCTCCTGCATTGCCGGTGGATTGTTTACCATCTAAGCCACCAGGGAAGCCCCAGTAAAAATATAACAGTATACATTTCAGCATAACTATTATTGAAGTGTTTTCACTGCTATCCAGTGCTCTCATTCAATAGTATATGCTAGCTTTTATTTTTAACTTTTGAAAGACAGGGTCCATATTTCAAACTATTAACTCGGCTGAGCGGAGTGTTACTTGATGGAGTAGAGCTTCTGGAAGCATTTCTCATGTCTGGAAGTATGAGCATCATTCAGGACTTTCAAAGGGGGGTCCTCCCATCCCACAATCGACCTGCTGCATCAAGAAGTGGCTGGCACAGTGACGTGTGTGTACCTAATGTCCAGGTGATCCTGGTAGATGCTTACCTTTGATAGTCATTGGATTAGAGCATTGTGGGAGCCTCAGGTAATGTGCACCCATTTGATGTTGAAATTGTTCAGGGAAAATCACTCCCCTATCTCTGAAATCTCCAGGGATGCTTCCAAAGTAACTCAAAGAGACACTGGAAAATCGATAGCAACTTAAAACAGCTTCTCCTTCCCAGCCACTAATCTTTAAGAACTCAAGTGAGGACCTAGTCATTAAGATTCCATTCTTAGGTGCTTACTTTTAAATGCTGCGTTCTTAATCTTAGTTGAAAATGATTACCAAACCCATCATTTTATTCAAATTATCCTCCTTCTCTTTGCAAATGATTCTCCTATTATTCTTTTAACATAAATTCACTCCATTCATTTGCAAATGATTCTTGGCCAGGATCATCTTAGACTTAACAACCCTGGTGCTTCCTAGGAAAGGATTTTGGACATACAGCTTTCAAGGTCATCTAGAAGGCTATGGGAAGGGCTGGCCAGGCAGTTGTTTCATTCCTGAAGACAGCTGGACACTTGGCCTCAGTCTCTTCATCCTTCGCATTATTTTTCCCCTCAGCATTTCTCACCAGTTTCAAGGAAACCTTTACTTTTTCACCCCTCGTTGGCAAGCTCAATTTGAAAATCTCTCCTTAGCATTTTGGAGGAGTGTAAATTCATTTTATTTTATTATTTTCTGAGAACTTTCTGACAGTGCTCTACCACGACCTGTATTTGTTCTGAGTTATATATGCTTATTTTCACAATATGTGCTTTAGAATGAAAGAGAAATTCTGATACAGGCTACAGCATGGATGCACCTTGAAGACATTACGCTCAGTGAATAATACACTCACGGGAAGGCAGAGACTGTCTGATTCCACTTACAGAAGGTCTCCAGAAAAGTCAGATCCAGACAGACAGGAAGCAGAACGCTGGTCTCAGGGCCCGGAGTGGGTGGAGAGTTAGTGTTTACTGGGTACCCAGCTTCAGTTTGCAAAGATGGAAATAGTTCTGGAGAAGGATGGGGGTGATGGCTGCACATCAATGTGTGCCCAGCAATTAATACCAATGAATGGAACACTTAAAAATGGTTGAAAAGGTGGATTTTATGTTATGTATATTTTGCCATAATAAAAAAGGTTAAAAAATTCAAGAGAATATAATTTATTTCAAGCAAATGTCTATAAAATATGTTCACTTGTAGGAAATACCACTTGTAGGAAGCAGCTGCATTTTAAGGAGAGAATAATACTGAATATTTGATACAATCAGCCCTAA
Organism: Neotragus moschatus; assembly: GCA_006410615.1. Lineage (NCBI taxonomy): Eukaryota > Metazoa > Chordata > Mammalia > Artiodactyla > Bovidae > Neotragus > Neotragus moschatus. The sequence continues at coordinate 189,387 of SJYA01001971.1, read as the reverse complement.
AACTGAGGTGAAGGAAAAACAGGTCATTATAGCTTTTTCCAGCAGTTTGTACACATGGTTTATTTCAGTGTGCCTGCAAAAATGACATGTTTATTAACTCTGAAAGGAGGCAATATTTGCAGGTAATTGTTCCAGTTCATAGTTTTTCTTCTTGTGTAAACACCAGCGTAAGGAGAACTCAGATCAAGGACCTCATGTGTTCCATATTTTCAGTCGGTACCCCTCTGTCTCCTCACGAACACGCCAGTTTGAGTCCACAGCTCACTCAGCAGATCACCAGCTCTGCGGATGCCCAAGATCCCTCACCAACTTAGTTGTTGTTTTGGTGCATTCCAAGCAGGCTTCATTTCCCTGCTCCTGTTACTAAGAAAAATGCTTTAAAAATTGAAATAATAATTTTTAGAGCATTTACTGACATCAAAGGCTTGAGAACAAGTAAAGATTTTACTGGTTTTGAGGAAAACATACACTGATGCTAAGGAGGAATCAGCTGGAAATCCAAAAAAGAAATTAAACTGTCGATTAAGTCCTGGTGACTTTCCACACACAGGAATAAGTGGGGCCCTGAGTGAGCAGGTGGCCATTAACCTAGCAAGTCTACAGAGGTTAGGTCACTGATGCTCCCAGTGAGTTAGCTTATTTTTTTCACGAAGAATTTACTTTCCATATTCTACATCAATTAAATATCTTCAGGCCCATTTTCTAATATATATATATATATATATTTTCTACTATAAATATATACTGTAGATATACTTGCTCCAAACCATGACATTTATGGATTAGACTAGAAGGAACTCAAATACATAAACATTTCTATAAGCACAATAAATGGAAGTAATTTAAATATTTAGCTTTTGGACAGAATACTATGCATTTCTTAACAGAAAACCTAGGAGTGTGCTGTTTAATTCAGATCTATAAAATGTATATAATTATTTGTTGAAAGATAGAGCCAAGCACTCTGTAAGTCAGCTCTGACTATGACACTGAGTAAATGGAATTTGAAAAGCATAGATAGAAATTGAAAAAATCAGGGATTAATTAAAAAGTGTTTATCAGAGCCGTGAAAGTGGGATTGAACGTCTCATTTTTTAATTTAATCATTTATTTGACTGCATCGCTTCATCCACATGATGGACTTGCCCACATCAGCTTAGATGCTGCTGCCACTCATAGAAAATGTAATCTATGTGAGTGCAGGTCTGCGTGACCTTGGAAAGGTCTCTGTTGACTGTCTCTGCGATGCTTTATTCAGCTGCTCATTACTGGTCCTGAACACCTGAACTGTCAGGGAGCTTGTTTGGGTTGACAGCCATGTCTCCCTTAGACCAATGTCCTCCTTGCTGTTCTGTGAGTTGGGTGGCTTGATCCCCAGTCAGTGCCTGTTTTGGGTGGCTTTCAACTGTGTTGTTAACTCTCCTGGCAGACAGCCATCCGAACATACAGCCTGTCTGCAGCTTCAGGTTAATGTGTTGCAGAGGCTGTCCTGTTGGCCCAGCTTGTCCCTGCCCCTTTTCTTCTTTGTAGGCAACACATCCCCTCCACAGGCACCCAGCCTCTATCCCGCTCAAAGCTGGTGCTGAATCATTAATGTAGTGCAGTTAGTCTCCCTCGCTGATCCAGTATGCTCCACTCTTCCCATTTTCATGAGCAATTGCTAAGTGCAGATCCTAATTAATTCTTTCCTAGATAGTTGAATACCTCAAACAGGGAAAATGATGCTTTTCTATGAGCATTAGAAAAAATGGTTTTCTATATGGGAGAACTTAAAACTCAATCCATGCCTCACAGGAAAGTTAAACATTAATTGACTAATTATTAATTAGATGGAATACAGACTAAAATGATCATGGTAAAACCATATTGTTTCTAGAAGACAGTGTAAGAAAATACTGCCACACTTTCCTGATCTTAAATAAGACCAAAAAGGACTCATAGTGGACACTGTTAAAATTAAGAAATTCTATTTCTAAAAAGATACTTAAGAGATTTATGGGATTTCCCTGGCTGTCCGGAGGTTAAGACTACAGGCTTCCCCTGCAGGCAGCTCAGGTTCCACCCCTGATTAGGAAGCTGAGGTCCTACATGCTGTGTGGTCTGGCCAATAATAATAGTAATAAAATCTTGGGCTTCCCTGGTGGCTCAGATGGCAAAGAATCTACCTGCAATGCAGGAGACTTGTGTTCGATCCCTGAATCAAGGAAAATCCCCCGGAGAAGGGAATAGCAACCCACTCCAGTATTCTTGCTGGGATAATTCCATGGACAGAGGAGTCTGGAAGGCTACAGTCTACAGGGTCACAGAGTTGGACATGACTGAGAGACTAACACTACTAATAAGAGAGTTAAAAAAGACAAGTCACAGCCTGAAAGGATGTATTCGTAGTATCTTTCCTAGCAATTGTGCCCACACTGTAGATTGCGAAGTCAATATGAAAAAGACAAACGGAGGTTTGAGTAGACTCTCTAGAAAGGAGGTGTCCAAAGGGCCAGTAAGCATAAGAACACGTGTTCAGCACAGTAACTCGCCAGGGAGATGCAAACTGCAGCCCAGAGGAGAGATGAGCATCAATACCCCTGAGCTAGAATAAACTTCAGAAAATGGTCAATATCCAGCGTTCACAACGATGCAGAATTTTCACACATGGCTGGTGAAGGTGTAACTTTATTGAACTATTTTAGTTAACTATTTATTTAAACCTGAACCTTTGCTTATTTTATAATCTGGCAAATTCATTCCTAGTTTTGCATCCAAGAAAAATGATTTTATTTGCCTTTCAAAAGATAGAACCAAAAATATTTGTCGCAGCTTTATTGACAACAGCTCCCAAATGGAAATACTATAACCAAAATATTCAACAGAACAATAGATTACAAAATGATGGTTTCTCTTAAAATAAGACAAAGAAAGAGAATTACTGCTATGCTGCTGCTGCTGCTAAGTCACTTCAGTCATGTCCGACTCTGTGTGATCCCATAGACGGCAGCCCACCAGGCTCCCCAGTCCCTGGGATTCTCCAGGCAAGAACACTGGAGTGGGTTGCCATTTCCTTCTCCAGTGCATGAAAGTGAAAAGTGAAAGTGAAGTCGCTCAGTCGTGTCTGACCCTCAGCGACCCCATGGACTTCGGCCTTCCAGGGTATAAGCACAGATAAACTCTCAAGTGTCACTGATTGAGACCTAAGAAGCCAGGCTTAAAATAATACGTACAGGCTACTACATTTACATGACACTCAAGTCAGGTATGAAGACTAGAAGTCAGAGCAACAGGTACGGATCTTAGGGGGAAGGGCATGGACCGGAAAAGCATGAGGCTCTGAGTCCTGGGTTCACCCTGCTTGTCTGGTTGGTGGAGACACTCATATACATATGTCAAAGTTGATACATTGTTCATAAGATGTATGCAATCAATTGTACACGTGTGCTATCTCAACAGAATTTGTAACACTATACATAAATACATTTCTATTTATTTTTATTGAGGAATAGTTGATTTACTACTATGTTGTACCAGTCTCTGCTGTACAGCAAAGCGTACTCTGCTGTACAGTTTTATACATGTACACATTCTTTTCCATTATGGTTTACCCCAGGAGACTGGATGCAGCTCCCTGTGCTATGCAGTAGAACCTTATTGTTTATACATTCTATATATGATCATTCAGTTCAGTTCAGTTCAGTCACTCAGTCATGTCAGACTCTGCGACCCCATGAATCGCAGCATGCCAGGCCTCCCTGTCCATCACCAACTCCCGGAGTTCACCCAAACCCATGTCCATCAAGTCAGTGATGCCATCCAGCCATCTCACCCTCTGTCATCCCCTTCTCCTCCTGCTCCCAATCCCTCCCAACATCAGGGTCTCTTCCAATGAGTCAACTCTTCGCATGACGTGGCCAGAGTATTGGAGTTTCNAATCGCAGCATGCCAGGCCTCCCTGTCCATCACCAACTCCCGGAGTTCACCCAAACCCATGTCCATCAAGTCAGTGATGCCATCCAGCCATCTCACCCTCTGTCATCCCCTTCTCCTCCTGCTCCCAATCCCTCCCAACATCAGGGTCTCTTCCAATGAGTCAACTCTTCGCATGACGTGGCCAGAGTATTGGAGTTTCAGCTTGAACTTCAGTCCTTCCAATGAACACCCAGGACTGATCTCCTTTAGAATGGACTGGTTGGATCTCCTTGTAGGCCAAGGGACTCTCAAGAGTCTTCGCCAACACCACAGTTCAAAAGCATTAATTTTTTGGCGCTCAGCCTTCACAGTCCAACTCTCACATCCATACATGACCACAGGAAAAACCATAGCCTTGACTAGACAGACCTTTGTTGGCAAAGTAATCTCTCTGCTTTTGAATATGCTATCTAGGTTGGTCATAACTTTCCTTCCAAGGAGTAAGTGTCTTTTAATTCCATGGCTGCAATCTCTGTGATTCTTGGTGTCTGTTAATCCCAGATTCTCAGTCCTTCCCTGCCTTACCCTCACTGCCCCTTGGCAACCACAAGTCTATTTTCTATGTCTGTGAATCTGTTTCTGTTTGTACTTAAGTTCACTTGTGTCATATTTTGGATTCCACATATAAATACATTTTAAACCATCTTGACTGCTCACTCCCTTTTCTGTCACCACGGAAACATTTGTAAAATCCCTATCTCCTAGTACTGCCAATGGTCATCTTCCTTTGCTCAGAATCTACTGCTTTCAGGCAGAAACTCCCAGGGACTGGCCTCTGTTTCCACCTCCAAGCTGATCTCTTCCTCTCGCTCTTTGAGGCCCCACAGACACTAGTAAAGCAAGAACAGTTTCTCTCCCTTCTCCCAAGTCCTTCCTTGCCCTATGCTATGAATTGCCTATGCTTCTAGCAAGTTCCTGCTTTCAGATGGATGTCATCCACTTACACTCATGTTCAGCTCAGGAGTGACTCTATGGGCTTAGCCCACTGGTCTCCTTCCTCAACTGACATTTAACTGTAAAAGGAAGTGTCCATCTCACACTCTGTAACATTCCTTGTTTTTATACCTGTTGTACAGCCTGGGGTAGGACCCTGGGATCCGCCTCTGGCACGTGTTCTCCTGTCCTAATTTATCTCTCAATCCACAGGTCTTCTCATGAGCTTTAGACACAGTGGGCCAGTGATAAACATTGATTTCCTCAAGAAATGAAATGAATCAGCAATTGAAAAAATAATTGATTTAGTATCTTTCTAACCCATCTTCCTATCTCTAATCACTGTCTCCTCAAATTAATTCATTTCATAGCACTTCTGGTTAATTTTCTAAAATCTGCTGCTGCTCCTAATGATATTGATTATCCTGATGCTAATACTAGTCACTGCATTCAGGTTTGCAAAACCCAAAGCCTCTCTAAATGGTATGGACCTAATAGAAGCAGAAGATATTAAGAAGAGGTGGCAAGAATACACAAAAGAACTATACAAAAANTCTTGCTATTCTTTGGAACTCTGCATTCATATGCTTATAGCTTTCCTTTTCTCCATTGCTTTTTACCTCTCTTCTTTTCACAGCTATTTGTAAGGCCTCCCCAGACAGCTATTTTGCTTTTTTGCATTTCTTTTCCATGGGGATGGTCTTGATCCCTGTCTGCTGTACAATGTCGCGACCAACCCAGATAGCATATTAAAAAACAGAGATATCACTTTGCTGACAAAAATCCATATAGTAAAAACTATGGTTTTCTCAGTAGTTGTGTATGGATGTGAGAGCTGGACCATAAAGAAAGCTAAGAGCCGAAGAATTGATGCTTTTGAACTGTGGAGTTGGAGAAGACTCTTGAGAGTCCCTTGGACTGCAAAGAGATCCAAGAAGTCCATCCTAAAGGAAATCAGTCCTGAATATTCATTGGAAGGACTGAGGCTGAAGCTGAATCTCCAATACTTTGATCATCTGATGTGAAGGACTGACTCATTAAAGACTGTGAAGCTGGGAAATATTGAAGGCAGGTGAAGAAGGGGACAACAGAGGATGAGATGGTTGGATAGCATCACCAATTTGATGGACATGAGTTTGAGCAAGTTCCAGAGTTGGTGATGGACAGGGAAGTCTGGCGTGCTGCAGTCCACGGGGTGGGGTCACAGAGTTGGACACGACTGAGTGACTTAACTGAACTGAAAGCCTCTCCTGGAAAATTTAGCTAACCCAAACTCTTCATCTTTCCTGGTACCCAGTCTGGGCTCCCTGGGCTCCTGGCCCTTTGTTAAATTCAATCCACTGTTCTTCTTCACAACTACCTCTCTAATTGATCCAGATCCTTGTTGGATTCTATATGGGATTGTCTCTGGCAATGAAGGAACTCTTTTTCTTGCTTCCAATAGCACTGAATTGGTTCTATTGATGTGGTTCCCAACATGATGCACGCATGCTTAATCATGTTCAATTTTGCAACCCCACGGACTATAGCCTACTAGGCCTCTCTGTCCATGGGATTTTCCAGCAAAAATACTGGACTGGGTTGCCATTTTCTCCTCCAGAGGATCTTCCTGACCCAGGGATAGAACTTGAGTCTCTTCTGTCTTCTGCACTGGCAGGTGGATTCTCTACTGCTGAGCCATCGGAGAAGCACTTTCCAAAATGATGACAGAATTACAAATAATTACATGCCAAATCCTTCCTCCTAGAGCACAGGCTGCATGAGCACAGGTCTTTAAGTATCTTCTCTTGCATTCTGTTATGTCATCTCCTGGGTCCCCAGGCGTCCAGCACACAGACTCCGGCACATGGAGCTCAAAGAATGGAGCATGAAGCGCATCACCTGATAGGAACTTCACACACACTTTTAAGTACTATTGGCTGCAGAATGACTGCTCTTTAAAGGAGAGAGTAAAGCTGTGGCTGTTGAATCTTCATAGGAGAGCCTTGGTTCAGGGAAGTTATCTATAAATGTCTATGGCTCTTGGAGACCAGAACATCCATCGACTTACTGTCTAATGAACAAATTAGTCCACTTGGAGAATGATAATGATGTACATTTACATCTAAAGTTCTTTTAAATCTTCAGAGCATTTCACAAGCTCTAATTAATTTTCCCAGCACCCCTGCCAGGTAATCGTTAGCATCATGTGTCAAAGCCTGCAGTGAACTCTTTGGGGTCCACCATTAGCGTAGTCTGCCAAGAAAGCTCACAGGAGACTCCAGAAGGGAGGGCACTCAGGACGTGGGAGAGGCAGAGAAACAATGACTTGAGTTGTTTTTTTTTTTTAATCAGTTGTCCTTTTAAGCATATTTTCAGCTAATGGTCTTTCAGCTCATGAACTCAGAAAGCACTTTAATAAATGTCAGTTATGACAATTATAGTAAGAGAAATAAGCTTGCTATTAAAGTGAATTATTAATAGTAATAATTAAGCTGGAGAAAACTCTTGAGAGTCCTTTGGATTGAAAGGAGAACAAACCAGTCAATTCTAAAGGAAATCAACCCTGGATACTCAATGGAAGGACTGATGTTGAAGCTGAAGCTCTAATACTTTGGCCACCTGATGCAAAGAGCTGATTCAACAGAAAGGACTGTGATGCTGGGAAAGAGTGAGGGCAGGAGGAGAAGGGAGTGACAGAGGGTGAAATAGTTTGATAGCATCACCGACTCAGAGGACATGAGTTTGAGCAAACCCTGAGAGATAGTGAAGGACAGGGAAGCCTGGTGTGCTGCAATTCATTGGTTTACAAGGACACAACTTAGCGACTGAACAACAAATTAGTAATGATTGCATGCTATGTAAACCTCTTGTTTTATCTTGTCTTTTCCCTTTGATCCTTTTCAATAATTTAATAATTGATTTTAAGATTTAGACTCATCATCTGTAAGGATATGGAAGTTTGATGGTTACTGATGCAAATGCTGATAGAATTTTGAGTCTTTACATGGATGAAAAACTATCATCTTCATTTTTTAACCCAAAATATTCCGTCTAGTCAAACTATGGTTTTTCCAGTTGTCATGTATGGATGTTATAGTTGGACTATAAAGAAAACTAAGTCCAAAGAATTGATGCTTTTGAACCGTGGTGTTGGAGAAGACCCTTGAAAGTCCCTTGCACAGCAAGGAGATCCAACCAGTCCATCCTAAAGGAAATCAGTCCTAAATTTTCATTGGAAGCACTGATGCTGAAGCTGAAACTTCAATACTTTGGCCACTTCATGCGAAGAACTGACTCATTTGAAAACACCCTGATGCTGGGAAAGATTGAAGGCAGGAGGAGAAGGGGATCACAGAGGATGAGAAGGTTGGATGGCATCCATCACCAACTCAATGGACTAGGAGGCCTGGCGTGCTGCAGTCTATGGGGTCACAAGAAGTCGAACACTACTGAGCAACTGAATTAAGCTGAACTGATTCGTGTTAATAACAGGATGGTTGATAGTTTTCTTTTCCCATGTCTTTCTTCCCAATAAACCTAATCTTCATTTCATTAGGGAGATTTTGTTTTGAAATCTATAAGACGGTGACTGGTTTCCATTTCCCCAGATGTCTTGACTCTTTTTCCATCCTTCACACGAAATCCCCTGGCCTTTATCTCTGGTGAGGAGGGGCTGACGCATAGGGACTAGACTGCCAGTCTCCATCACTGTCACCTGGGCCCTCCGTGAGGTGGCATCTCAGCCTCTTGGGCACGGGAGTGGCCGAGCTCCACCATACTCACGCTGCAGGGCCTGCCCCAGAGGATGTGGGGAGGAGTGTGCACGCATGTTCTCCACCACCTGTCCACCCCACACTGAGCCATCACCCTTCATTTAAAATCAGACTCAAACACTGTCAGGTGATGAAAAGTGAAAGTGAAAGTCATTCAGTTGTGTGTGACTCTTTGTAACTCCATGGACTGTAGCCTGCCACACTCCTCTGTCCTTGGGATTCTCCAGGTAAGAATACTGAAGTGAGTTACCATTTCCTTCTCCAGGTGATCTTCCTGACCCAGGGATTGAATCCTGGTCTCCTGCATTGCAGGTGGATTTTTTACCCTCTGAACCACCAGGGATTTAAGATCAGACTCAAATACTGTCAGGAGATGAATTGAGTCAAATCATTGATATCGCGTATCTTTTCCTTGAGAACAGGAAGCACAGTTGAAACATGTGCTATAGACGGGAGAGGTTTCTTTAGGGAACAATTTGCTTCAGGTCAACCTCAATCTCAAAGAGCCTTGATCATCTGACTAACACAGTTTGGGTGGAATTCAGTAGATGTGAAGAATGTCATAGGATCACTTCTTTTTGAAAAGAGACAGTGATACCCAGAATCACACACATCAGTCTATCGAATAAATGCTTTGCCAGCCAGGCAAAGTCTTTATGTATTCTGCTTGCAATCCTGTCTGTCCAACAGGAAATGTATTATAAGATGAAATACTTCCAAATCAGATTTTACATGGTCTCTGATTATTAAAGCCCCAGTAGCCACGTTGCAAACTTCACAAATTTAATGTACTCCCCCAAACTAATAATTGAAGTCATAATACATGTGATATTATTTATTCCCAAGAGCCAAACCCACTTTCCTAAGACTTCTGCTTCCATCCTCACATGTAAACAAACAGACTTTGCCAGTTGATTACAGAAGTTCTGGAGATCTGGAAATGCCATTTGAGGGTGTCAGGCATGCAACTTTTTGTTGACTCCCAAAGTGCCACTGCAATTTTAATGTATGTGGGTGTGTGCTCAGTTGCGGCTGACTCTTTGTGACCCTATGGACTGTAGGCTGCCTGTAGACTGTCTGTAGATTTTCCAGGCAAGGATACTAGAGTGGGTTGTCACTTCCTTCTCTGGGGGATCGTCCCCACCCGGAGTTTGAACCTGTGTCTCCTTCATTACAGGCAGATTCTTTATTACTGTGCCACCAAGGAAGACTGGTTCAATTTTAAGGGCCAGACAAAGAGGTGGCAGTGCAGGTGGTGAGCTGGGTTCCCCATCAGTCTTCATCCAGCTCTGCTTGTGTCCACTCTTCTGCCCCATGACTGTGAATAACTGCTTCAGCCTCTCTGGGGACTCAGTGCTTGAACAGGAAGGTAATGCAGTCCCCTTTACCCAAGTGGAAAGCAATCTCCATGTTTATAAGTGGAAAAGATTATTTTTACCCTCAGTCTTCCACAGTAGTTTCTTTTATTTTTTCCAGAATGGTGAAGAGTGTTACTTCCTATTTTGCTTCTATAAAAGATTTAAAAAAAAAAAACCCAGGATTTTAAAAAGTTGTGTATATCTCAGTCTAGTTATACTTCTAAGACCACCAATGTGAAATGTGTTTTCATATAGATAAAAGTTATTTTTTGAGCTTTCCTGGTGGCTCAGTGCTAAAGAATCACGTGCCAATGAAGGAGACTCTGATTGGATCCCTGGGTCAGGAAAATTCCCTGCAGGAAGAAATGGCAACCCCTCCGATATTCTCGCCTGGAGAATCCCATGGGCAGAGGAGCCTGGAGGGCTACAGCCTATGGGGTCACAAGAGTCGGACATGACACTGAACAATAACAACAAAAGTTATTTTACTTCTCAATTAAGAAAAAGTTAGTACTTTATTCAAACTGATGGTTAATTCAGATAAGGGTATAGATTTTTTTTTTCATGTTATTTTTCTGTGAATGAATACTCAGTTTAAGACTATCACAATATTGAGTTCCTTGTTTGCTGTTAGTCACGGGGTTTTAGGTTTAAGAGCAGGTTTTGGTGATCAGAAAAAATTCAATTCTGGGCCTAAATTAATCTCATAAAGCTTAGAGAAAAACATCTATTTTTAGATTGTCTGAAGGATTCTAATTTATTCTTTGGATCAAGTGTCTAGTTTAAGGAGTGATTAGAGCCCATCTTATTTCTCACGTGCTTTCACACTGGGAAACAGAACAGTCCAGACAAGAAAGCAAAAGTCCTCTCATCCCCTTTATCCTCTTATACAACTCACAATGTCAACAAGAGTGATTTAATAAATTATTGATCTTAAGGTAGAAGCATTAGGTACAAAACCAGACCTTTTCTACTGTTTTCCTTTTTATTCATTTATTCACTCAAACTCAGTTTTAAGAAATAATCACACATGTACACACATTTCCTTAGCCTTTTGAAAGTGAAAGTCACTCAGTTGTGTCTGATTCTTTGCGACGCTATGGACTATAGAGATCATGGGATTCTCCAGGTCAGAATATTGAAGTGGACAGCCTTTGACTTCTCCAGGGGATCTTCCCAACCCAGGGATCAAACCCAGGTCTCCCACATTGCAGGAAGACTCTTTACCAGCTGAGCTATTGGTCTTCAGTTCAGTTCAGTTCAGTTCAGTCGCTCAGTTGTGTCTAACTCTTTGCAACCCCATGAATCGCAGCACGCCAGGCCTCCCTGTCCATCACCAACTCCTGGAATTCACTCAGACTCACGTCTATCATGTCAGTGATGCCATCCAGCCATCTTAGCCTCTGTTGTTCCCTTTTCCTCCTGCCCCCATCCCTCCCAGCATCAGAGTCTTTTCCAATGACTCAACCAAAGCCTTTGACTGTGTGGATCACAATAAACTGTGGAAAATTCTGAGAGATATGGGAATACCAGACCACCTGACCTGTCTCTTGAGAAATCTGCATGCAGGTCAGGAAGCAACAGTTAGAACTGGACATGGAACAACAGATTGTTTCCAAATAGGAAAAAGAGTACGTCAAGGCTGTATATTGTCACCCTGCCTATTTAACTTATATGCAGAGCTATTGGTCTTAGCTGTAGCAAAAACCAGGATGTTTTTATTATCAGAATATTCACTAAAATGAAGTCAGAAAGTGCAATCTCAAGGATTAGAAACTTAGGAAGCTTCTAGAATCTCAGATGGGTAGATTTATATTGGAAAATATATGTGTGCAAATACGACCTGTCCACGTGCTCCAAGTGGGATGTTGTGTTCAGGTGTGGGTCACAGGTGCCGGGTGTCTGCAGGTATGTGTGTGAATGAGGTTGGGGAAGCTAGTCTCGAGACAGGTATGCACTGACCTTCATCTACATGATAATTCAGGACATGACATTTGCCTTGGAGTCTGTTCAAAGTGTATCTGAGATGAAAGTTTATCCTGAGTCAATTCTATCCAGAACTCAAATTTATTTTCTTTATTTTAATTAATGATCGTTATACAATGTAATCTACTTGGCAATTTATTAGCTCTGGTGATTGTGCACATTCCTGTCTTCATGTTTCATTTCATATGTCCACAGTGTACTCAAACTCCATCCACACAAAGTTTCCTCTTGATTGATTGTTGAATTCTATCTGCATTAAATATGAAAGTCAAAGAAACTTCCAATCTCTCCTCCACTAGTCAGGAAAATTAATGATATTTATTTTATAACTGAAGTATCTAACACTCATATTTAGCCAAACTTTGTTTGATTTATATCGTATTTTATATGATAAAGTGCACCATAGCTATTTTATAGCACAACACAAAAGAGTCATTAAGGAAAGGACACCATCAAAGACTCAAGGACGATGACCAATGTTTTATTGTTTTTAACTCAAGTGAGAAAATATTGGCTGAATTCAGAACAGATCAACTGTGTAGAAAAAATAAACTTTCTACAGTACGTTTAATACCCTGTGAAATACAATGGTGCTGGTGGAATTGATCTTTATAAGGCAACAATTCATCTTTTTCAGGTAAATTTTCATAAATCTGTTATTGTTCACATATATTTTTATAAATAATATGCATATTTTATTTATGTATATTTATCTTTATAAATATATATAAATGATAGATTATAAACATTTAGATAAACAATGTTATTGTTCAGTCACTAAGTCATGGTCAACTCTTTGCAGTTCCCTAAACTGCAGCACACCAGGCTCCCCTGTCCTTCACCATCTTCTGGAGTTCCTGCAAACTCGTCTATTGAGCTGATGATGCCATCCAACCATCTCGTCCTCTGCCACCCACTTCTACTCCTGTCCTCAATCTTTCCCAGTGTCAGGACTTTCCAATGAGTTGGCTATGTGTTCATAAATATGTATTTATATATAAATAAGTGTTTATAAACATTAGTATAAACAGGATAGATCTCTAAATTATACCCATATATGTGTATTTCCAGTCTTTATGAAGGGTATGTTTTATCCAGTTGCTGTTGAATAAAGGAGAATCTGCATGATTATAATCATGGGGGGGTGCTATCTTAGGGAAAAGACTTAAATGCAGGCTGTAGAGAAATGGAAAGTTTTTGGATGTAGTTTGGGTGGTTCTTGGAGTCAGTTAAAATGTCTGAAAGGAATAAAGAATATCCTGGTTTACTTGCTGAAATTTGTACTAAAATTTACTCGAAGCTTAAGGGGCCTGGTGACCTGCTGAAGACCCAGCTAAATTTTGGTTAAGGTCTGGTGGTATTTTTTTCTGTATATATATATATATATATATATATATGCATTGTGCATGTGTGTGTGTGTACCTATTCTCTTTTGAGTTAAGGTTCTAGATTTAATATTTGATTACCTAAGGAAGAGACAGAATAACAGAATTAGAATCTAAACTCTTTTAAAGCTAGTGAAGTGAAGTTGCTCAGTTGTGTCCGACTCTTTGTGATTTCATGGACTGTGATCTACCAGGCTTCTCTGTCTATGGGATTTTCCAGGCAAGAGTACTGGTGTGGGTTGACATTTCCTACTCCAGGNTAAGGTTCTAGATTTAATATTTGATTACCTAAGGAAGAGACAGAATAACAGAATTAGAATCTAAACTCTTTTAAAGCTAGTGAAGTGAAGTCGCTCAGTTGTGTCCGACTCTTTGTGATTTCATGGACTGTGATCTACCAGGCTTCTCTGTCTATGGGATTTTCCAGGCAAGAGTACTGGTGTGGGTTGACATTTCCTACTCCAGGGGATCTTCTTGACCCAGGGATCGAATCCAGGTCTCCTGCATTGCAGGCAGACGCCTTACCCTCTGAGCCACCACGGTTGCTTGGAAAGATTGAAGGCAAAAGGGAGAAAAGGGTGGCAGAGAATGAGATGGTTAGATAGCATCACTGACTCAGTTGACATGAATTTGAGCAAACTCCAGGAGAAAGATTCAATAGAATAGAATACTGAAACAAAGCTGAGAATATGTTTCAGGAAATCTACTTGAAAAAAAAAAAGTTGTAATGTTGGAGAAGACTTTAATATTCAGAAGCTGGATTATATTAGTCTCTGAGCAATTCTGACCATATACTCCTCTAAATAAAAATGTCTCCTGATATATGTATATTTATTTATAAATTATATATGTATCTATAAAATTATACTAAAATGCTATGTGTATTATACAATAATAAAAATATGTCATATTTTTGATATGTTCTTTGGTTTAGTATGTTTTGTTATCTTTGAAAATCCTGCTCTAAAGTTTACAATGCAGTCTGTTTTTTAAGGCTATTTTTATTTGTTTACTATGTACTAGATAGTTGTCACATGCACTGCCATCTTTAGAAGTTCTGATCATAAAGTTAATATATTTTAGTACTTAGCATTGATGGTTCTCAGGGGTGGTGCTCATGATAAAAACTCACTTGTCAATGCAGGAAACATTAAGAGATGCAGGTTCAATTCCTGGATCAAGAAGATACCCTGGAGAAGAAAATGGCAACCCACTTCAGATTCTTACCTAGAGAATCCTATGGACAGAGGAGCCTGGCCGGCTACAGTCCATAGAGTCAAAAAGAGTCAGACACAACTGAAGTGACTTAGCATGAGCAAGCATTGATAGTTCTTAGTGCTGAAAAAAGATTTCTTTCATTACAGAAGGACCCAGGTGGGAGGAATAAACCCTTGACTATGATCACCGTATCTGGATGCAAGTTATTATTAACATTCAGCTTAAGAATTTTCTTAATATCTGATGTCAATGAGTTGTCTTTGAAATCTGTCACATATTTATAGATTTAATAAATATCTTCAAACTGTCTGAAACTTTTCATTTAGACGAATTTTAAATAGGTTAGAATGTCCCATTTACAAGTTTTAAAATTTTGAAGATGCGAGGAGTTTGTTTTACGTGTGTGAAACACATCATTTACCAAGCAAATAATCATATAATGATGGAAACATTTCTAGATCTCTATAATTAAGATGTTTCTCCATATCATAACTTTCTCTCAAAAGCAGCAATTTTCTCAGTGTTAAAATGTCACCGTCACCCAGAAGGACTGACTTGGTGTCATAATTTTCAGTGATTGCTACATGCGTGGCATTCCTTTAAGTTCCATTTGTTATCACAGAAAAGATCAGCTAATTAAGTTACTTGTTTTCTTTTTGCTTAAAATAATCAGAAATTGTTTATGTTTAGTACATGTTTAAGAAAAAAACAACAACAGTGAAAATGTATGTGGTCTAATGATTTCTGCAGTCAACCCTACAAATTCAAGGCTTTATATAATCCATACTTTCACTTATATGGTCTAAGTAGACTTCAGTAGCCTGTCCAAACTCTTTTAACTTTTAGTTTGTGTTCTTTAAACTATCAACCTCAATCACAGTGTCCACCTACGCCTTCCTCCCCTCCTCCTCCCCTTCTCAGCAGTCTCTCCTTTCAAGGTACCTAAGATGTGTTCACATTGCTCATACAGACACAGGGACACTCTAAAAGTGAAGTGTTATTATTCTGATCTTAAAACTTAAAGTTGCAGGAACTTCAAATGCCAACAAATTGAGGTTTTCAATATTAAAGCACACAAAAATATCATAATCACCATTCTTATTTTAGATGACAAGAAGGATATATTTAATTCACATGTTTGTGTAGGAAAAATCGAGCTTTGGGGTTCACAGCACTTGTTCTCTGAGGTTACCTGACTTTGGGTCTGAGTCTTTGGGGCCGCTGTGCCTCTCCCTGCCTTCAGCCTTTGAAACCCCATGAATTATAAAAAACTGAAGGAAATGGAAATGAGGCTTGTCTGCTTGCTGTGCGAATAATTCTGCCTGGATGAGCTCCATTGACTACCTCCCCCACCCCAATCCCTGGAAATGCCAGCTTTCTACTTGCAAATTCATTTCAGTGCTTTGATGTTGAAGTATGTCTCCTCTTTGGTTTCTCCTTTGAACTAGTTGTCACATCTAATCAGTTTTCTTGTTAATAGCTAGTTTAATAAGCTATTGAACATGTGTTAGTTTTACATCTACTTGAGGTTTATTATTTTACCCTTTAAAATTATCCTTCAACAGTAAAATTATACACAGATAACCCTATTTTAAAACTTTTGTAATGATACAATTAGAAGAAATGTAAGAGATTTGTTTAATCTTCCTTCAGATGAATAAACTCAGACATATTTTAATTGGAATTCCACCTTTCCCTCACTAGTTAATACCATAAATGCAACTGAATGCAGATTCCTTGACTAGAGCCTCAAATCCAGTGTTTTCCCCTTAATTGTTAAAAAACCATTTTACTAAGAAATTATTTAATGAGTCTGCCTAAAGTTTTTAAAAGAGTAAGATAAAGTGACATTTATGAAATAAAAACATGTTGACTTAAAAAATGCATAATGTGAAAGTTATGAGTTAAGTGTTATTTGAAGCCCAGTGAAGACTGCAGCCTGGGAAACCACCTCATTTAGCCCTGAAAGACCGCTCCAAAGAAGTAAGAGGAAGGTTAGTACACTCATGATTTTCATAAAGGGGGAGTACTTGAGTACTTGCAATCAATTTTTTTTTTCCAGAAGGTTTCTGCTAGTCACAAGGAGTAGGTGTCAGCATGAAGGATTTTAGTGCTTTTAGATATGAGAAGATAGGAAAGTTGGGCTCATCAGCTCCTGAAGATAGTATCTGAGGACCTCTCCTGCCAGTTTTCCCAGAGCACAGAGTGCCTCATTTCTGCTCACGACCTGAACGCCTTTCAGGGGGTTTTGAAGGTCAGCAGCTTTAGTAGTACCTGATTTAATCCTTATAGTAGTAGATGGCAAGTGCCAATGGCAAGTGCCAATTTGTGGTTGACAGACATTAATAGAAAGTGGAAAGTAAGCTATTTTTTACCTAACTATTTTAATTTTCAGTAAACATTTCCCCAAAAGGAGCCAGGACCGCAGAATTGTTCTCATCACAAATGACAGCTACACAAAGAATATGATTATACATCACAAGACATACTTTGTAAATTCTATCTGAAAACTAATATGGTCACAAAAGGAGACAGACTAACAAAAAGATGATAATATTTTAGCATCACTGAGGTCTGCTTAAAATTTTGTGGATCATGTTGATGAATAATTTGTGCACAGGAGGAAAATTAGACTGTCTTCATCCTCTTTCCTCTAGCTATTAGCTGTGCGATCTTATATTAGTTATAAGGGAAACATCTTGTTTTTTAATGGAAAGCTGTGTGCTATTTATCTTACACTCCTCAGGGTGATCAGATTCTAGCCTTGTTTATAGCCTTTGATTTTACAGCCCTCTGCACATCGCAGGTAATTTACAGGTGTGCACATTCTGTCCTGTCGAGCAGTGATTTTAATTGACTTTGTCAGGGAGGAAGAACTTTTTCTCTACTTGTCTAGATTCTTCTGGCTGGTCTAAGAATTAAATTGACATGAAGAAGACTAATAGGAGAAAATCAAACACAAGCTTAATAATAACATGAATACATGGAGGACACCTAGGAAAACTGAGTCACTCATCAAAATGGTGGAAGTCTTCACCTTAGATACCACCTTCGGCTCAAGACAAAAGGGATGCTGGAGGTAGTCGTTTGAGACTCCAAGGCCGGGGAAAGGCAAATGACAAGGAAATGGAGAATCAAACTTTTGGTAAATGAGTGTTTATTGGGCCAGACAGAGACAAGGGAACCCGAGAGGGACTGTGACTACCAGACTTCGCTGGGTTCCACCGTGTCTCCACACCTGGCTCTTACCTGCTTATCTGTGTGACAGCACCTTCCTGGGTCAAGTCTTCCTCTACATTCTTCAGGCACCTGGGGGAAGGTGAAAGGTTCTTTCTGAGTCTTTTTGGTCTTGAAAATTATCAGCCTAAATTAATCCTTAGGCCAAAGAGACACGTTTTGGGGTAGCAAATTTTGTTCCCCTATGAATTCCTCCACTTGAGGAAGACCAGTTTTGTCCATTTTGCAGTTTGTCCCAGCATCACATTGCTCCAAATGAATTTGTGTGTTTTTTTTACTTTTCCTTCAAATAGGCTATAGGTTCCCTTATGTCATATGAATAAATACATTCCTTAAAATATGCTTGCTTTTATATTTCTATGTGAATCATGAGTTTATTCTGAAAATTTTCTTTAACAGTTATTTACTCTATCAGGGTTTTGGAACTGTTGAGATAGATTAAACATCACAGGGTCTTGGCACATAATGTGTTTTGTGTTTCTGGCTTATGCCACATGATAGTCAACGTTTCCCTCATAATAAACTGGAGGTGTCTAATATTTACCTGCTAATGATAATCAGTAGACATGCCTTTCATGAGTGAGCATTGGGTAGCATGAGATTAAACTATGTACATCACATTCTCTCTCAGCAGATCAGTTTATCAAATGGATTTAATACACTGCTCCTTTCCACTAGCTTTGAGCTATGTGTTGTCAATCTTAACAGGAAGCTCTCTCTTTAATTATCAGAGCAGGCAGTAAAATATAATGCAAGTAAACTGTCTAGTCAAAGTGTATGGATATGAGATTTGGACTATAAAGAAAGCTGAGCACAGAAGAACTGATGCTTTTGAACTGTGTTGTTGGAGAAGACTTTTGAGAGTCCCTTGGACAGCAAAGAGATCAAATCAGTCCATCTTAAAGGAAATCAGTCCTGAATATTCATTGGAAGGCCTGATGTTGAAGCTGAAACTCCAACACTTCGGCTACCTGATGCAAAGAATTGACTCATTGGAAAAGACCCTGACACTGGGAAAGATTGAAGGCAGGAGGAGAAGGGGATAACAGAGGATGCGATGGTTGGATGGCATCACCGACTCGATGGATGTGAGTTTGAGCAACCTCTGGGAGTTGGTGATGGACGGGGAAGCCTGGCGTGCTGCAGCCCATGGGGTTGCAAAGAGTCAGACATGACTGAATGACTGAACTGAAAGTCCATATTCTTTTAAAAAGCACAAGTTCAGCAGAAAAGGCTTTCCATGGCATGTCTTAAGTTTGCAGACTTTGGACCTCTGGACCTCAGAGGTTAAAAACACCAAGCTTTAAGCTGATTTCAAAGCATCGAACAATTCCAGGAGATGATGGTTTTCAAAGCCCCTCATGTGTTTTCCATTGTCAGTCCTTTGTCAATTTGGGGAAAACAACACTAAAAATTTACAATGACAACAAGAAAACAAAATTCCTTGCAATGCCCTTTCATGACCATGGAATACTAGAGCATTTCTTTCATTCTTCTCCACTCTAGAAAATTCTTGTTAGGTTTACTTTCTTCCGAAACGTTATTAATAATCACCCAGGTCCATTTTGTGTCATGAATATTTCCCTTGATGCCTACAAAATATTTCCTTCTTAAGCTTGGCTGATATTTCTGCATTCCATTATCATGTTCAGCAATTTAAAGGAAAATATTTCTTCTTAAATTGAAAACCAGTGATAAGAAAAGATAATGGTTTATTCAGAAATGTCAAGAAGTCCTCCAGATATCATTCACAGTCTCAAGTCATAAAGAGAGAAACAAAATTAAATTTCTACTAACATTAAATACATACATAGACCAATAATTGAACTAAGTTATAAAAATGGGGGTGCTGGGAGGGAGGCTCAAGAGAGAGGAAACATATGTATTCATATGACTGATTCACATTGTTGTACAGTGGAAACCAACATAACATTGTAAAGCAATTGTCCTCCAATCAAAAATAAATTTAAAAAAAAGTTATAAAAGAAGGCCAAGAAAGAGATTCCAAGAGTTGCTATTAGAACAAAGTGGAGGTGGGTAACCCAACAAGGAAGGCCCCTGTACAGATGGGAGGCAGGTGGGGGCAGGTCTTGATCAGGATTGGGAAAATCATTCAAGAGTGGGGTGAGGGCACAGAGCTAGGGGCTGGGGTGGAGACTGAAGTTGAAATTGCCACGAATGCTCCTAACATCACATGCACAGGGTGCAGAAAGTTGTTTAAAAAAGCAGTATGAGTTTTGAATCATCAAACACTTTCTGGAGAATGAAATTCAAGGTTGAGACAGGTGATCAACTGGAAGGATCACTAAGTGGTGGGTTTCACAAGCCCTCAGCCCCTCTTCCCCAGAGAGTGGAGGTGGGCCTTCTGGATGGGCAGGGGGCGCTGTGGGCAGGGGAGGACTGTGGGTGACTCCTCCTCAGAGGTCGGAAGCCAGACAAGTCAGGGGAGAAAGATTTGGGAGAGTGTGCCGCAAGGTTCCTGACAAGGTACCTGTGAAGCCGAATCTGGTCTTTGTGCTCTGGCATCAAATTGAATCTTGGACAAAGTTTTGGGGGAAGTAGAAAAGATTAGCTTTATTGCTTTCCCAGGCAAACAGGACCACAGTGAGCTCATGCCCTCAGACTCTTTGTCCCGTCCTGGAGAAGATAGTGAGAAGTTTCTATTAATTGTTCAAGGAGGGCATGGTCAGTTGGTGGGCGTTCTTGTCACAAGTTGGTGGGGAGGTAACTGGGAATGAGCATCATCAACCTTCTGGTTCCAACTGGTCTGGTATCTACATGCTTGTGTGCTGTGCCATGCTAAGTCGCTCAGTCGTAGCCCGCCAGGCGTCTCTGTCAATGGGATTCCCCAGGCAAGAATACTGGAGTGGGTTTCTGTGCCTTCCTCCAGGGGATCTTCCCGACACAGGGATCTTCCAGACCCAGGGACCCCAGTGTTACTTATGAACAGAGTGCAATTAACTTCTCCAACCAGTTATGGATTCCGGTATCTGCAAAACAGTTCAAAGATATTGTAATGCGTGTCTCTTGAGGTGGAACCAGGATGTTGCCTCAAGGTTACATGATTGTTTCTTGACTGCTCCTCCCTTGTCTCTTCATCCCCTCCCTTCCCTAATTAGTGACCATTTGAACCAGCTCCTTGGAACTCAGAGCAAGTCTTGGGGGCTGAATGCATCCTCTTTCCTGAAAAGGTTTTTTTGCCCAGAAACCCCACTTGGTCCTGCTTGATTTCAGTACTGATGATGGTGTGTGTGTGTGTGTGTGTGTGTGTGTGTGTGTGTGAGAGAGAGAGAGAGAGAGAGAGAGAGAGAGAGAAAAGGTCCTCTACCTTTCTGAGAATAAAGAAAAGGACAGAAGACTTTTGGGGACCCCAAAGGACCATCCCAGTGGAGATGTCCCCGAAGACCTTGGATCTAAATTCTAAAGATGGTGCCTGAGACTATGGGTCTATGCATCATCACCAGGGTGTCATTTATTAAACCCAAAGATTTGATGAGAATCTGTAATTCTGAAGAAGGAACACACATTCAAAAATCTAATGCCCAAAGTTAGACTTTTCCTTCAGATGAAATGTCATTCAGCCAACTCATTTAAAAATCAACTTGAAAAGTTTTGTTGAGTTAACCATCCATTTAGTGAAAAACTTTGTCACTATTGTTGCAAAACCTTTAAGATGAGGTTGTTCACATTTTAATACAAGGTTAGTAATAAAGTTTGCACTCAGTGCACTCGTCAATTACTGTGACCGTTAAACTTTCCCAAGTTGAGCTGTTAAAACTCCTTGAAAATGGAGAGACAGAAAGAACACCTTGCCCACTGGGGGCTGTTAAACTTTTTCATGTGCTTCTGGTAGCCCCCTGTGGAGACTCTTATTGAAATGCCATAAAAATGTTCCATGTGAAAGACTGTAATTTTCCTGGTGGTTAGAAAATAATTGTGTGTGTGACAAATATTTTTCCTGCCATGGTACATAGAATGGTTTTATTTTACTCCTGACAGTACCCTAAGTAATAATACTGGGATGACAGAGTCTTAATTCTGAAGATTCGGTTTTTTAAAAATTTTATGTTGAGATAAATGTCAGTAATTTATATTTTTCCTGAATTGAATCTGCATTAAGGAAAGCCATTTTCACAGTAAGCACCTGTACTTAATGATGTAGGTGATTATAGTAAATTATTTGTGAAATGGGTTTGTCGTTTTTCTTCCTGTAATTTTTTTTCTGTAATTAATTTCCCGATCTGTTGAAGCTTTGGGTAATGATTTCTGTCAGGTGTTGGTAATCAACTTGCTACACAACTTTGAGGACAGACAACTGATTTTCACTTTAGGTTTATAGCAGTGCCTCTCTAATAATTTGAAATGTTGTTATATTTCGTAAACATTTGTTAGACATTTAGTGTCTTCTCAGAGGTGTGTTGCAGTAGCTTGTAGAACTGTTCCCATTTCAGAGTCAAGAGAACTGAGAACACGGTCCTGGTAAAGCCCACTTTCTTTCGCACACTTAGGGCTCTTCCTGTGCTCAGAGATGCCATTTAATCTGCTCTCCTGGGGGCTGACACACTCCATCGACGTGTCCTCCTAAGGAAGAGACAAAGCACAGGGTCACTCCCCATTAAAAGAAAGACGTTGGGAGTGGTCAATGTGAGCAAGACGGTGGAACGGGAAGCCACCCACCCAGACTCCCGTGACTTCATGACAAACAACGAGCATCCAAGTGAACTTACTTATAGAACAGAAACAGTCACAGATTTAGAAAACAAACATGCTTACCAAAGAAGAAAGGTGGGGGGTAATAAATTAGGAGTTTGGGGTTAATAAACACATAGTACTATATTTAAAATAGAGAAACAATAAGGCCCTACTGTGGGGATAGCAGTAGCACAGGAAACTATCCTCAGTATCCTTACAATGACTTATAAGTATTAATAAGTTATAATAACTTACAAGTATTAATGTTATAATAACTTAAAAGTATTTATAACTTATAAGGGAAAAAATCTGAAAAAGAATATATATACACACATATATATAACTGAGTCACTTAGCTATACACCTAAACACAACATTATAAATCAACTATGGCGTTGTTCAGCTGCTAAGTTGTGTCTGACTCTTTGTAGCCCCACGGACTGCAGCATGTTAGGTTCCTTTGTCCTCCATTATCTCCCAGAGTTTGCTCAATTCATATCCACTGAGTTGGTGATGCCATTCAGCCATTTCATCCTGTTGCACCCCCTTTTCATTTTCTCTTCAATCTTTCTCAGCATCAGGGTCCTTCNAATCAACTATGGCGTTGTTCAGCTGCTAAGTTGTGTCTGACTCTTTGTAGCCCCACGGACTGCAGCATGTTAGGTTCCTTTGTCCTCCATTATCTCCCAGAGTTTGCTCAATTCATATCCACTGAGTTGGTGATGCCATTCAGCCATTTCATCCTGTTGCACCCCCTTTTCATTTTCTCTTCCATCTTTCTCAGCATCAGGGTCCTTTCCAGAGTCAGTTCTTCAAATCAGGTGGCCAGAGTATTGGAGTTTCAGCTTCAGCATCAGTCCTTCCAATGAACATTCAGCGTTGATTTCTTTTAGGATTGACTAGTTTGATCTCCATGCTTTTCAAAGGACTAAGAGTCTTCTCCAGCACTAAAATGCAAAAGCATCAATTTTTCGGCGCTCAGCCTTCTTTATGGTTCAACTCTCACATACATGACTACTGGAAAAACTATAGCTTTGACCATATGGACTTTTGTTGACAAAGTAATGTCTCTACGTTTTAATATGCAGTCTAGGTGTGTCATAGCTTTCCTTCCAAGGGGCAAGCATCTTTTAATTTCATGGTACCGTCCACAGTGATTTTGGAGCCCAAGAAAATAAAATCTGTCAGTACTTCAATATAAAATAAAAACTTTAAAAAATGACAACCAACAGCTTTAATGAGAACTGCAGAAATAAGTTAGGAATTCGCGATGCTCCAGCGACAGTCACAAAGGTGCCGAAATGTGTCCTATTTCACAACAAACATCCCTCCCCAGGCTAGCATGGTTCANACTTTGAGGGAGAGGGAGAGAGGGGGAAGGTTTGGGAGAATGGCACTGAAACATGTGTGCTGTCGTGTGGGAAACGAAGCATCGGTCTGTATTTGGTTCAGGATGCAGGATGCTTGGGACTGGTGCACGGGGATGATCCGGAGAGTTGATGTGGAGTGGGAGGTGGTGGTGGGGGGTTCAAGATTGGGAACTCACGTACACCTGAGATGAAAAAATAAAAATTAAAAATTAAAAAAATAAATAAAATATGAAAAGTAAAAAAAAAATAATAAATTCATGAAAAACCAAAAAAAAAAAAAAGAAATTTATTTTCAATACGAAAGGAAATAGGAAGTTTACTTTCCATATGAAGACAACACATGCTGTAAATTCTATGGTTCTGATTGGATGCTGGTATATCTATCCACGGCCAGTGTAGGATAGTCTTGAACATGCTGCTGTAACAGCCAATCAAACAGCCTCTGGGGCTGCACAGTGAAAGGTACACGTCCCTCCAGCTGCTGGTGTCCTGGCAGTGCTTTCGCAAGCTGAGCTGGGGCAGAGAGAGGGTGGGTTTAGCAAATGGTGTACCNGGTATATCTATCCACGGCCAGTGTAGGATAGTCTTGAACATGCTGCTGTAACAGCCAATCAAACAGCCTCTGGGGCTGCACAGTGAAAGGTACACGTCCCTCCAGCTGCTGGTGTCCTGGCAGTGCTTTCGCAAGCTGAGCTGTGGCAGAGAGAGGGTGGGTTTAGCAAATGGTGTACCCACTCCTAAAACGTCTGCACAGCCAAACCTCAGTGCAAAGGTGGAGGAGACTGGAATCCTCAAGCATCAGTGGACAAGCCTCTGGCCTCCACACTTTGCCATCACAGTCATCACACAACTTGGGAGCCTGTAGCTGTCAATTCAATCATCTCTCCCCTCCCAACAGTGTCTCTAGATCCTTTTACGGAAAAGGAAAGGTGACTCAGTGACTAGTCCAAAGTGTAAGATACACAGAGCCTACCCAAACGAGAAAAGCGGAGGTTGTCAACCACCGGCTTATGCGTTTTAGCAGACTGGAAGGCAGCACAGCAGTGGGGGACCTTTCAGGTGGACACAGGGTGGCTCATGTCCTCTGACCCCAAACTAGAGGCTGGGGGAGGGGAACTAGAAGTGGTGATCAGGAGATACCCTATACTATTGGTCTAGGGACCTCAGTTGTTTTTCTCAGGTTGACTCAGGAGCTGGAAGAGGTGCAAAACCAGAGAAAGTAGCAGTTACTTATTAGTAAGTCCTGACTATTGTGGGCACACCACTCAGAAGGTTGTGGTGGGCTTGCAGCATATGTTGTGGGTCAAGCGGCTCTCTCATAACACTATGCTGGCCTTTCTCCATTGTTGTGTTCAGCCTCTCAGTGTGTGTCACTAGCTTTCACTGACTGATGAAATCACGTGTCTTTGAATTACTGTAGAATGGAGGAGAACCTCCGTATCGACTCATAACAACCACAGTCAGTGATTAAGATTCAAGAACAGCTTTTAAAAGCATAATTTATCTTTACATAAATTCCTTAACAAGAGACAGTTCTGGCAGCCACTGGCATATAGACTTATGTTGATCTATTTCTTGGCACAAGCAGATGTTTTTAATTCCTCATCTCCATTTTTTGGGTCTAGGCACAGAGAAATTTCCATTTCATATTTCACAGTTAGTAGGAAACCTTCACAAGAAAAATCTACAAATATTCTCTGTGGTAAAAATATACAGACATACAAGCACATGTATACATATACACATATTTATATACATAGATACACACATATACACAATCAGATCAATGACCATCAGCCATACAGGTGTTCCTAACTGTTCATCCATCTCAAATTTGGACAATGACATGGGTCATCTGAAACAGATTGCATGAACATGAAACAGTCCATTTGTAGTAGAAACATGTCTGAGCATAGTGTAGAAATTATCTTTCATAACATAAATTCATTACCTTCAGTAAAAAAAGCAACAACATGAACATCCGGAATCTAAGGCTATGCTTTTCTCTTACGAAGTCCCCTCCCTCACCGTGTTCCACTGGCTGTTTTCTTGATCCACATTCTTCACTTCACCCGCTGGGCTGTTTCTGTTGCCGCTGTTTTTTCAGCTTGCATCCTCTCCTGCTAGGGCTTTCTCTGGTTCCTCTCAAAAGCCATCTCCTTGAGAGGTCTTTCCCGCCTGCTTTCTGCAGGGAGCCCCTGACTCCACCTGCTCCCCATCCCAGCTCTTTAGTATCTCATTACAACGCTGCTTTCTTCACAACTGTGTATACAACCTGTACCAACGGCCTTTGCTTACTGCTTACCGTTTTTGCGCCAATGGCAAGCAAACAAGCCTTAGACAGCAAGGGTCACGTGTCCTTTCCTAGTAGACTCAGAGCTGGGCACAAAGAAGCTGTTAATTAGTATTGTTGGAAAGAAAGAAGGAAGGAAGGAAGGAAGCATGGAGGGAGGGAGAGAGGGAGGAAGGAAAGGAGGGGGAAGGAGAAAGGGCAAGAAGGAACGGGGTAGGGGGCAGGGCATGGCTTCCATGTGCAGCCAGTTTGGCAAAGTCATGCTGTGTTGCCACATCTCTCATGCACCTTTCTTTCCTCATTTGTTTCATCCTACTTTTATCTAGTCCTTCAGCAGCTTAAATGTTCAGAGCAAATGAATTCATTCAGATACAGATGATTTCCAGTTTTCTATACCGTAACACACGAAAAGAAAATGAAGGGCTATTCCTCCAAATGAGTAAAGTTTTAGGTTAGATCGTTGAGCCTCCTTGCCCCAATGTGTGAGGCAAAATTAGTCTCTTTCCTTATTGAAATCCTTCCTAGATGCAGCCTCTGGTGAGGAGGTGGTGGGGCAAGCCTGGGGGTTCATCTTAACGTGGTGGATGGAGATAAAGGGAAATTTAATTAAGCTTTAAAAAGATCTCCCATTGTCCTTGGCCAATATAGAGGAAATCTATATCCATTACTGCATACTGGCAATTAGCTTTCTAGAAGGTCTTACTGCTTCAGGCAATGGAATGTGTTGTACAGCTAACACAACAGCCAGCCTGTTGGCTTTTTCAAGAAAGCCCCATGATGTCCCAGAAGTTCAGTTCAGTTGCTCAGTCATGTTCTACTCTTAGTGACCTTATATACTGCAGCATGCCAGGCTTCCCTGTCCATCACCAAGTCTCAGAGCTTGCTCAAACTCATGTCCATCAAGTCAGTGATGCCATCCAACCACCTCATCCTCTGTCATCCTTTTCTCCTCCTGCCTTCAATCCTTCTCAGCATCAGAATCTTTTCCAATGAGTCATTCGTCACATCAGGTGGCCAAAGTATTGGATTTTCAGCTTCAGCATCAGTTCTTCCAATGAATATTCAGGACTAACTTCCTTTAGGATTGACTGGTTTGACCATGCAGTCCAAGAGACTCTCAAAAGTCTTCTTCAACACCACAATTCAAAAGCATCCATTCTTTGGTATTCACCTTTATGGTCCAAATCTCACATCCATACACAACTACTGGAAAAACCACAGCTTTGACTAGATGGACCTTCCTGGAGAAGGGAAAGGCTACCCACTCCAGTATTCTGTCCTGGAGAATTCCATGGATGGTATAGTGCATGGAGTTAGTTGCAAAGAGTTGGACACAACTGAGCAACTTTCATTTTGGCCAAGTTATATCTCTGCTTTTTGATATGCTGTCTAGGTTGGTCATAGCTTTTCTTCCAAGGAGCAAGCATCTTTTAGTTTGATGGCTGCAATCACTGTCCAGAGTGACTTTGGAGCCCAAGAAAATAAAGTCCATCACTCTTTCCATTGTTTCCCCATCTATTTGCCATGAAGGGATGCAACTGGATGCCATGATCTTTGTTTTTCGAATGTTGAATTTTAAACCAGCTTTTTCCATCCTCCTCTTTCACCTTTATCAGGAGGCTCTTTGGACCCCAGACTGGCTCTAGGTGAGTGATCACACCATCATGGTTATCTGGGTCATGAAGATCTTTTTTGTATAGTTCTTGTGTGTATTCCTGCTATCTTTTCTTAATATCTTCTGCTTCTGTTAGGTCCATACCGTTTCTGTCTTTATTGTGCCCATTTTTGCACGAAATGTTCCCTTGGTATCTCTAATTTTCTTGAAGAGATCTGTAAGTCTTTCCCATTCCATTGTTTTCCTTTATTTCTTTGCATTGCTTGCTGAGGAAGGCTTTCTTATCTCTCCTTACTTTTCTTTGGAACTCTGCATTCAGGTGGGTGCATTTTTCCTTTTCTCCTTTGCCTTTCGCTTCTCTTCTTTTCTCAGTCGTTTTTAAGGCCTCCTCAGACAACCATTTTGCCTTTCTGCATGTCTTTTTCTTGGGAATGGTCTTGGTCCCTGTCCCTTGCACAATGTCATGAACCTCCATCCATAGTTCCTCAGGCACTCTGTCTATCAGATCTAATCGCTTCTATCTATTTGTCACTTCCACTGTATAATCGTAAGGGATTTGATTCAGGTCATACCTGGATGGTCTCATGGTTTTCCCTACTTTCTTCAATTTAAGTCTGAATTTTGCAATGAGGAATTCATGATCTGAGCCACAGTCAGCTCCTGGTCTTGTTTTTGCTGACTGTATAGAGTTTCCCCTTCCATGGCTGCAAAGAATATAATCAATCTGATTTCAGTATTGACCATCTGTGATGTCCAAATCTTTGTCACCCATGGATAGTCCATGGAATTCTCCATACCAGATTACTGGACTAGGTAGCTGTTCCCTTCTCCAGGGGATCCTCTCAACCCAGGGATCGAACCCAGATCTCCTGCATTGCAGATGGATTCTTTCCCAGCTGAGCCACCAGGGAAGCCCTTATTGAAGTATGAAGTGTTATTGCTCAGTTTTGTCCGACTCTTTGCCTCCCCACGGACTGTAGCCTGCCAGGCTCCTCTGTCCATGGAATTCTCCAGGCAAGAGTACTTTAGTGGGTTGCCATGCCCTTCTCCAGAGGATCTTCCTGACCCAAGGAGTGAATCTGGGTCTCCCACATTGCATGCAGATTCTTTACCATCTGAGCCACCAGGGAAGCCCCTTTGTTGAAATATAGTTGATTTATAAGGTTATGTTAATTTCTGGTGTACAGCAAAGTGACTCAGTTATATATACACATTCCTTCTCATATTATTTTCCGTTATAGTCTGTCACGCTGCTGCTGCTGCTAAGTCGCTTCAGTCGTATCTGACTCTGTGCGACCCCATAGGTGGCAGCCCACCAGGCTTCCCCATCCCTGGGATTCTCCAGGCAAGAACACTGGAGTGGGTTGCCATTTCCTTCTCCAGTGCATGAAAGTGAAAAGTGAAAGTGAAGTCGCTCAGTCGTGTCTGACTCTTAGCGACCCCATGGACTGCAGCCCACCAGGCTCCTCTGTCCACAGGATTTTCCAGGCAAGAGTACTGGAGTGGGGTGCCATTGCCTTCTCCCATAGTCTGTCATAAGATATTGAATATAGTTCCCTGTGTTACACAGTAGGACCTTGTTGCTATATGCTAAATACTACGTTTACTTAGAATCTCACGTAGCTTTAAAGGAATATATAGATTTCAAAATTTAAAAAGTTTTCACGTAACTCCTGATGACTAAATAAAAAGATGCTTAATTTGAGAATTTTGAGTTAAGTTTTATTTGGGGCAAAATGAAGACTGCCACCTGGGAGGCTTCATCTCAGATAGCTCTGAAAGACTGCTCCCAAGAGGACAAGGTCAATATATAAGGTTTTGGTGAAGGGGGAGTTCAATACCATGAAGCACTCATTTTACAAAAGGTTTTTTGTTAGTCGTGAGGATCTGGGGTTGCCATGAAGGGATTTAGTGCTTCTCTAGATATGAGGAGAAGCAAGGATTGAGATCATAAAATCTGTTCCTAAAAACATCCAACTATCTAAACACCTGTCCCACCAGATTCCGTAGCACAGGGTGCCTCATTCCACCCTGAACTCCCTCAGGGGTTGTTGAAGGTCAGCAGCTTCAGCAGCTCGCGGTTCAGTCTCCATAGAGACAGATAGCAAATGCCTTTGTTGTTCAGTCATTGGCAGTGTTCTTGGCCAGTGCCCGTTTGTAGTCAACACCCCCTTGAACGTTTTTCCTTCTGACTGTCCAAGCAGCAGGTCAGCAAGCTTCCACCAGCTCGGGGCTGAGGGCAGGGCTGAAGAAAAGGGACTCCTCTCTCCATTCATCCTTATTGTTTTCATATATTTTACTTTAACATATCTTATTATCCTGACAATATAGTCACTAATTTTTCCTTTAATCATTTGTCTTTTAAAGAAATCTTTGCAAATGAAAAAATTGTATTTACCCATTTTTTTTCATTTTCAGCCTTTTATGCAAATCAGAGTACACATCTGGTGTCATTTTCTTAGTCTGATGAACTTCCTTTAGCTTTTTTTGTGTGTGGGTGTGCATCTTGTTTGCTGATGAAGATTTTTCTTAGCTTTTATTCAGCTGAAAAGGTCTTTATTTTGCCTTCATCTCTTTTCAATAGGATGTAGAAGTCTCAGTTGACAACTAAAACAAGTAATAAACTTCCACTAGAGACTGAAGAAATGACGTTTGAATCTACAACCACAGTTTCCCAATTTTTGAAAGTTCTTTTTGGAGCTTTTGTTTTGAAAATTTTCTCATAACTTCTTATAGAAAATAACTAAACATACCTATAGTGTATGTGTGTGTATATATATATATATATATATATGCCAACCCTATATGTGTATATATACCTTGTGATATATAAGAAATAGTAGTCATATGTCCTAACAAAATGTAGCTAACATGAAGATGACAATCATACTGCAATATATAAGTGCATCTAATCAGCATTTTGTAGACCTTAAACATACACAATAGTATATGTTAATTATGTCTCAATTTTCAAAAGAATCTCATTGTAAATAATTGAATATTTTCTCAACCTGTCTCTTATACACATCTTGAAGTCGCTCAANATGAAGATGACAATCATACTGCAATATATAAGTGCATCTAATCAGCATTTTGTAGACCTTAAACATACACAATAGTATATGTTAATTATGTCTCAATTTTCAAAAGAATCTCATTGTAAATAATTGAATATTTTCTCAACTTTGTAAAGACTACCCATTCTCCTAGGATCATACCCAACTTAAACTACTAACAACTTAATTTTATTCTTCAGTGTTGATTTCCAGTGCTATTTTTTTTATTTTTAAAATATTAAAATATTTCACAGATAGTGCAGATACTATTCTTAAATGAGTACACTTTTATGCCACCCAGAGAAAATTAATAATTGTTATTTAGCAACAGACCTGATTTCAGTGTATGTGGGTAACCATGGGGAAGTATCAGTATTTACTATTAGAGAATATAAAAATTGCACATATATATATCATATATATATAATATGTCATATATATATAATATACAATTTTTATATCTCTAATAGTAAATACATATATATCATATATATATATAATTTTTCAAATCCCTTTGAATATTTTGAAAAAAAATATTGAAGAGTCATAAAAGTCCCTGGATATTTTCCCATATGTGTCATTTCTGAAATCTAATCAATACAGTTAATATTTGCTATCTCTGTTCTTAATCTGTGAAAGAACATTTTTAAAAAAGCAAGTGTTTTTAATAGTCTATGAGCCAAGCTATTCTTTCAGAAGGTCTCTTTCCTCTCATTAAAAGTACTTAGCAGTAGAGGGAATCTCTTTTGTATTTTCATTTTCCCTTATTTCTTTGTTTCCTCAGTGTTTTGACATATTGCATTTTCCTAGTCCTCTTGGTAGCTAAAAAAAGCTCAGCTTTCAAAAGCAATAGAATATGACATTATTTTAAGCCTCACAAACACAGCTTTTTATGTCTTCTACAAGTGAACTTTGCTGGTTAGAGAAATAAAACAATCTATTTCCTTATCTTCTCTCATCTTATCCAGATCCAAATTTATTAAACCCGGCTTTCCTGAACATAAATCAGTACAATGTAGGATGTTATTTATGGTCAATAACAAAGTGGAGTGTGTGGTATGGCATAGGATGTGATCAGAAGACATAGTTGACATTTGAACAGGAGGCTTCCTGCTCCGTGGTTATGTGGTACTTCCTCTTCAGGTGAAGACAACCCAGGATGGAGGGCTGTACAGGGTGTCAGAGCAGGATATAGAAATTACAGAACCAATGACATGTCCTGGACTACTATCAAGAAAGATAGAATCATCAATTCAGGTTTTAATAGAAAAGTAGAATTTTGTTTTCAGACAAAAGATTCACTACAGTTTGGTCACAGAATTGAATTTTCCCTTGGAAAGTTGGTTCATTTATTCTGATGTATTCTCCTTCCCTTCATGAGACCCAGAGTCATGTTCCTGAGATGCCAAGGCTGTATCTGAGAGATCAGGACAGGGCATGGAGGGTGCGAGGCTGGTTTAGCTTTTGTTTCTACAGAGTGGGAATGGAATGATCAGCTTTAATCTGTTATTTTACAGATGTCACTAATTTTGTGTCTGATTTAAATGGTACTTATTTCAAGCTCAGTGCTCCCATGTGTGTGTGTGTGCATGCATGCCCATGAGTGTGTGGCACACATGTGGGTACATGCATGTGTGCGTGTACAAAGAGAGTCAGAATCAGCTCTCACACACCCTGGAACCTGACATCCAGAGGAAATCATTGCCATAGGAAGATCACCACAGTGGTCAGTTTGCTCAGCATTACACACTTAAGATGTCAGTTTTAGATGAAAGCAAATACAAATGCAAAATTTTAAAGATGTACTAAACGTGCAAATTCACCATGAGATTGTTATAAAAAGTGGCTGAGTTATCTACTGTATCTACCCTTCTCCATGGTACTAAGCACCCCTGAGTGATTTCAGTACCTCCCCAACAGATTTTATCCTGACTCACTCTAGTTTTAAAAATTGATCTCTTTTGCATAAACTCTGCTTCAAATGTCCCCATGAACACATCTCAATGACTTTTACTCTAATTGCAATGTGAAAAGTTCCAATCAGTACATTTTCTGCTGTTGAACTGTAAAGATTTTTATTTTCAAAGGAGTGTGAATAACAAATAACAATTAAGGTACTTACAATGGCCCTTGTTCTGAGCTCCCCACTCTGATGCAGCCTCAGGGAGCCTCTTTCCCCTCCTTCTGGGGAGATGCTTTCTTGACATTCTCTCATCAAGTCCTGGGCTTTTAACTCAGCTGTTACACTGAGATGCGACTTCCCCGGGCACCCTTGTGGTTCTAGGTTCTTACCAGGAATTGAGTTACTCATCATCTCAGGAACCTTTCACAGGTTCTTTTCCCAAAACTGAAATCAGCTCCACTGCTGTGAAACCCAGCTCCACTTGAGTCCCATGTTACCTCAGCAAACTCCATCACCCTGGAACTTCCAAGGAGATTCGCTGTCAACTTCCCAAGCCTTTTTGAAATGCTTCAGAAGTCTACATTCTGTAAACAAACAAACAAACAAACAAACAAAAAAACAAAGAAAAAAACAACGATGTGTATGCTGCTTCTGAGGTCAGGAAGACATGAATTGTGTGGAAGCAGGTGTCCCAGGCTGACAGCATGTCCTCGGCAGAGTGTGCCTCAATCACTGAGGTGTCACTTACATGGGGCATCTCTCACAAGCCACAGTATAGACAGCTTCCTTTATATCTAGCAGTGCCTTTGTGCCTGTGTGCCACACACCTGGTAACCATCCTTATCTTAATCCCAAAGTAAAAATAAACATCACCTGGTATGTGATGAATTGTGTCCCCACAAATTCATATATTGAAGCAGTGACCCCCAGTATCTTGGAATGTGACTGTATTTGTAGACAAGGTGTTGAAAGAGATGGTGGTGGTGCTCAGGTGCTCAGTCACATCCAATCTGTGACCCCATGCCCTGTAGCCCACCAGGCTCCTCTGTCCATGGGGTTACCTCCAGGCAAGAGTACTGCAGTGGGTTGCCATTTCCTCCTTCAAGGGATCTTCCCGACCCAGGGACTGAAGCCACATCTCTGTGTCTCCTGCATTGGCAGGCAGGTTCTTTACCACTAGTGCCACCTGGGAGGCCCTGTGAAAGAGGAGTTTAAATTAGATCACGAGGATGGACCCTAATCTCATAGCAGCTTTTGGGAAAAGTAAGTTAGGACACAAGGACACACACAGAGGGAAGACTACGTGAAGACTCAAGGGCGCTTTGGACATTTGCACACCAAAGAGAGAGGATGAAGAGACAGCTTCCTGCTGACACCTTCATCTTGGGCTTCTTACCTTCAGGACTCTGAGAAAATACATTTCTGCTGTTTAAGCCACCCAGTCTGTGGTACTTCACTCCAGCTGCCCTAGGAAACTAAAATGGCTTCTTAGTGGCTAACTGGAACAGCTTGCACTCTTACCTGGGACCCCATCTCTGCACCTGGCTCTGCTCTTTTCATTGGGTTTCTGCTTGAGCTCCACTGAGGACCAGCCACCAAAGATCACTGCAACAAAAACAGTCTTAGAGAGAATCTTAAATAGGTATGATCTTTCATATTTTCATGTCTGATTTTTGCCTTCAAAATTTGTTTTCCCAAACAAGTAAATCAATATTCCTAAATGTGCACATTTTGTATTTACAAAAGGACTTTATGGTGGCTCAGACGATAAAGAATCCACCTGCAGTGCTGAAGACCCAGGTTCCATCCCTGGGTCGAGAAGATACCCTGGAAGAGAGAATTGCACCCCACTCCAGTATTCTTGCCTGGAGAGCTCCATGGACAATGGAGATGGAGACTGGCAGGCTACAGTCCATGGGGTCACAAAGAGTCGGACTTGACTGAGCTACTAACACTTACAGATCTAAGTCTCCTTATTTCGGTGTAAATATCCCAAACAAATATCTTTACTGATATTATTTCCTGGTCTGTATCTAACTTTACATTTTCTAAAATCATATCAAGCTTTACTTTCCCTTTGACAGTCAGACTTGGTTTCTCTAACCTTATTTGTTTGTGCAAGTCAGCATCACAGGCTCTCATGTCTGCTAAGCCGGCCTAGTTTGTGTCGACTGCCTCCAGAGTTTCCATGATATCTTTTCTTTCTCCTTTGGATTCCCATCATCACATCCCCTGATATCTTGAATGAAGGTGCTGTCTGCCCACGATCCTCTTTCAGTGACTCAAATTCAGGGGAAATAGGTGGAAGTTAAAGCTCTCAGTAGTTTCTCAGAATCTTTTCATGTCTTCCCATCTTTCTTACATAGAATTGAGACCAAAACATTGAAAATCTCCTTCTAACAAAACATTAAGCATTTACGTAGCATTATCGCCGTGATTCAGGTCCTGTGACAAATGCTTTAATATGGTTATTCTCCATTTTCCTGATGAGGAACCAAGAGTTAGAAATTGAATGCACTTCCAAAGCCAACACAGGGGTCACATTTTGTAAATTATATGTCAGCCCAGGTCTGCCTGATTTTACCACTAAACTTAAACCATCTATATGGATTCTTTTTCAGAGATTCAGGGTTTTTTTTTTTTTTTTATTGTTTCTATTGTATACCAAAGTGAAGCAGCCACAGTTATACATAGTAATATATTCCCCTCTTAGTTCATATCCTTTCGTTTAGGTCACACATTTTGGGTTGAACTATAGTGACCTACAATTCTATGTTAATTTCAAGTACACAACATAGTGATTCCATATTTCTCTGCATTGTAGAGTGATCACCAGATGAGTCTAGTCTTTCACCACATAGAGATTTTTACATTATTGACTGTTTCCTATGCTCTACATTTCATTCCTGTGACATTTACTTTCATTTATTTTGTAGCTGGAAATTTGGACCTCTTAGTCTCTCTCACCTATTTCACCCCTTACCTTAACCCCCTCCCTTCTGGTGACCACCTGTTTGTTCTCTGTGTATATGAGTCTGTTTCTGGTTTGTTTTGTTTGTTCGCTTGTGTTTTAGATTCCACGTATAAGGGAAATCACACAGTATTTGTCTTTCTCTGACTTATTTCACTTAGCATCACACCCTTTAGGTCTATGTTGTCACAAATGGAAAAATTTCATTGCTTTTTTTTTTTTTTTTTTAGAGCTGAGTAATATTCTGTTGTGTGTGAATACTACATCTTCTTTATCCATTCATCTACTGATGGACACTTTGCTTCCATGTCTTGGCTATTGTAAATAGCCAAGGGGTTTCCGTGGTGACTCAGATGGTGAATCTGCCTGCAGTGTGAGAGACTTGGGTTTGATCCTTGGCTTGGGAAGATCCCCTGGAGGAGAACATGAAAATCCACTCTAGTACAGTCCATGAGGTCGAAAACAGTTGGACACAACTGAGCGACTATACACAGTACCACACAGCACACATGAACAATAGGGGTACATATATCTTTTCTCATTAGGGTTTTTGCTTCTTTGGATTAATAGTGAAGAGTGGAATTGCTGGACGCTAGGGTAATTCGATTTGTAGTTTTTGAGGAACCTCCACACTGCTTTCTAGAATTTCCGTTCCCACTAACAGTGCACAAAATCTCCCTTTTCTCCACTTCCTCTCCAGTGTTTGCCTATGAAACCCCAATACTCACTTCCCTAGAAGGATGGACTGGCCGGCAGGGACTCCTTACCGTGTTTGCAGGCTGAGACAGTGTCAGCTGCGCTTCTCACAGAGCGAGGTGGCTCGGAGCCGTGCACCACGTGCACAGCATTGAGTCCCCATTGGATCCCGAAACTTCATTCTTGAGCTTTTACTAATAGAATTTTAAACTGCCTATCCTGGAAACATAATTTATTCTGAAACAATAATCTTAACTTTAACATTTGGAACAATTATACATAACTTTGAACACAAAATTTTTTATTTTATTCTGAGGTCAACCATGGAAAATGCATATCCCCATAAACGACTTATGAAGTCAATAACGGTTGAATCAAATTATCAGATGTTTTAAGATACCATTTTCCACCTGATACACAGCAGTTCCATGTTTATGTCACCGTAACTGGTGACATATGATGACTGTCTTTTGTTGTACCACCTTGACAACCAGGAAGGCCACTTAGTGCAAGTTGTCACCTGTGACACCCCCATGCTGAGGCTGCTAGAGCTCCAGTGTGTTTTACTGACAGCTCATAACTGCATACCAGTCGACCCTGCTTGGAGAGCTGGGAAATCGTTTGTGCCTTTGTGGGCAAGACAGATTATCCATGCTAAGCTTGAAATGTTTAATTATGTATGATTAAATGAGGCTCACTCTTTGTAATTTGCATGTTCACACCGTTTCAGCATTAAAAGTATATGTATGTGTATATATAGCAACAGCAGAGAGGAAAATTACCGATACAAGTAGGAAACCCAATGGAATATAGGCCAATTATATATCTAATAGCAAACATTAGCCTCCTCTATTTAGAAAAATTAATATACAATGTATTTATATTAAAAATAACTCCTCTGGTTCAAAATGCACCTACCCCACTGACTTTATTTTTCAAATATTACAGCGGAAATTTGGCTTAAATCTGTCTACTTTA
>SJYA01001971.1:115073-149120 GCA_006410615.1 Neotragus moschatus | reverse complement strand
TTTTTTTTTTTATTGTTTCTATTGTATACCAAAGTGAAGCAGCCACAGTTATACATAGTAATATATTCCCCTCTTAGTTCATTTCCTTTCGTTTAGGTCACATATTTTGGGTTGAACTATAGTGACCTACAATTCTATGTTAATTTCAAGTACACAACATAGTGATTCCATATTTCTCTGCGTTGTAGAGTGATCACCAGATGAGTCTAGTCTTTCACCACATAGAGATTCTTACATTATTGACTGTTTCCTATGCTCTACATTTCATTCCTGTGACATTTACTTTCATTTATTTTGTAGCTGGAAATTTGGACCTCTTAGTCTCTCTCACCTATTTCAACCCTTACCTTAACCCCCTCCCTTCTGGTGACCACCTGTTTGTTCTCTGTGTATATGAGTCTGTTTCTGGTTTGTTTTGTTTGTTCGCTTGTGTTTTAGATTCCACGTATAAGGGAAATCACACAGTATTTGTCTTTCTCTGACTTATTTCACTTAGCATCACACCCTTTAGGTCTATGTTGTCACAAATGGAAAGATTTCATTGCTTTTTTTTTTTTTTTTAGAGCTGAGTAATATTCTGTTGTGTGTGAATACTACATCTTCTTTATCCATTCATCTACTGATGGACACTTTGCTTCCATGTCTTGGCTATTGTAAATAGCCAAGGGGTTTCCATGGTGACTCAGATGGTAAAGAATCTGCCTGCAGTGTGAGAGACTTAGGTTTGATCCTTGGGTTGGGAAGATTCCCTGGAGGAGAACATGACAATCCACTCTAGTACAGTCCATGAGGTCGAAAACAGTTGGACACAATTGAGCGACTATACACAGTACCGCACAGCACACATGAACAATAGGGGTACATATATCTTTCCTCATTAGGGTTTTTGCTTCTTTGGATTAATAGTGAGGAGTGGAATTGCTGGACGCTAGGGTAATTCGATTTGTAGTTTTTGAGGAACCTCCACACTGCTTTCTAGAATTTCCGTTCCCACTAACAGTGCACAAAATCTCCCTTTTCTCCACTTCCTCTCCAGTGTTTGCCTATGAAACCCCAATACTCACTTCCCTAGAAGGATGGACTGGCCGGCAGGGACTCCTTACCGTGTTTGCAGGCTGAGACAGTGTCAGCTGCGCTTCTCACAGAGCGAGGTGGCTCGGAGCCGTGCACCACGTGCACAGCATTGAGTCCCCATCGGATCCCGAAACTTCATTCTTGAGCTTTTACTAATAGAATTTTAAACTGCCTATCCTGGAAACATAATTTATTCTGAAACAATAATCTTAACTTTAACATTTGGAACAATTATACGTAACTTTGAACACAAAATTTTTTATTTTATTCTGAGGTCAACCATGGAAAATGCATATCCCCATAAACGACTTATGAAGTCAATAACGGTTGAATCAAATTATCAGATGTTTTAAGATACCATTTTCCACCTGATACACAGCAGTTCCATGTTTATGTCACCGTAACTGGTGACATATGATGACTGTCTTTTGTTGTACCACCTTGACAACCAGGAAGGCCACTTAGTGCAAGTTGTCACCTGTGACACCCCCATGCTGAGGCTGCTAGAGCTCCAGTGTGTTTTACTGACAGCTCATAACTGCATACCAGTCGACCCTGCTTGGAGAGCTGGGAAATCGTTTGTGCCTTTGTGGGCAAGACAGATTATCCATGCTAAGCTTGAAATGTTTAATTATGTATGATTAAATGAGGCTCACTCTTTGTAATTTGCATGTTCACACCGTTTCAGCATTAAAAGTATATGTATGTGTATATATAGCAACAGCAGAGAGGAAAATTACCGATACAAGTAGGAAACCCAATGGAATATAGGCCAATTATATATCTAATAGCAAACATTAGCCTCCTCTATTTAGAAAAATTAATATACAATGTATTTATATTAAAAATAACTCCTCTGGTTCAAAATGCACCTACCCCACTGACTTTATTTTTCAAATATTACAGCGGAAATTTGGCTTAAATCTGTCTACTTTATAGACTAGACCATGGTTAGGTAGATGTTTGTTCTTCTTACGGTGACCTTTCATGACTGGTCATTTAATTTGATCAGCTACAGAATGTTTTCTGCCAAAACTCAGCCTCTCTAATACTTCTAAAATTTTGAAATTAGATGCAAATCAAAATCTAAAAGTATGTAGTAAGTGGTAGCATGGTATGATATAATGGTATGAAAGATAACCAAAGTATTCAGAAAAACGAAATGTAAAATCTTGACTCTCCTTTAAACTATGATTTAAAATCAAATTTGCTTGTGCCTAATGCAGTTCAGAGCCTATATTTGTTTAGCAATATATGCAGAGAGAGAAGTCAGAGCACCCAGGAGAAATGAATACCAGCCTCATATTGAGCAGGAAAAAAAAAATTATATATATCTTAAGCTTGGTTTCTACTCAAAATCTGCTTCATAGCATTTCTAACTTTCTGAGGAGGCAAAATTATGGGGATCACCACACGCCGCGCACCTCCAACCTTGGGACTCTCAGTGACTTGGACAGCCCTACCTCAGCTGCTTTTAACCATCACTCAGGGGAGCATATGATGAGGGGTGCACTTGGCTCCCAAGGATGCAGCAAGGACCATGATCTAACCTAACTAACTAAATGAGTCATATGTGTTTCTAGCCGACAGAGGTTTTAAAAATTGAATCCACATAGAGAAGATACCTCACAATCTTGTGTACGAGCTGGAGGTGTTGGGAATAACCCTGCTGTCAAATCACAAAGAAGGCTGGATTTGCCAAGGTCAGGATGGCCATGAGGGAAGGTGCAGCCCTGGAGAGCTGTGCACAACTGGAGATGAGCTCTGCTCTGCATTACCTAAAGCTGCATCTTCAAGGATCAGTCAGGACTTTCTTTTTTCTGTTTTTAATGAGACAGCCTATTTCCTACCATGCAGATGTCATGATTGGGGCTTCCAAGGTGGCTCAGTGGTAAAGAATCCGCCTGCAATGCAGGAGACATGGGTTTGATTCCTGGGTTGGGAAGATCTGCTGGAGAAAGAAATGGCAACCCACTCCAGTATTCATGCCTGGGAATCCCGTGGACTCCAGAGGAGCCTGGTGGGCTACAATCCATGGGGTCGCAAAAGAGTCAGATAAAACTGAGCAACAGAACAACAACAACAAGGAAAGAGACTTACCAGGACAGAGGTTCTGCTTGTGCAGTGGGCTCTGTGCTCATAGCAGGACCAGCAGAGTCTGGGCAGTGACAAATTTTGGAGAAGAAATCAACTGTCCCTTCTTAGATGTGAAATCTCAGAAACTTAATTTTGTTTTTAATCACTGAAATCTAAGTAAGGTGTTAAGAGTTAAAATGGCCTTTGAAATATCACATACTTGAAGTTCTACTATATTTTTATTCATTGTTTCTAAAAGAATTAGGCAGCACTTCATAACTTTATATTCAAAATTGACTGAAAAAAATATTGAACTAATTTGTTTCCAAAGAGATTTTGTGAAAAAAAAAAAAAAAAAAAAACCAAAAAACTCCCTGATGTTAGTATCAAATGGTCATCATGAAAATATGTCAAAATGTGTTTCCTATTTATGCCATTCTCATCTGCTATGGTTTGTTTACACAGGCTTGTCTCATCACTTTAAAATGGAGTAATTAGAGTGAAGCACAGCGACTCTTGAGATTGCATTTCCTTTTTTCCCAAAACTCCTATGATGTGTGTAAACCCTTCAACAGCAGCACTTATCTTCCGAAGATAATTAGGTGCATTTACTTTTCAAGAGATGGGTATAGAATTGAGAAAAATGTGTTCAATCAATAAAAAAATGTATTATTTGCTTAGTATAATATACTCTACTATGAATTGGTCACATAAATCTTAGATGAAGACTGCAAAAGCTCCTACAGTGATGGTTTCCAATCTGGCTGAATACCCCAGGGACACACAAAATGACTACGAGTAACAGGAAATACACATAGTTATGTATTTATTCTACCAGATCCATGGATGTTTTATTATCAACAAAATGTACTGGCATGGTAGTCCATTTATAAGGTGTACATATAACATCAGTGCTCAGGAAAATGTTTTATTGATAAAAACTGTGCTGTTGGAAGTCTTCAGGAAAGAGGTCCNTAGTTATATATTTATTCTACCAGATCCATGGATGTTTTATTATCAACAAAATGTACTGGCATGGTAGTCCATTTATAAGATGTACATATAACATCAGTGCTCAGGAAAGTGTTTTATTGATAAAAACTGTGCTGTTGGAAGTCTTCAGGAAAGAGGTCCTGTCCTAAGACACCAATGATGGTAGAACATGCTTTCACATTCTTGAGCTTCATCCCTGATAAGGGGCTCTCAGTCTGGCCAGACAGTCACCTACTATTTGTCTGGGCTCTGCACCCATCCAGATATCTCCAAGTGTACAGAGGTTTCCTGCTCGCCTAAGGAAAAGTCATAAAATTCTGACACATTAAGAAACTGCCAGAAGATTTCATACAAATCACCTTTTCATCTCAATCTTCTTATTGATGATACCAGAAAATTGAAATTAATATTGTGCCAAATAAATGACCATAGAGTGAGGGACTCTTCTTAGACTCCCTGAAGTTCACCTCATCCTCAGCTCCACCACTTCAACTCTCTGAACGAGAAGGGAGAATTCCTAACCTCGACCATGAAGATTCCACAATGTGACACTGTGCTTCATGCTTTCTTTGCACATATGTGCACATGGGATTATAAGTGACACTATTCCTAACAGCATCATGTATACACACAGGAAACAGGTAAACCATCACAGGACACCACATGGTAAAGTGAATTCATTTTCCCCATGTTTATGGGAGATGGGTGGCAGAGATAAATTTAAATAATTCGTTTGTTCAGCTTCCTGGAGGGAATAATTTTTAAAAACAGTGGAAATTTTTAACTCAATGGATTTTCAGTTTAATGTCGGAGAAATGTCAGAAACTAGGTATTTGCATAACTTCTGGGATTCCCTTTAAATTAAAAGATTTTAGAAAATGATTAGAAATGTAATATATGCAATCTTATCTTGTGTTAAATCATCCAGTATGTGAACAAAGCTCAGAACCATAAATGTTTACAGAGTGAAACCTTCACTGAACAGTCATGTCTATCAAAAGTGTATTTACAAGGCACGGTGGCAAGGATTTCCATAGCATGATTTATGAACTCATAATGAAGTACCTACTTCATAACATGGCTATAAAACTAAGTAGGGAGGCATTACTCTATTTTATGGAAAATAAAGTAATTTAGATGAACTTCAAATTTCATTTCAAATGCCATAACTCTTCCTATGATTTATTAAAAATGCCATATTCCTGTCTCTGTGATTTGTTAAAGGTGCCATCTTCCTGTCTCCAGTCAATCCGCATATCTATGTTTCATCACCAAGTATCGACGCTTGAAAAATACCACTAAGGATCATTTTCCATTGAAAGGTTTATCCCTGACATTTCTTGTATAATATCTGTAAGATGTAACTAATACTTGGTAAATGAATATGTTTCCATGACATCTGGGGAACAACTGGTCCAAGTGACACTTGTGAGATGCTTTCAATCAGTCTGTCCCGTGGACCACACCATCACCACTATGTTATTGGGCAAATACCACAGTTGTTTCTCTATTTACCTCTGTCCTTGAAATATTTATATGTTGGTGAGTATTTCTGCTTCACCTTCATCTTTGACGGACTTTGTCCAGGTGGGTCATTCAGAACCCAGTCAGCAGAGAAAATTTCCTCCAATGCCAGGAGGGAGAACTCTGGACCTTCCACCATAAAGTTGGTACCTGGGGATGAGCCACAAGAGCTGGTAACAGCATATGGCTGTCTGCTAATTCACTGCTGATAAGAAGCAGTTTTCTTGTTGTGATCAGGTAAAGTACAGTGACTGCAGCCATGAAATTAAAAGACAGTTGCTCCTTGGAAGAAAAACTATGACAAACTTAGACAGAATATTAACAAGCAGAGACATCACTTTGCCAGCAAAGGTCTGTATAGTCAAAACTATGCTTTTTTTCTAGTAGTCGTGTATGAATGTGAGAATTGAACCATAAAGAAGGCTGAGTGACCAAGACTTGATTCTTTCAAACTATGGTGCTAGAGACGACTCTTAGAGTCCCCTGGACAGCAAGGAGATCAAACCAGTCAATCCTAAAGGAAATTAAGCCTGAATATTCATTGGAAAGAGTGATGCTGAAGCAGAAGCTCTGATATTTTTGCCACCTGATGTAAAGAGCTGATTCACTGGAATCTGATGCTGGGAAAGACTGAGGGCAGGAGGAGAAGGGAGTGACAGAGGATGAGATGGCTGGGTGTTATCATTGACTCAATGGATATGAATTTGAGCAAACTCCAGGAAATAGTGAAGGACAGGGAAGCCTGGTATGCAGCACTTCATGGGGTTGCAAAGTATCAGAGATGGCTTATTGACTGAACAACAATAAGATTTTATGGAGGAAGCAGATAAGAAGCAGTAGTATCTTGCCCAAAGCAGTGGAAGATTACAAGTTCTGAACAGAGTTGGTAACCTGTACCTTGCCAGTCCATCTTCGGTTTGGGGGGACATGAAAAACTTCCAAGTCCATCTCCATTGATGTGATTAGTGCTGGTCAGAAAGCAAGAATCTCAGGACTCGAGGAAGATAAATGTACCTCTTAGATGTAAGCTCAGAGCTTGGTTTCTAGATGTTTCTCATTCTGGGCCAGGTGACCACAGGCCAGTGGACCCAATTAAATCATTTCTCCAGTGTGGTTCCAGGCCTTACTCCCAATAGGAAATCTTCTAAACTTGATTCCTTGGCCTTTTGAAGATTATCTGAGCTGCCTAAGATTCTTTAAAAATGTTCCTTTTCTGTTTAGAGTTTTACTCCTGTTTGTCAACTAGCTGTGGTGGATGAGAAGCCCATGGAGGCAGGTGTAGAGGCTGAAAGATTTCCTAAGATGGCAGGATCCAGGACACCAGGTGTGTTTGCTGGGAGCAGCAGGAGAAGCTGGTGGAGGCCCTGTAAACTCCTACAATGTTACCATTGTCTGAAGCCTGGGCCTGTGGATATGGCATCCACATACCTAGTGGGGAAGGATGAAGCACTGAGGCCTGGGCCTCCTGGGATGTGGCCACGGCCATCAGCACAGGGTGGAGGAATCTCCACTCCCTTGGGGCCATCACTCTGGGCCTCTCTCCAAGGCAGATCAACCTCTCCTGATGTGATATAATGAAAATATTGGTCTTTGTGCCCAGTTCCTGACATGGAGCTTCTATAACTCTTGAAGCTTCCAGAGTGGTGAGGGTGTAGTTTGTGGGTTAATGAGCTGGCTGATGGCCAGTGGCCCCACAGAATGGGGTAGGTCACCAGAAAGTCAAGGCTTGATTAGAAGTTTGGAGTTTCAGCCCTACCCCCTA
This sequence comes from Neotragus moschatus, assembly GCA_006410615.1. NCBI lineage: Eukaryota > Metazoa > Chordata > Mammalia > Artiodactyla > Bovidae > Neotragus > Neotragus moschatus. The sequence goes on along the minus strand of SJYA01001971.1, from coordinate 141,691 downwards.
ACCTTCAGGGAGGAGACAGGGGCTGAGACCAAATCAATCCATAAAGGCCAGTGTTTTCAACAATCACATCTACACAATGAAGTCTCCATAGAAACCCCTCAGCAGTTGAGTTGATTAGTTCTCAGTTGTCAAACACACCCACAAGACAGGAGGCTGGACTACCAGCCCCCCAGGGACAGAAGTCCCTGCTCTGAACATCTACAGGAACCGTCCCCATGGCTGCTCATCTGCAGTCATGTTATGCAAGTGAAGTGTCTTCCTAAGTTGTGTGCGTCTTTCTAGACAGTTTCCAAACCTGAAGGGGAGGTTTGGAAGCCCATGGCTGACAGCTGATTTGTCTGAACTGCAGATGGCAACTTAAGGCTTTGGATTGGAGTTTGAAGTAGGGCAGTCCCTCAGGACTGAGCCCTTAACATCTGGGGTCAGCAGTAATAGAACTGAATTGCAGAACACCAAGCTGCTGTCCAGAGAGCTGGAGAACTGACCTGAGTGAGAAACACTCCCATAGATACGTAGTGCCATAAAACCATCGTGAGTAAAGTAGCTCATACAGACCCTGGAGGTTATTATTCGCAACAGCCGGAGAAACGCTCTCTGTGCTGGGTGCTGTGGCCAGATGGCACCAGTTAGGCGAGAAGGTCCTTGTACCCCAGCCAGCGTCACTGCCAGTGTCTGCACTGGACTAGACACCCTGAGGGGAGAAGCGAGGTTGTGGCAGAGAGTTCAGAGCTCAGCTGTTCCCTGGTGCACAGGGAGTGAAAGGGAATTAGAACAGGAAGTACGGGTGTGGTGGGCGTGTTCTGGGAAGAACAGGTGTGGTGGGAATGTTCTCCCTGCAAGACCGGAGAGTTGCCGTATGTCAAGAGGGGTCGACACCAAACAACCTCGTGTCCACCTTGGTGGGGAGACTTCAGGGGGATTATTCTCCTGAGATCAAAGATGTTCCTTATTGACTCTACAGCCTGAATCAGAATCCTGAGGTGTCCTGATAACGCAGTTTATGTTTGGAAGTTAGGATCCATGTTGATTTCGAAACAGGGAACAATGAGGTTAATGGTTACATTTCATTATGATCCAAATTCAAGGTGCCCTGGATTTGATTTCAGGGATAGGTTTAAATAGAGAAGAGCTTCCAATGCTTGTGGCTGAGAAATTGATGGGAAATGCACAGGTTCTCTCTGCAACCTGAGAGACTGGATCAGAGTCACGTCGGGGCTCACAGCCTCTCCGGGGGGCAGAAAAGATAATGACAGTAATGATAAGAGTAATAATAGAAAACAAATGTGTTTGATGCTGACTTTGTGCTGAGCACAGTTTTAAGTTCCCAACATACCAGAAGTCATTTCATTGCCATGTAAACCTGTGGTGCAGGCCTGACATATGCCTCCATCTGATGGAGGAGACTCTGAGGCCCACGGCTGGGAGGTGATGGGATCAGGGTCCCCTGAGGAGTCTGTCTGGAGAGTGGACACTGGAAGTGCTGTGGAGCTCAGAGAACACATGCGTGAAGATGAGACTCTCGGAAGTCCAAGGGGTTTCCAAGGGCTAACCAGCTGAAGAGCTGAGGTTGCAAGCACTCCTGGACCAGGCTGAATTTTCAGGACCCTTGATTTCTAAATAGAAAGGTGATGATGGTGAAGAAAATAGTTCTGCCTCCATAACTGCAACTCACTTAAAACTTGAAGACGTCAGATATGAGAGGGAGTTGGAGGCCATTTGTGGAGGTCAGTCTGTGCCGCTCACCATACTGTCCTGAGGCTGGTCCAGGGGTGGAAAGAGACAGATGGAGGCCCCTGGCAGCTGCGTCCACTTGAGAGGAGGGGGGCCAGGCAGCAGGCGGAGCCGCTTTCATCGCTGGGGGTGGCCGGTCGGCGCTCCTATGCAGACACATGGTCGAGCCTGACATTCCCCTCACTGGAGGCTGGCATGGGTTTGGAACCGCAGTAGCTACTTAATCAAGACAAGGATCATGAGTGGAAACCTTTGATATTTGCAGAGAGTTTTTCTGACCACAGGATTTTTAAAAATTATGTTCATGAAAGAGAGGTATTGGTACTGAAGTGAGGCAGGAAAGGCAGAATTAAGCAGATAATTTTCATACACTGATGAAAATGGCTACCCNGTGAACAAAGCTCAGAACCATAAATGTTTACAGAGTGAAACCTTCACTGAACAGTCATGTCTATCAAAAGTGTATTTACAAGGCACGGTGGCAAGGATTTCCATAGCATGATTTATGAACTCATAATGAAGTACCTACTTCATAACATGGCTATAAAACTAAGTAGGGAGGCATTACTCTATTTTATGGAAAATAAAGTAATTTAGATGAACTTCAAATTTCATTTCAAATGCCATAACTCTTCCTATGATTTATTAAAAATGCCATATTCCTGTCTCTGTGATTTGTTAAAGGTGCCATCTTCCTGTCTCCAGTCAATCCGCATATCTATGTTTCATCACCAAGTATCGACGCTTGAAAAATACCACTAAGGATCATTTTCCATTGAAAGGTTTATCCCTGACATTTCTTGTATAATATCTGTAAGATGTAACTAATACTTGGTAAATGAATATGTTTCCATGACATCTGGGGAACAACTGGTCCAAGTGACACTTGTGAGATGCTTTCAATCAGTCTGTCCCGTGGACCACACCATCACCACTATGTTATTGGGCAAATACCACAGTTGTTTCTCTATTTACCTCTGTCCTTGAAATATTTATATGTTGGTGAGTATTTCTGCTTCACCTTCATCTTTGACGGACTTTGTCCAGGTGGGTCATTCAGAACCCAGTCAGCAGAGAAAATTTCCTCCAATGCCAGGAGGGAGAACTCTGGACCTTCCACCATAAAGTTGGTACCTGGGGATGAGCCACAAGAGCTGGTAACAGCATATGGCTGTCTGCTAATTCACTGCTGATAAGAAGCAGTTTTCTTGTTGTGATCAGGTAAAGTACAGTGACTGCAGCCATGAAATTAAAAGACAGTTGCTCCTTGGAAGAAAAACTATGACAAACTTAGACAGAATATTAACAAGCAGAGACATCACTTTGCCAGCAAAGGTCTGTATAGTCAAAACTATGCTTTTTTTCTAGTAGTCGTGTATGAATGTGAGAATTGAACCATAAAGAAGGCTGAGTGACCAAGACTTGATTCTTTCAAACTATGGTGCTAGAGACGACTCTTAGAGTCCCCTGGACAGCAAGGAGATCAAACCAGTCAATCCTAAAGGAAATTAAGCCTGAATATTCATTGGAAAGAGTGATGCTGAAGCAGAAGCTCTGATATTTTTGCCACCTGATGTAAAGAGCTGATTCACTGGAATCTGATGCTGGGAAAGACTGAGGGCAGGAGGAGAAGGGAGTGACAGAGGATGAGATGGCTGGGTGTTATCATTGACTCAATGGATATGAATTTGAGCAAACTCCAGGAAATAGTGAAGGACAGGGAAGCCTGGTATGCAGCACTTCATGGGGTTGCAAAGTATCAGAGATGGCTTATTGACTGAACAACAATAAGATTTTATGGAGGAAGCAGATAAGAAGCAGTAGTATCTTGCCCAAAGCAGTGGAAGATTACAAGTTCTGAACAGAGTTGGTAACCTGTACCTTGCCAGTCCATCTTCGGTTTGGGGGGACATGAAAAACTTCCAAGTCCATCTCCATTGATGTGATTAGTGCTGGTCAGAAAGCAAGAATCTCAGGACTCGAGGAAGATAAATGTACCTCTTAGATGTAAGCTCAGAGCTTGGTTTCTAGATGTTTCTCATTCTGGGCCAGGTGACCACAGGCCAGTGGACCCAATTAAATCATTTCTCCAGTGTGGTTCCAGGCCTTACTCCCAATAGGAAATCTTCTAAACTTGATTCCTTGGCCTTTTGAAGATTATCTGAGCTGCCTAAGATTCTTTAAAAATGTTCCTTTTCTGTTTAGAGTTTTACTCCTGTTTGTCAACTAGCTGTGGTGGATGAGAAGCCCATGGAGGCAGGTGTAGAGGCTGAAAGATTTCCTAAGATGGCAGGATCCAGGACACCAGGTGTGTTTGCTGGGAGCAGCAGGAGAAGCTGGTGGAGGCCCTGTAAACTCCTACAATGTTACCATTGTCTGAAGCCTGGGCCTGTGGATATGGCATCCACACACCTAGTGGGGAAGGATGAAGCACTGAGGCCTGGGCCTCCTGGGATGTGGCCACGGCCATCAGCACAGGGTGGAGGAATCTCCACTCCCTTGGGGCCATCACTCTGGGCCTCTCTCCAAGGCAGATCAACCTCTCCTGATGTGATATAATGAAAATATTGGTCTTTGTGCCCAGTTCCTGACATGGAGCTTCTATAACTCTTGAAGCTTCCAGAGTGGTGAGGGTGTAGTTTGTGGGTTAATGAGCTGGCTGATGGCCAGTGGCCCCACAGAATGGGGTAGGTCACCAGAAAGTCAAGGCTTGATTAGAAGTTTGGAGTTTCAGCCCTACCCCCTAACCTTCAGGGAGGAGACAGGGGCTGAGACCAAATCAATCCATAAAGGCCAGTGTTTTCAACAATCACATCTACACAATGAAGTCTCCATAGAAACCCCTCAGCAGTTGAGTTGATTAGTTCTCAGTTGTCAAACACACCCACAAGACAGGAGGCTGGACTACCAGCCCCCCAGGGACAGAAGTCCCTGCTCTGAACATCTACAGGAATCGTCCCCATGGCTGCTCATCTGCAGTCATGTTATGCAAGTGAAGTGTCTTCCTAAGTTGTGTGCGTCTTTCTAGACAGTTTCCAAACCTGAAGGGGAGGTTTGGAAGCCCATGGCTGACAGCTGATTTGTCTGAACTGCAGATGGCAACTTAAGGCTTTGGATTGGAGTTTGAAGTAGGGCAGTCCCTCAGGACTGAGCCCTTAACATCTGGGGTCAGCAGTAATAGAACTGAATTGCAGAACACCAAGCTGCTGTCCAGAGAGCTGGAGAACTGACCTGAGTGAGAAACACTCCCATAGATACGTAGTGCCATAAAACCATCGTGAGTAAAGTAGCTCATACAGACCCTGGAGGTTATTATTCGCAACAGCCGGAGAAACGCTCTCTGTGCTGGGTGCTGTGGCCAGATGGCACCAGTTAGGCGAGAAGGTCCTTGTACCCCAGCCAGCGTCACTGCCAGTGTCTGCACTGGACTAGACACCCTGAGGGGAGAAGCGAGGTTGTGGCAGAGAGCTCAGAGCTCAGCTGTTCCCTGGTGCACAGGGAGTGAAAGGGAATTAGAACAGGAAGTACGGGTGTGGTGGGCGTGTTCTGGGAAGAACAGGTGTGATGGGAATGTTCTCCCTGCAAGACCGGAGAGTTGCCGTATGTCAAGAGGGGTCGACACCAAACAACCTCGTGTCCACCTTGGTGGGGAGACTTCAGGGGGATTATTCTCCTGAGATCAAAGATGTTCCTTATTGACTCTACAGCCTGAATCAGAATCCTGAGGTGTCCTGATAACGCAGTTTATGTTTGGAAGTTAGGATCCATGTTGATTTCGAAACAGGGAACAATGAGGTTAATGGTTACATTTCATTATGATCCAAATTCAAGGTGCCCTGGATTTGATTTCAGGGATAGGTTTAAATAGAGAAGAGCTTCCAATGCTTGTGGCTGAGAAATTGATGGGAAATGCACAGGTTCTCTCTGCAACCTGAGAGACTGGATCAGAGTCACGTCGGGGCTCACAGCCTCTCCGGGGGGCAGAAAAGATAATGACAGTAATGATAAGAGTAATAATAGAAAACAAATGTGTTTGATGCTGACTTTGTGCTGAGCACAGTTTTAAGTTCCCAACATACCAGAAGTCATTTCATTGCCATGTAAATCTGTGGTGCAGGCCTGACATATGCCTCCATCTGATGGAGGAGACTCTGAGGCCCACGGCTGGGAGGTGATGGGATCAGGGTCCCCTGAGGAGTCTGTCTGGAGAGTGGACACTGGAAGTGCTGTGGAGCTCAGAGAACACATGCGTGAAGATGAGACTCTCGGAAGTCCAAGGGGTTTCCAAGGGCTAACCAGCTGAAGAGCTGAGGTTGCAAGCACTCCTGGACCAGGCTGAATTTTCAGGACCCTTGATTTCTAAATAGAAAGGTGATGATGGTGAAGAAAATAGTTCTGCCTCCATAACTGCAACTCACTTAAAACTTGAAGACGTCAGATATGAGAGGGAGTTGGAGGCCATTTGTGGAGGTCAGTCTGTGCCGCTCACCATACTGTCCTGAGGCTGGTCCAGGGGTGGAAAGAGACAGATGGAGGCCCCTGGCAGCTGCGTCCACTTGAGAGGAGGGGGGCCAGGCAGCAGGCGGAGCCGCTTTCATCGCTGGGGGTGGCCGGTCGGCGCTCCTATGCAGACACATGGTCGAGCCTGACATTCCCCTCACTGGAGGCTGGCATGGGTTTGGAACCGCAGTAGCTACTTAATCAAGACAAGGATCATGAGTGGAAACCTTTGATATTTGCAGAGAGTTTTTCTGACCACAGGATTTTTAAAAATTATGTTCATGAAAGAGAGGTATTGGTACTGAAGTGAGGCAGGAAAGGCAGAATTAAGCAGATAATTTTCATACACTGATGAAAATGGCTACCCACTCCAGTATCCTTGCCTTGAGAATTCCATGGATAGGGGAGTCTGGCAGGCTATAGTCCAAAGGATTGCAAAGGGTTGGACATGACTAAGCATAAGTACCAAAGAGTTGGACATGACTGAGCACAAGTACCTACTTTTCATACATTTCCAAACAAGGACTGAAACCCCCACCCTTGTCACTGTAGCACCAATAAACTCAGCTTTCAGCCCATGAGCATCAGGCCAGACCCCTGGGTTAGGTGACCTCACCTCAGACATCTGTCAAACTTCACAAGAGAGCGAGGCCACGCCGCACAGGAAGCAGGTTAGTTTCCTGAGGTTTGGGGTCTGTGGCTCCAATGCCATGAGGGGCTTTGTAAGAGGATGTGCCCACATGGGATTAGTGTGACCTTGGCCCTTACACTTCAACAGAAAAGGGGCCAGGGTCTGTAGAGTTTCCCCTGGGACTTCAGGCTGCAGCCAGAGAACAGGAGCAGGGAGGACCTGTCTATTTGTAAACACAGCATCCTATTCTGGAAGCAGGAGGAAGAATCACAGGTAAGTCGTAGGAACAGTTAATCTCGCAACAGAAATGTGTACGGGAGAAAGCAAAGTCTAGAGATAACGAGTGACCTAACCCTGCCTCCCAATGGCACCAGTCTTACCCCTAAAATGTGACTTCCTCCTAATTAGCGTTTGTGCTAATCTCTTCAATCAGGTCCAACTCTTTGGGACCCTATGGACTGTAGCCTGCCAGGCTCCTCTGTTCATGGGATTCTCCAGGCAAGAATACTGGAGAGGTTTTGCTGTGCCCTCCTCCATGGGATCTTCCTGACCCAGGGATCAAGCCTGCATCTCTTACATCTCCTGCATTGGCAGGAGGGTTTTTTACCACTAGCATCACCTGAGAAGCCCCAGAGAAAAGCTGTGTATGCGTAGTAAGTCAATTTGATTATGTATGATGTCATTAAATTTTCCATTTAAAAATACAACCCATAATATTCATTCATATTTACTTCATCATCAAGATTCTGAATGATAAATCAGGTAAAACCAGAACAAAATAAATGCATGCATATTACCCCTTAAAATGGTGATCCTTAAACCTTGAGTCAGCTGGACTCGGGTACGTGGAGTGGAATGAACACTTCCTATAAGTTGATCTACCATTTGATAATGATGTTGACAGACTTCACTCTTTCGAGAATATGTGAATGTAGAAAGGATTGCTTAGGGCCTAGGTTTCCAAACATCTGAACAATCATTAGGCTTTTTAAGTTTCAGCGTTATGTCGTCTCTAGTCTCTTAAGTCGTGTCCAACTCTTTGCAGCCCTTTGGACTGCAGCCTCCTAGGCTCCTCTGTCCATGGAATTCTCCAGGCAAGAGAGTAGAGTATGTTGCCATTTCCTTCTCTAGGAGATCTTCCTGACCCACAGATCAAACCCGGGTCTCTTTGCATCTCCTGCATTGGCAGGTGGGTTCCTTACCGCTTAGTCCCTTGGGCGACTGCAAAACAATGATGACATCCTGTCCAGGGAACTTCACCCACAGGAGGACAAGTGCTCCGATGTCAGTCTCAATATTCTTAGCAGTTAGCTTCTTTTTCCCTCACAGTAGCTGCAAATCACATCGCCATTCATTTTCTCTCCTGCACTGACAGCTACAGGTTCAAGACCAAAATATTGCTCAGCTGCAGTATTTTCAGAAATGTGACACATGACCAATTTTGGAAATTATTTGGATCCTCGGTTCTTAAAGTTTTCTCCTTTATTTTCCCTTTAAGATCATCTCTTAAACCCTTTGTTTAATTTTGGTGTATCGTTGTTCTTGCTGTTCGACTGCTAAGTTGTGTCTGACTCTTTGTGACCCCATGGACCGGAGCATTCCAGGCTTCCCTGTCCTTTACCATCTCCTGAAGTTTGCTCAAACTCACGTCCATTTGGTTGGTGTTGCTATCTAACCAACTCATCCTCTGCCAGCCCCTTCTCCTGGATTTTAAATCTTTATCCAAATATTTTTGGAATAAATGAGAGGAATGTGTCAGAGGTAAGTGAAAACAAGAATAATTTAAAAAAAATGAGTTTAGAAGTTAAATAAATATATTTCATATCAGAGTATTTTCTCTCTGTGCTTCTGAAGTATTATGGTCTGCCAACTGCTTTTTCAAAACACTTCAAAGCCTTGCTTATCTCTGGGATCTGGAAAGCAGCTGAGACTGAGCTCTGTGACGTGGGTTGCAAGTCTCAGTTCTGTGTAGCCCCATGCTGACTTACTGGCGTATCTTCATTTTTGGAGGCATCCGGGGAAAACCTCATGCAGTTCTCAGCTTAGCTTCTCTATAGGCAGGTGGTATGGCTCCTTTACAGTCCAATTCCCTGGTCTTTTGGCTCTTAGAGCAGTTTTTACAGGTTCATTGCAGGGGGTCCAAACACTCCGATTGCCTTTCCTGTGTCCCTTCAGTGGTCACGTGGTGAGAATCGCAGAGTTCCAGACACAGAGCAGGAGGTGGGATAACTAGAGGAGGTGCTTCACACAGAGAGCTTTTCTTTGTAAGGCTGGTATTCCTTTTCAGAAAGGCAGATGTTCCTCTGGGTACACCCTCCACATATCATAGTAAACGTCCCATTTTAAAAATAAATGTGTAGTTATTCAAATCTTTCCTAGTTCAGTTTTGCTAGGTCATTAAATAAATTCTAAAAAGTGATACAATTAGTATCAGCAACTTTTAGATTTATTTATAGTCTGTTTTGTTGAATAATAGCAAACCCACTTGGATGATATTGTTATAAACTTACAGGGACTTTTCCGCCAGCAGGAGAATGATCTGGATTACTCTCTACATGAGTGAGTGTTTTGTATTTTGAAGCTACCACTGACAAGTCTCTTGTACTGAAACCTGTATAACCTGAAAGATGTGTGTCAGTGGGAAATCCTTGCTCCGTAAATGGAAGAGTTATTTCTTAAGATAAGAAGCTGAAGAAGTGGGGGAACATTTTCAAGTGCATTTGGGGGCTGTGTTCATGCTCAGTCTCTCAGTCATGTCCGACTCTTTGTGACCCCATGGACTGTGGCCCCCCAGGCTACTCTGCCCGTGGGATTCTCCAGGCAAGAATACTGGAGTGGGTTGCCATTTCTTCTTCCAAGGCATCTTCCAGACCCAGAGATCAAACCTGTGTCTCCCGCATTGGCAGACGGGTTCTTTATCACTGAGCCACCTCAGTTTAGTTCAGTTCAGTCACTCGGTCGTATCAGACTCTTTGCGACCCCATGAACCGCAGCACACCAGGCCTCCCCGTCCAACACCAACTCTCGGAGTCCAACCAAACTCATGTCCATTGAGTTGGTGATGCCATCCAACCATCCCATCCTCTGTTGTCCCTTTCTCCTCCTGCCCTCAATCTTTCCCAGCATCAGGGTCTTTTCAAATGAGTCAGCTCTTCGCATCAGGTGGCCAAAGTATTGGAGTTTCAGCTTCAGCATCAGTCCTCCCAATGAATATTCAGGGCTGATTTCCTTTAGGATGGACTGGTTGGATCTCCTTGCAGTCTAGGAAGCTCTTTTGGGAATTAGACAGATGGAATTGAGGGTGGAGATGCCAGCTTTTTCTTCTTTTCCTTTTTTTAAAAAAAAAAATTTTGGCTGCACTATATGGCATGCAGGATCCTAGTTCCCCAGTCATGGATCAAACCCGAGTCCTTGCTTTCGGAGCCCAGAGTCTTACGCACTGGACCGCCAGGGAAATGCATAGCTCTTACGTTTAAACTTGATGCCTGGGGCTCCTGTGTTTGGTGGAAGCTGTAAGTGGTGAGATTTGAGAGGTAGTGTGATATGAGGAACAGGCAGCATGAAAATACAATTTTCTGTAAAAACTATCTGCCATCCAGGCCAGACTCTCGTGGGACATACCCGGCCAGAAGAATTGACAGGACTGGGTCATGAGGCTAATCCAGGCGAGGTCTGTGTAAGCTTTCTGCACAGGAGATTGGACACCTTACAGGTCTGGGCACTGCCAGGGAAGGCCCTGAAGTGTAGGAATACATAGAACATCAGTTTTTTTCCAGAACTACAAGACTTCCACATTCCTGTGTTTGAATTTCAAAGGCCGATAAGCACTTCTTAGCCCAAACCAAATAAAAGCTATCTCCAGGGTATTGAGGGGACACACAGAACCTGAAAAACACCTGCTGTTGGTGGAGCTGAAGCTCACGGTCTCTGAGGATAGCCTGCAGGTGATGTAAGGTGATCTGGAGGCTGCGGTTACCNAGAAGGGGACGACAGAAGATGAGATAGCTGGATGGCATCGCTGACTCGATGGACGTGAGTTTGAGTAAACTCCGGGAGTTGGTATTGGACAGGGAGGCTTGGTGTGCTGCGATTCATGGAGTCACAAAGAGTCGGACATGACTGAGCAACTGAACTGAACTGAACTGAAGACATCAATATAACATTAGTCATGGGGATGTGTTTAGTTTCTAAAATCAATCAACCCTTCAAAGAGTAGCTCAGATCAAGGATACGTGAGTGGGTTGCCATTCCTTTCTCCAGGTGATCTTCTGGGCCCAGGGATTAAAACCGAATCTCTTGCATCTCTTTCATTGGCAGGTGGATTCTTTATCACTGAACCATCTGAAAAGCCAATATACATCGAAATACATGGTTAATGTCTCTATATATTATACATGAAAGCTTGAACACGTGTGTTTTCTATAGTTGTAATGTACACACACCTCTTGCCATGCCAGTGTGGCTAATAAATCTGTAGTTGAGTGATTTTCATGGCATTTGATATGTGAGGTTTATATTACATTTTCAGAGTATTATGCATGGAGAGATTTAGGAATCATGCTCATCTAGCTTCCAATATTCTCCATACCAAAAATACCCACAAATGTTATAGATGCAATTGAAAGACTCACCTTAGTTTAATCACCTTTGATAACTGATCATGTGGGACTTAAACCATGTCTGCCCTCTGGGGATGATGTGGGTCTTCCAGTGAGTCTTCACATGCTGATGGAGAGCAGGTGGAGGGTGGAGTTATTGCCCTGGGTCTCCAGACCTGAGCTTGGATACTGTGCAGCTTTTACCTTGGGGTGTGTGGAGGGGGAGGTGGTCTCCTCACTCCACAGACTGGTTTTGTCCAAAGAGATGCTGGCAGAAGTAACACAAGTGGAAGCTTGAGATGCGCTGCCATTGCCATGACAGTGGCACGCTCGCTGGCCCCTGGCCCTGTNGCCCTGGGTCTCCAGACCTGAGCTTGGATACTGTGCAGCTTTTACCTTGGGGTGTGTGGAGGGGGAGGTGGTCTCCTCACTCCACAGACTGGTTTTGTCCAAAGAGATGCTGGCAGAAGTAACACAAGTGGAAGCTTGAGATGCGCTGCCATTGCCATGACAGTGGCACGCTCGCTGGCCCCTGGCCCTGTCGGTCCCTGGAGGCAGAGACACAGAAGCCTCCTGACCAAGCCTGCAGCTCAGAGCCAGGCCCTGACGGCCCATCCCCAGGCACACGGACACAGTAAACACTTATCTTTTTAAGCCATAGGATCAGGAGCTTGTTTACTGACAGTAATATTGGGTCAATACTAAAACTGGATAAGAAATTATTAATTACAAAACAGAGTCACAGATGTAGAAAAAAAACTTGTTACAAAAAGGTAAGGCCGGAAGTGGGGGTAGGAATCAGTACATGGATTGGCATTGACAGGTACATGCTACTATATGTAAAATAGATGGCTAATAAGGGTTTACGGTAGAGCACAGGGAACTCTGCCCAGTGCTCTGTAATGACCTATATGGGAAGAGAATCTAAAAAAAGAGTGGACATGTTTATATATGTGTATATATAACTGATTCACTTCCACTTTACTGACCAGCAGACACTAACACAGCATTTAAATCAACTATATTCCAATAAAATCTTTTAAAGATACGCCTAATAATTTTGAGTTTGATAGTCTATTGAATTTAAGGCATAGCATGTTTTGTATTGATTTTTCAAAAAGTTGATTTTTATGATATCTTTTCATTATTCAATTATTATAGGACATTTGATTTCCTTCTATTTAAATAACTGTTCAAGCCCCTTGATTATCTGTGTCAACAAACATTAGGTTTTTAAGTTTCAGCGGTACATTGTTGTTTAGTCACTAAGTCGTGTCCGACTCTTTGCCACCCCATGGACTGTAGCCCACCAGGGTCCTCTGTCCACGTGACTCTCCAGGCAAGAATACTGGAATGGGCTGCCATGCCCTACTCCAAGGGATCTTCCTGACCCAGGGATCGAACCTACATCGATCATATCCCCTGCCTTGGCAGGTGGGTTCTTTACCACTAGGGCCACCTGGGAAGCCTGAAATACTTCATAAAGCTTCTCAAAAACTAACAAGTTAGTAAGAAATTATAAGACCAAAATCTAAGGGAAAGATCTCTGATCTTTAAGATCAACATTCAAAACTGCTTTTGCCTAGACAGAATTTATTAATATTAATCCAAAAGGAAGTCTGGAACTTTAAACGGGCATCCATATGGTTGAAAGAAAACTCATACCCCACACCACATGCATAAAATCACTTCGTGCACATCAAAAGCCAAATGGATCCATCAAAAACCTGAAATTCATATTGGAGCATATCTTTATGACACAGATAATCAAGGGGCTTGAACAATTACTTAAATAGAGGGAAATTGGATGGTAAATAAAGATATGAAAATGTGCCCCATCTCATCAGAACCTGGAGATGTGCCTTGAATTCACATTGAGACATCATCCCAGGGTCACGAGTTTGTTTAAAGTTAAGGAGCCTGACCACACAAAATTGTAAATTTCTATCCAAACATTAGTTACTCTTATGATCTAAAATGTTTGTAATGCATTTAATTAAATATATTCCAAATCATTTAAAAACATTTCTATAATAATTTCCAAAGAAATCTCTAAGGTTATCATTTACACATTTCGATATTTCCAGTACGTTGATCGGCCCAACATTGTCTAGTCCTGAAATGTTCCTGCAAGAACATCTCAAAGAACAGAAATCAATAGAGCCCCAACCAACATTCTGAGTTCAAAGGTGACCCATGTATTTCCCCAGACCCAGCAGGAGATGGGGACAATTCCAGCACTCTTCTCCCATGCTGCTGTCCTGAGAGGACTCTGGATTCTGACGGTCACTGTGCAGATTCCAAACCTGTGTGTGATCAGGACCAACTCTGTTCCACTTGGCTTCCTGGAATGGGGCTAAACCTTGGAAAGGTCCTCTTTTGAGGCATTTCAACAGTTGGAATGAAATTAAATTAATTGAAACAGCTGTATGTATCCATACATAAAATAAAGACCTGGTAGTTATGATTTTGAAAGTTATTATCCAAAACAATCTGAATAGCATGTCTTACTGTCACCCCAGGGTTTTTCAAAGGCTTCCCAGGTGGCACTAGTGGCAAAGAACGCACTTACCAAGGCAGGAGACGTAAGAGACATAGGCTCTTCATCGCCAGACACAAGGTTTTACCCACCCCCTTTCCACATTGCTTCCATAAGGATTGGATTTATTGGCAGGCTTTTTCCTCTGGGAGTATGTATGCAGAAATATGATAGCAATTTAAATACAGCCAACTAATAGATCGCATGAACTGCAGTTCATGTAAACAGTGTTTTAAGAGAAATGTATATTGTTGCATATATTGGATGTAAAATTTAAGTAATAACCCCAAGAATGAGATGGCTAAAACGTAATAAGGCACTTTCATTGGCTCTCTATATGTTCTGCTGATCTGTTTTCCCACTGAAATTGTTTTGAAGGGAAATGATATTCTAGAACACAAAAGCTTGCACTGTTTTTGGCAATTTACATGCTGGCACACCTACTATTTATGGCTTTTGAAATTAGTTTTTGCATCCATTTTATCTTTTTAAGTATGTCTAGTATAAAAGCAAAAAAAAAAAAAAAAAAAAAAACCTACACAACACTGCTGTTTATACCGCCCTGGTGTAAATTTCTAGTTTTCTGAAAAATATCAACATATACTTCATTTACTCTTGCTTTGCCCTGAGCTTTCAGTTGCCTTGAGCATGCAATGCACTTTCTAAGGAGCTGCTCCAAAACCCCAAAGTCTTCCCCTGACTTGATGAGTGAGAAATGCATATCCATTGTTTTAGAAACAAATTTTTATATCATCATTAATTTCCCCACTTTGTGCAGCTTTTACTTGTAATTTCTACCTCCTGATTAAAAATAAAATCAGGCAGGCAGGGCAGTGGCTGTCATCCAGCCTCATGTTGATAGTAGAGAAATATTGACAAAATATTCTTTTTCAGGGTGTGAATTTTCCACTTTAGAGCGTTATAAGAATAACACTTGCAGCATAATTGAGACCTCACTTTTTATTACGGGCCTCACAGCAGGTGAACACAGCAAAGGATGTGTTGCCTATGAAAATCTTTATTTATATGAAAATGATACAATCATTAAAATGCAGGTGGAACATTGTTATCATTCAACACATCAGATTTTAATATAGTGAAAAATCACCTTTAACTTTTCTGCAAATTATGACCTAGAGGGACCCTTCACATGATTGTGCTGTTTCTGTCAAAGTCACAGTCAATTCTGATACATTGTAGAAATTGAAATTAGATCCAGAATGAACTTGTGAAGTCCTGAAAGATGATTGGAGGTGTGAAATGAAAATATCTCCTGCCATACCAATAAATAAGAAATATCACAGCCATCAGCGATTCCTGGCCTCCAAATGTGAATGAGCGCTCCCCAAACCGTGCCCAGAGAATTCTGCCACCCCCTCCATGGTGACTGCTAAGGAGCTGGGGGAATGCGAGAGACAGCCACCTGTCACTCCTCAAGGCAAAAAAGGAAACAGGATTGGCCCCAGATAGCTGAGGTGCACGTGAAAGGAATGAATTCAGTGAGCTTGCATATTCCATATACAGAATGTGAAATTCCTTCACTTGATATCTGATCTTTGATGTTCAGACTGCCTGTTACCTTTGTTGCAAACTTGTGTATAGTCTGACTCCACCTCCTGCCTCCTTGGAGCAGTTTTCTCAGGGCTACGAGATGCTATCTACTGGGCTCAGAGTCCCACCAAATAAAATAATTCTCTATTTTCAGGCTGTGACTAATTTTTAGTCTACAGAGGTTCAGATTGCATCCCATTGGCAAGTTTATCCTCCAGGAGAGAGCAAGATGCTGAGTGTCCTTACCCTTGCTTTGCTAAGCTTTCTGGGAGGGTTGAAGGTTAAACCTGGGTCTGAAGGTAGGATCTAAATGTAGATGAACATTGGAAAAAAGAGAAAATGAATTGAGATGGCTAAGCTGGAGGGACCAGATGCCAGCACATACCTTAGACGACAACCCTGAAGCTGTTGGCACTTCCCAGTATCAGAGCAAATCCACATGTGGCTATAATGACCATGTCTGGTATTGCAGGACATCACAGATAGCTGTCTGGGGTGGGGGGAGGGATGTGACTGGGGCCACATCTCACAGCAGAGGGCTCAGCCAGACCACACCATGTGGAGGGCAGGGTCCCCCCTGCTGGACAACCTTGGCGCTAGAAGCCACCCTGGGCTTGGTTGGCTCATGGTTCTCAAGGAAAAGGCGGAGGTCCTGGGCATCTGACTTGTCAGGGTGCAAGGAGCCACATTTAGATGTAGACGTTGTAAAGGAGAGTAAACCGGAGCCGCCAGCTCCTGGGGCCCTGCAGCCACATCAACAGGGGCAGCGTGCTGCCGTCTCCAGGATGTGAGTGCTTTCTGTCCTTGAATATGGAGCTCTCTCACTATGTGAACTACTGTCAGCTTCCAGCTCCTGGGCGTGAGGCCACTCCTGGGGAGAGGCAGGGGTTCCTTAAATCAAGAGGGCACTTGGACAGAGGTAGTGCCACTTAAATATGTACTTTTGAATTAAATTTAGCACGCGATTCAGACAGTAAAGAATCTGCCTGCAATTCAGGAGACTTGGGTTCCATCCCTGGGTTGGGAAGATCCCTTGGAGAAGGGAATGGTGACGCACTGCAGTATTCTTGCCTGGACAATCCCATAGACAGGGGAGCTTGGTGGGCTACACAGTCCACAGGGTTGCAAAAGTGGGACACTACTGAGTGACTAACACTTTAATATCTAATATGTGCTCAAATAATCTCATTCAGTTATCTGCAGATATGTAGATATAGCAAGAAAATGGTTTACATGCAGACTGCACATGATTTTAGCAATTTCAGATTTACAATCTTACCAGAATATTAGTGTTTTTCAACTGCCTTGTGTACGTGTGAGTGAAAGTTGCTGTGTTGTGTCTGACTCTTTGCAACCCCATAGACTATATAGTCCATGGAATTCTCTAGGCCAGAATACTGGAGTGGGTAGCCTTTCCCTTCTCCAAGGTTTCTTCCCAACCTAGGGATCGAACCCAGGTCTCCCACACTGCAAGTAGATTTTTTACCAGCTGAGCCACAAGGAACGCCTTGTGTACATGTGAATGACATAAATTTATTATACTGTAGGATTCCAGTCCAACAGGTGGCATTTCAGATATTTGTCAAATAAACTAGCCAGCTTCAGAATACAAGTAGAGCAAGTCAAAATTTATAGATCTATATTGTCATAAATACAGTCTAAATCTATGGGAAAAAGTTATTCTTTGGAGGGCTGAATAGGAGGGGGATTATAAGAAGGAAACTGTCACTGCATTTACCTCTTAGCTCTGCTATAAGCCTGAGCTTGGAACTTCAGTTGCTCAAGTTTGAGAATAGCTCTTCATTTGCTACTCATAGTTTTGCAAGTAGCAGAACCTTAGCTTTAGTGTCAGTAAAGAGAGGATGATAGAACTCAGAGGAGTGCATGGCATTTAGAAACAGCAGCAGACATGGCTATTACTACTATTACAATAATAACAACAGCCAGTCATCAACATCACGATGGTTGCCTTCCTGTTTCCAGGCAGTTGTGATGTGAAAATGCCTCACGTTAAGGAACTTTATAAGAATGTGGCCACTTCCTGGTAACCTACGCCTCGACAAATGATTCTTGTACATCAGAAAGTAAGACTGCTTCTTCCGAAGGTGAATAAATTCAGGTGTGTTGGTCCAGCTCAGGCACTGAGTGCAATGCTAAAGAGAATAAACACACATCTGAAAGGCAATAAACTTTCACAAGTCATTGAATTTAAACGTCAGTTAAATTACTTCACAGTGTACCTTGTACCAAAAGACGTGCTGCTTAAAAGATAATTAAAAGTCTGTAATGTGGATGAAGCCGCATCTCCCTCTGTAAGTAATTTAAACTGTATTAACTTGGATCTCAGCAGGAAGCACAGAGACAAACCCAGTGTGCTCTTCTGCTCTTGGAGGCCTGCGAGCCTGCTGAGGCTTGTTTCTGATGTCAGTGTGTGTGTGTGTGTGTGTGTGTGTGTGTGTGTGTGTGTGTGTGATCTCCTTCAGGGTGGCACTCTGTTCTCTAGCAGGCACTGTGCTCAGGTAAGCATATGGCATCTGTGTTCTCATATCAAGGCCACACAGAATCCCCCTGATGGGAGGGTCCTACGCAGCTGGCGTCGCTAGGTGCTTCTGTGATGAGCTGTGACCTGAGCTATGGGAGGCACTGTTCTAAAGAACAGGTTGGGACTGTTCAGCTTTGTAAGTGCCCCTGGGCGATCACCTGGGAAATGCCCTTCTTAGTGGTGGTGTTTCTACAGACAAGGGAAACAACGTGAAAGACAAAACCCTACTATTTACTGAAAGCTGTTCAGCAAAGACTTTTGGTGCAGGGGGATCACAGTGACTCTTTCAATTTGTTTTCTTCTAGAAGCTATTGGCTTACAAATGGCTAAGAAAACGAAGAAGAAATGGCCATGTACATGATTTTCCTACCTGCTTACACAGGATAGTTGCCTGACCCACGTGTTCCGAGTAAAGAACTGGTGGTGTTCAATGGGCAGTCTTTAGCACACAGGCTTCCTTTTCCCCTTAGCTGAACCACAGACATCAATACCTTTAGTAGGCTTCCTAGGTGGCACAGTGCCAATGCAGGAGATGCAAGATGTGGGTTCGATTCCTGGGTTGGGAAGATACCCTGGAGAAGGAAATGGCAACCCACTCCAGGATTCTTGCCTAGGGAATCCCATGGGCAGAGGACTCTGGTGGGCTACAGTCAGCGGGGTCACCGAGAGTCGGACACAACTGAGCCCTTACGCATGCACAGTGGCCAGAGACTCTGATAAGAGCTGTGACACTTTTATCAGAAAGAAGCGTGTATATACTCCCATTCAACTTACATGGCTCATAGGACCCCCGTGTTCAAACATTTCAAGGACCCACCTGATGCCTATGTGTAGCATGTAACATGCGTAGCCCCCTCCAGTGTAGACCTGCCTTTGTTCATCGTAACGAAAGCTAACCAAATTAGGAGTCATACTGACATTCACGTGACAGTCTGCATATTAAAGGTAAATGTTGATTAGAATGGAAGGTGGGTTAAGTGTAACTTAGGGGAACTAAATAATTAGACTTGACCAGCTGTTCTCTTGATGCTGAAATCAGGTACTTTGTGGCGATCGCCGTCAGAGTGAGCCTGAGAAGCACATTCTGAGCTTTCACAAAGAATACAGCTTCCCACTGCATCTTAGCAGTAAAGGGGACCAGACTGTGCTGGTCATGCCAGGATGGCATGGCAATCCGTGAGAGGTGAGGACAAGTGAGCAACAGTGACAGAGGAGGGACCCTGCCCGCCCCTGTGCTCAGTTGTGTCCACGGGATTTTCTAGGCGAGAATACTGGAGTGGGTTGCCTTTTTCTTCTCCATGGGATCTTCCGGACCCAGAGATCAAATCCACATCCCTTTCTTCTACCTAAAACCAGGGTGTAAATTCCTCTTTGTGAAGGGGTCCTTCTCTACAGCAGAACAGAATAACTCTTATTCAAGGACACTGTTTGTCTCTGGACTCCTCGCTGACCTGAGTCTATAAGCAAACCTCCTGAAGTAACTCTTATCTTCTATTGGCTATCTTCAAGAATTTCCTTCCACGATTCACCATCCCTCCACGCCACACCCCTCTTCCTCCTCCAGGCAATCTCCGTGATGTATTGTCCTTTGTTAAGAGGGAGTATCAGCTGCCAGAACTAAAGGCTTCTTTGGGGGGCTACTCCTTTTCTGTGGAGCCACCCACACACATGTAGAATAAACCTTTTTGCTGTGAATCTGTCTTTTGCCAGTTTAAATAGCAGGCTCAGTCACTGAACCTAAGGAAGTTGAGGAGACTTGTTTTTCTTTCTCTATAGTAGCTGGATACAGTCCTTTCCTAGAAATATGAGACGATTAACAACACTGCATCTCTCCCTTCTGCCAGCTTGCCCCCTTTCCTAGTGCTTTCTCCCCTGTAAAAGTTAGCACAGACAGAACGCATTGATTTTATCTATCTCGTGGCCAATAGTGTAGCCCCACATCCGTTCATCGAGTCCATTCACAGAAGACAGGTTGTTTTAGTCCTCCTTAGTTTCCTCATGTTTGAAGATTCCTGCTTCATTTTAAAAATGTTCAGTAATGATTAATTCAGCCAAGCTTGTGATGGTTTTGCAGATAAAATCATGCTGGCTAAGGTCGGATGGTTGAAAATTCTGTAAATTAGTGTATCACCAGCTGACTTGCCTCTGGATTTAAATTAGTAATTTGAGCAAAGTCATAAATTAAGTTTAAAAGCCTAAATTTATTTTCCTAGTAGGGGGAACGTTAGATGTTTGTGTTTCCTCCCTTCCCTGAAGTTCAAATAAACTAATAGCTAAGGATCTGGATGAACCGTTTTGCCTGATTTAGCACCATGATTTCTCGCCAGCACCACGTGGGCTTCCGTAAGCCTTTTCTCTGTCCTCTCATGTCAAGAACTTGAAGGGACTGAGCGTCTGCCCTCCCTGAAGCTAAGTGAGCCTGCGCACTTGAAGGATGCTGGCCAAAGATTCAAGACTGGAGCCAGAAACCAGGAGCCTTTTACCCAGGACACAGCAAACAGAAGGGGCCTGGGGTTCACATCCATTTCCTTGTTCTTCCGCCCACAGGGATGCTGCAGGTGGTGGGGCTGCTGCACACACTTTACACGGGGCAGTTCTGTGTTACAGTGGAGGAACTCACGCAATCACTAGTTCATAAAGCGGCTGTAAGCAAACCCGCTCAACTTCTGCCTCCTCAGGGGGACTCTGTCTTGATTATCCTGGTCAGGAAATATCTTCCTTCCACCTGGAAGAAGGCACTCTGCCCCTCTGTATTCCATATACATTTGCTGCACAGACAGCCTTGAAAAACTGAGGCAGGACAGAAGCTGTCACCAGGTATGTAGCAGCTCCACAGAGAAATCCCCCATCCCAACACCTACTTCTCTTCCTCATAGTGGGGATGAAAGACACTTCCCTTTTAAACCAAAGGTGGGTGTGGGTAAGGAAGAAAGAATCACAGTAATTCTTATAAAAATGTTCATTTTCTACCATCACTGTGTTACTATGTTATAATTTTTAAACATACAAATTCGTCCTCATGAATATTTCTATGTCACTTCTGATCCAAAGGGACTTCTATTCTAAATGATTTTGAATTTAACATGACAGTCTAGAGCAGACACTCATGCCCATTTTTTCTATTCCAAACCATTACTTATTTGTCACATAAAAATTCAGAAATAAAATATGTGTATAAACGTATATGTGTCTCCAAAACTGGGGTAGTATTAACTAGGCTTTAGATGGAAAGTAACTCTAATTGTTGGTATGAGACTTAATGTTTCTCTTCTCTGTGCATGAATTCTAGGGTTTTCTACTAATTCTTGAAAAATATTTGCTTTTCTCTAGGTAGAATGCATGGAGGCAAAAATAGAAAATGTTTAGGACTCTATACAAAATTTCTACTCATGAGGCCAAGGGTCCTGAGGTGGAGATGGGAGTAGGGGGCTCACTTTGCAATATGGACTTGATTAGCTATGTTATTTTACTTATTGGATCCTTGATTTGAGGGAACTTCCTAATAATGAAACATAGCATTACTCAAGTCTTAATTTCTTTCTGTAACTGGAGTACTTGCCATTGATCCATTTATTTTTCCTTGAATTCCTTTCTATTCACACCCTCCTGGCTATGTTTTGTGGCTGGGTAGAAAATGGTGGGGGTGTATCAAGGCAGCGTGATGCTCTCTTGCCTGCACTGTCCTTCACTGGGAACCCAGGGCTGGCCCCGCTCCCTGTGGTCACTACAGACAGGTCTCTCCTCCACTGCTGCTGATTCTACACTCAGAGAAGTGCCCAGCATTATTAGTTACCTATTTTTTATATAGAACATGGAAATAATACTCTATAATGACCTGTATGGGAAAATAATCGATATAAAAGGGGATATATGTATATGCATAACTGATTCACTTTCAGAGAAGCCTCACCAGAGAAGCCTCAAAGAAAGGCAATGCCAAAGAATGCTCAAATTACTGCACTCATCTCACATGCTAGCAAAGTAATGCTCAAAATTCTCCAAGCCAGGCTTTAACAGTATGTCAACTGTGAACTTGCAGATGTTCAAGCTGGACTTAGAAAAGGAAGAGGAACCAGAGACTAAATTGCCAACATCCGTTGGATCATCGACAAATCAAGAGAGTTCCAGAAAAACATCTACTTCTGCTTTCTTGACTATGCCAAAGNTGGGTAGGGGAGTTGTAGTTCAGGTTGGGTGGTGTATTTCAGGCAGGACTGAGCTTGGTCAATACTAGGACTTGGGATGAAGGTGACCAGGAGAAGGAAGTGGTTGATGAGAGCCACATCAGGCTGCCAAAGCAGGGTGTTGTCCCCAGGGCACTGGGAAACCCTGGGAGTGTCTGAGCACAGGCGTGACATGAAAGGATTCATGTCGTCAAAAATTCATTCCTGCTGCTGTGCAGAGGAGGAGTCCCAGGGAACAGCGGTTGCCCTGAGATCAATGAGTGGACTGTGGTCTTTGGATAGATAAGAAATTACAGCACCTTGCTGCTGCTAAGTCGCTTCAGTCGTGTCCAACTCTAGGCGACCCCAGAGACAGCAGCCCACCAGGCTCCCTCATCCCTGGGATTCTCCAGGCAAGAACACTGGAGTGGGGTGCCATTTCCCTCTCCAATGCATGAAAGTAAAAAGTGAAAGTGAAGTCGCTCAGTTGTGTCCTACTCTTGGTGACCTTGAGCCAGAGCAAAAAAGTTATCCTAGAGGAAGGGAGTGGGTTGGAAATATTTTAGGAACAAAAGCAAAAGTCCTTGCTGATTGCTTTGACATGTGGAGGAGGGAGGACAAACACTGAGACGTGGGTTGTTGACTGTGAGTTTTAACTGAGTGTGGGGGTGGGGGGTGCATTTACTCCATGAAGACTGTGGTCAGAGAAACAGCTTTTCTGGGGTGATGACTCTGTGCTGATTCAGGCAGGTCATGTTTGAAGCTTGAATGCTTCTAGACATCTCAAGAGATCTCAAATATGCAACTCATATCTCTATATTTGGAGCTCAGTGGATGGATTTAAGAGTCAATGTCATATAAATGATATTAAGAGTGGTGGCATTTGAGACTGGATGAGATCACTTAAGCAGAGATGACAGAGTCAGAAGAGTCAAGACCCAAGAACTAACTCATGTGAATTTCCAAAGTGAAGGGGTTTGAGCGTGAAGGTACCAGCAGGGAAGACCGAGGAAGAACAGCCACAAGTGTGAACAACTTCTCAGCAGCTGGGGGTATTGAGTTTCAGGGATGTACTCACCAAATGGGTGGAAGCATGCTCTGGAATCTGGTAAGAAATGAACACAGTGAAGGCAGAGTGGTGACTGATGGATTGGAAATAAAGCAAGCACTGGTGACTTTGACAGAGCAGTCTAATCAGATAGGTCCCAAAAGAAGGCAGTATAAGGAAAGGAGAAAGAAGAAAAGCTGTAAATGAGACTCTCTAGGTAACATTTCCAAGACATTTTTCTGTGAATGATTGGCCACCAGCTAGAGGTGTCCATGTCATATTTATTTATTCTTATCTACATATATAGACATATAGACACAGGCATGCACCATCATACACACACACTTACTTGTATAAAGCACAAGTGTGTCTGGGTACGCAGTCATGTCCATCTCTGCAACTCCATGGACTATATAGCCAGGATCCTCTGCCCCTGGGATTTCCCAGACTGGAATACTGGAGTGGGTTGCCATTTCCTTCTCTAGATCTTCCTGGCCCAGAGACTGAACCCATGTCTTCTGCATCTCCTGCATTGCAGGCAGATCCTTCACACTGGAGCCATCAGGGAAGCCCAGTTATGCCATTAGCGGTTCCCTTGTCAGTTTCTCCTGGGCCATCACGAGTCCCCCCCACCGCCACCCCCCTCCACTGCCCGGAGAGCACAGCTGCTCTCCATGTATGCATGCTTATTAGAAAGAATGTATGCCACTGGCCAGTGTAAAAATATTTGCCATTGTAAATAAGCTGAATCAGCAGGAGGCCCTTTAAAGATAGTTTTGTTTTCTGTCAACAGTTAGGAGCTTACCACCATGGAGGACCTGATGACCTGTGGGTGATTTCCACGGCACTGAAAACCTGCTCTGAGATCTCTACATCCTTGTAACGGTTCTATTTACATGGATGCACTTCAAATAAAGCTGTGTCCCCTGCTTGATGTGAATGAACAAGAAAGTCCTCCCAGGCACTGTTTCTGTCTGTCCAAGAGGCGGACAGGGGCATTGCCATACCTGGAGCCCCAGCCACAGGCTATCTACCAAGGCTACTCAGTAGGTTGCATTATTTCCATTTTGAAATGAAGTAGACTCAAAACAGTCTAGTATCTTACCCACGTAGTCTTGTAGTCTAGTATCTTACCCACGTAGCAGAAAGTAGCATTCTTTCTGAGGCATGTCAGACTGAACTTCCTGTTTTAAAAAGAAAGACAAAAAATAAAAAGCTCAGTGCTCAACCTACACTGTGTAAAATGAAATCTCCCTTCCAGGCAGTTCCAGTTAATTTCCTCAGTTTTTCTGACCTCTCTTGTGAAACCATTCCCTCCCCCCTCTCGCCCCCCACACACTGAAACAAAAACCACATTAAGCTAACCAATGGATCTTTGCACTTCAATTAATCTGAGGTGAGTGGAATTCTGAAGTTATTTAATACATTCACCTTTTTCCTGTAGCTGGAGACAGCTGAGCTCAACTATCACAGAGGGAAATGCACATGAAGCTGTTAGCCAAGATCTGAGCAATGGAGATCCAGTTGAAATAAACAGGCGTTTATTTGTTAGGACTAAAGCCCAGGAGACACAGATTCAAGAAACATTTGAATTGTGTTCCCCTGACTTCAAAATGGGGGAGGCTTATAAAGGAAAAATTTTAAAAAATTGCAAGGTTACTGTTGGTTCCATGAGTTGTTTCTCAAGAGTTATAATTGGGGCTGGCAAGGAGTAGGCTGCTTTTCAAACAAGGATGGTTGGGTCTGAAAGGCTTCACAGCCAGAGGTCACCTTGAGACAATAAGGCTGCAGCTGTCAGTTGCTGTTCCGAGTACATCTGGTGGTGTACTTAACACCTGGAGCAGTTCAGAGAATGTTCAAGTTCTCAGTGGAGGTAGGTCCAAGTCTGAGCCCAGATCCTCCATGACCACCTGATCCCATGTTTGTATGTCTGATTCGATTGTTCCATCATAGTTTCAGTTTGTCATGGAAGTCCTCTAGACTTATTTGGTGATGACTCAGTAGCCTAGAACACCTTGGCTAAGTAAAGGTATGTCTTGAGGGAGGGGTCTTAAATGAAAAGGGGCAAAACAATGTACCCTCAGCAACACTTCATTAGAAAACTCACAGAANAGTTTCAGTTTGTCATGGAAGTCCTCTAGACTTATTTGGTGATGACTCAGTAGCCTAGAACACCTTGGCTAAGTAAAGGTATGTCTTGAGGGAGGGGTCTTAAATGAAAAGGGGCAAAACAATGTACCCTCAGCAACACTTCATTAGAAAACTCACAGAAGTAAATAAATAGGATCACTGTTCCAATTCAGAAATATTTGGTAATGGTTAAGTATTAATATTTAGCTGCACTTGAACACAATAAAGAAAATCAGCTTGAAATCATACTGGCCATGTTGAAACCATGAAGTTAGAAGGATTCAGATGTGAGTATTAAATTCATGTAACCCTATCTTTCTAACAGGAGACACAAAGTGGAGCAAATAAGAAAAATATGTTAACCATAAACAGAAACCCTAAATTTACCAATCTACTCTTGAAACTGAGGTATAGAAATAGCAACCAAGGGATATTCTATAGATGATAATATAACCTATTTTTATAGAAATATATTAGGATATATGAAATTTTATACACATTATTTGCATATGGTAATTCAGTGAGGTTAGCAGACATTTTATGGAGTCAAAATGGCTCAACTCAGCCAGTGTCTGAGTTTCGTATACAATGACTGTTATTTATATCATAGCATGTAGAGGTTTTGATATGCATTTCAAACTCCCTCTTCCAAAGAACTGTTTCCAAAATGTTTCACAAACTAATACAGTGTTCTAAGATTCCTACACTGTGAAGGGTGGGCTGAGGGGGTGGCCATTGTATTCTAGTTTTGTAAACAGTGAGACTGAAGGACCTAGTTTCAGATTCACAGTAATCATACTAGGGTACAAAATTTTCTTGTGAAAATTATGCTTCATAGATTGTATTGCTTTGAAGATTTATATTCACATTTTACTATGCTTATATTATAAAAATAATAACAAAATTTAACATTTAAAATGAACCTTAAGAAACTGCTTTAAGGGTGAACTTTCTTTAAATAGTTCATGTTCATCTCAGTTTATCTGTCCTCTGGTTTGTGTACTTTATTTATATTCATTTGGAGCATCAGATGTTCAGTTCAGTTCAGTCACGTCCGACTCTTTGCGACCCCATGAATCGCAGCACGCCAGGCCTCCCTGTCCATCACCAACTCCCAGAGTTAACTCACACTCATGTTCATTGATTTGGTGATGCCATCCAGCCATCTCATCCTCTGTCATCCCC
>SJYA01001971.1:47805-115005 GCA_006410615.1 Neotragus moschatus | reverse complement strand
GAGGAAAATTTGGAGTAAATATTCTCTCTCCTAAAAAAAAAAAAAAAAAAAAAAAAAGACATCAAACTAACCTGATCTTACTGGGACTGACAGTTCAAATTAATCAACAATTTCTTTTTTCTCTTCCTGGCAGAGACAGAGGCAGGGGAAAAGACTGAGAGACTTTGAGTTCCCCGTCATCCAGCCCCACAAAGGCGATCTCTCCCTCCAGGTCTGAGTAATCAACCGCATGTGATTTAATTAGTCACATCTTTGTGCCCTGCGTCTTATTTAAACACAGCTCTTTTATCTGATGTGTTACATTTCTGCGATTATCCTTGTTTCTACTTGTCAGGAGAAGATAACAGACGCCATCAGTCGCATCGAGCGGGTTAAATTCTGTAGAGAAAAGCGTTCTCACCCACCTGCTCCCCAAACAGTCCGAGCTCCCCAAACCTGGAAGCCATGTGTTTGTCTTCTCACAAAACCCGCACGTCGTGAAGCTTGTCTGTGGGGATGACACGACGTGTCTCTGCAGACACTAGAGACACACGTGTGTCTACATCTGTCCAAGGAAAAGAGAAACTTCATTTACCAAGATCCCCAGCAATCCGTCTAATTTCACACGGACCCTAAAGCAAAACATCGGCTTCCACATTCGCCCCAAGTTAACAACGTTCTGAGTAGCTTTGCGGGTCTAGTGAAGGCGGGATGGCTCCATCTGACGCGGCGTGAGAGCTCCTTCCGCACCTGCCACCGGCGCCCCAGTCACCAGCGCCCCTGGTCAAAGGCCCGATAGAGGGCGGGCGACGCGCCCCTTCCCACCGAACGAGCAGGTTCTCCAGCGCGGCTCAGCGGGTACTGGAGGCCTGTAGTGAGTCGGACCCTCGCCCGCCGCCGCGCCCCCCTCAACCTCCCCCTCTCGTCTCCAGCCCCAGCGCCCCACGCCCCCTCGCGGGAACCCGCTCGAGCCCAGGCGGCGGAGAGGTGGCTCAAAGTCTAAGGAAACCGTGGACTTCCCGGGGTGAATAACGTCCGGTCTGATTTCCATCCCAGGTGATCCCCGGTCCAGTCCCGTTTAGCCTTGAGGGAGCCAACCGGAGCCGCGTTGGTTGCCGCCTCCCACGCCGTCCCCCACCCCCCAGGTCCTGGGGGAGCCCTCTGGACGCGCGGCGCCAGCCCCTTGGCTCGGATACCCCGCGCCGGCTTGGAGGACCGCGCTGCGCCCACGACTCCCTCTGCTGTCGGCATCCGGGCACGAGGGCTCTGAACGCCCGGCCGCGAGGAGGGCCTGGGACCTGCGTTAGGAAATTGGCGTTTATCTCCAGCGCCCTCACTCCACACCTGGAGTTCCCTCCCAGGTCTCCAACAATCTCTGGGTGCGGAAAATGACACTCGTAATCTCAGTGCCTGGAGAGGTGCGCAGTGGTACGACCCCCACCCCCAGCTACGTTTTCCCTCTTTTCTATGAGTCCTTGGTCGTAATTTTGATCAGCTCTCTAGCAGTTCCAACGTAGTGAATTTTGGTCCCCCGCCTCACCCCACGCGCGTCCGCACCGGGTGTCGAATGTGGGCGGCAGAGCCCTCGGTGGCCGTCCCGGGGACCCCTGCGCCGCCCCTCCTGGTGCGGGGGTCGGCAGCTGTGAGAGCCAGTGCGGTGGGCAGAGGTGGGGTCTGCCCGCCGCTGGGGCGAGGGGCCAGCGAGGCCTGGAGGCAGCAAGCAGAAGCAGGCTAAAGAGCGGAAACCCGAGCCGGGACCTGCGGGCTGCGCTGCGTTCCGGCATTAGAAGGGCGGGGACGGCCGATCTTTCCCTCTGACTTTCTTCCCTCGTTCGGTCCTAGAGAGACTGCCTCCCCCGCTGCCCTGCAGGGCCCTGGGCTGCGGACGCGCGCCAACCCGGCCTCGGGGAAGGAGCCTGCGCCCGGCGCGCATCGCTGCCTCCCCGGCTCGGAGCCCCGCGCTCACGCGTCCGCGTCCCGCCCGACCTCCTCCCAGCGGCTCAGCAAGGATTTCCAGCCAGTTCAGCAACGCTTTACAAGGTATCGGGGCCTTTTCTTTCTTTCTTTTTCTTTTCTCATTTTCTGTTTTCATTGAACAGTAACCTGTCGTTTCTGCTCAGAGGGTCTTTCCTCAGAGGGAATTTCACAAGGCGCTTCTCAGAATCTAAACACCCCCCACCCCCCATGGGTGAGGAGTCTTCCGAAATAGCCCTTTCCATCTTATGTAATTAGAGACCCACAGAAGCGCTGGATTTTCCACGGTACATAATCTATATTTATTCTCTCTCCCCGCCTCCCTCTCTCGTGCGCGCGTGTGCGCGCGCGTGTGCGTGCGCTCCCGTTCATTTCTAGCATCAGGAAACTCGTTCGCGGCCACTGAAAAGTCAGGAGAGGCTCACAACTGATTTCCCACGGATTTCTGCTTCCAACGGCAGATGCTGTCCGGAAGCGGTGCCCCCAGACAAACATGAGACCGTTATCTTGGAAAGCCGGTTAGCCCTGCCACGTAAGAAGCGCCGGGGGAGGCGAGCCTGAAAGAACAGCTAACCGATCGCGTTCGCCGGTGGGGAAAAGTGAGGCGCGGGGCCGGGCCTGGGGTTCGGGCCCGCACTTCAGCACCGGCGGGGATGGACAGCGTCTTTGGACCGGGCCACAGCCGGGACCCCATTGCGCTGCCACGGTCCTCGCTGCCGCCGTCGTCGCCGAGGGCAATCCGGCTCCCAGCTAGGAGCANGTGGGGAAAAGTGAGGCGCGGGGCCGGGCCTGGGGTTCGGGCCCGCACTTCAGCACCGGCGGGGATGGACAGCGTCTTTGGACCGGGCCACAGCCGGGACCCCATTGCGCTGCCACGGTCCTCGCTGCCGCCGTCGTCGCCGAGGGCAATCCGGCTCCCAGCTAGGAGCAGCTAAGGGGCTTCGTCTCCGATGCCCCGGCACCCCCCTGGCCGGCCGTGACAGACCGAAAGGGACCTTCCGCCTGCTGCGACCCCTGCGCAGGGCTCAGAGAAGCTCACCTGATCCACAGATTAAACTCGGCAGCAACTTCCAGGAAAATTGTCGACAGGGGCTGGAGGAACACCGGCAGCCCAGAGAGGCCGAAGTTGTCCGGCCTCTGGGAACCATGGGCTCTGCAGACTGGGTCCGAGCGCTCTGAGGAGGCCCGCGCTGCTCCAAATAAACAGGATGCTCCCGAGCGGGCTGCACCTGTTTTGGAAATAGCTTTGCGAGAGGAGCTTCTAGACCTACTCCCAACCTGGCGTTAGAGAAACTGGAAGATTCTAATTCCTTACTCGGCCGGTAAGTGATAATACTATTATTACTGCTTGTTAGTAAGTCAAGTGACCCCCCCACAAAGATTTTAACAGAAAGATTAAAACAGTATTATTTTTTCCTTGTGGATTAAGATGATAAACAGTTTGATTTTTAAATGGTTGTTCCTGCGTAACGATCTTTGGGAAAATCTTGCCTAGTAAAGTAGTTGGATGTTTTACTTATCTGAAGTCCTTTATGTGACAAGAATATTAAAAATGATATGTGTGTGTGTAAGCCTATATAAATATAACAAAATTTTAGTTGGATATTTTTATTGATGATCTAGTATTTTTTTGAATCTGTGTCCCTGTTTTCCCCCAAAAGAATACAATGTGGCATTTTAAAGTTTTTTTTTTTTTCTCTCTCTCTCTTGGTGTTATGCATGTAGTTTAAAGTGATCCTGTTTGTATTACATAGTATGCAAGACTCAAAAAGTTACTAGTAGTGATGGTTTCACCATCTGGTCTATTATATTTTATATGAATATAATGTGCCAAACTGTACACCCGGTACCTCTCTCTACCCCAATCCAGAGTGTACTTACACTTGTGGATCTTAACCTACAGAAATACACACATTTTTATGCAGTGTTGTCTTTCTAGCCTTCTAAAGACTGCTTACTCAAACCAGATCTGCCAGAAGGCAGAAAATGAGAAGCTATAGTGTGCCTTTTTAGGAGAACAGGTTTCCAAAGCATTCTTAGTCCTATGAAAATGCATTTGTCACTGAAATCCACAAAGTGGTGGGGGGCCAAGAGTTTTTGGATGAACCATAAGCTTTAAAGTGTTTATGAAATCTATTTTCTGTTGACTCTTACTTCTGTAGCTTTAGAACTGCAATCTTTCGCAGTGACCTTGATGAACATTCTGCTTTAAGAAAAGGGCTTCATGGGCTAAAGGCACAGATTTATAGCCCACGCCTGACATTTCACTAAGGGCTCGGTGGGTTCTACCAAGCACGTCCAGTTAGTGGCGAGCAGGGCTTGGCAGGACTGACTCTGACAACCCTGTGAACACATGTGATACCGTAAGCACGACCAGCCCTGTGAGGAGAGTTGGCCCTTTTGAAAAAGCACAGTTCTTCAGGTTCTCTTTTGAATTTCATAGGGCATCTATAATCGATCATAAAATACATATCCATACTGCCCTGTTTTTCAATTTCACCACTCAAATCCTTGAAGGCAGTCAAGATGGCATTGCCCAGTGTGCTGAAGGGCCCTTGTTTTGCATTGACTGAGAGCAGAAACTGCACTCTAGGGACAAATTGTTCTTAACTGTCACTTGCCACTTACCACAAACCTGCTTACTTAGCAGAAAGGGAGAGTGGTGTCAGTGTCATGGAGCTCCTTGGGGGCTCTTTTGCCCTATATGGGTCAGAAACGGCAATCTCAGGAGGAAAAATACACTATTGATTTCGAATCCTTGCCAGGAGACCTGCGGTGTGCCCCTGACAAACCTGGTTTTGTGTGTTTGTTTTTTTCCCCTAATCTGGAAGATGTGAACATGAAATTGCTACATATACTAATTAATCATGCTTTAAAAGAGTTGCAGCCTGTTGCTAGACTCTGAGTGTGGTTGTCAGTTAATAGCACAGGCAGACTGCCTGGTCAGTAGAGCATAAGATGGAAGCAGGTCTGTGGGCACGTGGCCGCAGTTACCTTCTCAGTGGCAGAGGGGGCAGGCTTTCTCCATGTGTGACAGAAACAGCACAAAGTAAAAGTATCCTGGGCTCATCCCTTTAGAGATTTAATCACAGAGATAAAGAACTGATTTGCCATTCCAAGCCCAGGCAAGCTGCCTGGAAGCCCTCCTTATCTGTGGGGAAATGCCAGTGCCTTGAGACAGCATTTTGTAAACCAATTTAGTGCCTATGTAAATTATAATCTCTAACTGCCCCCAGTCTCCCTGACTCCACAAAAGGAGTGGGTGGGCTAATGCAACCATACTGCTTTTTGCACAGAATCCCTTGTCTATAAAGAGAAATCAATACTTAATTCTAGGACATCCATATCCTATTAAAATAGCTCTTTTTCCTGATTTTTTTTTTTTTTTTTTTGTCTGTTACCAAAAAAGGATGCATGAAGTTGGAGGAGTATCAGACACAGTGTTCAACATCCCCTCTCAGAGGAAGGAGTTTTGTTGGTGGGGGTCAGTGTTTTTGTGTTGCTTCTACTTGAGACTCAGAGGAGAAAAGTGAATTAAAATTGCATAGTGAGGACAATGGAAAGTGTATATAGGACCACAGGATAATTTAAAATGAGTTCTGGAATCTGGTAAGTTACTTTTCTTCTTTTAACAAGAAATGGTCTGCATGAGAGTGGGACAGAGATTTCTGGCTTGAATCTTTATATTATACAAATACTATAGAAACACTTATTAAGCAGTATTATTATTTAGACTATCTAATTATTAATACACGACTGAACCACTTTACTTCACTTCAGTGTGATTACTGACCATCAGATCCTATTGGATTGGAAGGTCCACAGTTTGCCTTTGAAATTGCTTGCTTGGGTTTGAACCAAATTATATACATGTTTATAAGAAATGTAAAAGAAGAGATGATTATTTTGGAATTTAAGAAGTCCCTCAATAATTGATTGTTATTTTCATACCAATTAAAAGATTCTAGGCAAGAAACCTGGTTATTCACCCAATTCTATTAAGAAGGCAAAAGCCACTGAAGAAAAGTGTGTCCTAAGCCAGAAATTATTTCTATAGTTATCTCACCTCCAGTGAGTCATAGACTGGCACACAAATGGAGAGACCTCTCATTTTGCATTTTCTTCCT
The DNA here is from genome assembly GCA_006410615.1 of Neotragus moschatus. Taxonomy (NCBI): domain Eukaryota; kingdom Metazoa; phylum Chordata; class Mammalia; order Artiodactyla; family Bovidae; genus Neotragus; species Neotragus moschatus. The sequence continues at coordinate 108,925 of SJYA01001971.1, read as the reverse complement.
GTTTAGCTTGGCAGAATGAGTTGTGCATGGCATACAGGGAAGGAGGCAGCATCCTGCAGCAGGAAGTATGTCATGCATCATCATGTAGCAGAACAAGACTTGTTTGACAGTCAGGACATGGAGATTCTTGAAATGCTGGTCATAAGATCCTGGGCAAGCTGCTCAACCCACTACTCAACTTTTTCTACCTAACATGGGGTGCTTTATCTACCAATTAAGGTGCAGTCCTCTACATATTGTTGACATCTAGGTATTTGTGGATTAAATCAAGAGATGCATGTGCTGGAATATTGGAAAGTCTCAATATGGTGCTCTTGAGAGTGTGTTGGAAACTTAAGTGCTATATCTTTGAATTATTATGTCATCTCTTATACCAATCATTCCTTCACTCCTCAAAAAAGTCCCTTTGGATTAGTATATGGCAACATGCTTCTTGCATTTTAAGAACTTAAATGTGGGGAATATAGTATTTCCCTGGGAATTCAGCATCAATTTTCTTATATCTCTCAATGGAAAAAGTATTTTAATGCAAGGAGGACTTCATTTAAAAATAGTATTCAAAATTGACATCATGCTTTAAACCAAATAGGCAAGACTAGGTCAACATGACACCCAAGTTTATTTTAATTACCCTTGACCCTTGAGCAATCCAGAGGTAAAGGGCTCTAACTTTCTGTGTAGTCAGAAATTCATATGTAACATTTGACTCCTCCCAATAGCTTTCCCAAGTGGCTCAGTGATAAAGAATCCACCTGCCAGTGCAGGAGACCTGGGTTTGATCCTTGGGTTGGGAAGATTCCCTGGAGGAGGAAATGGCAACCCATTCCCATATTCTCACCTGGGAAATCCCATGTACAGAGGAGCCTGGCAGTCCATAGGGTCACAAAAGTGTCAGACATGACTGAGCATACAAGCATACAACAAGCATACAAACTGACTGCTAATTGCCTACTTTGACCAGAATTCTTACAATAATATAAACGATCCATTGACACTGTGTGTTGTATATTTTACGTATTTATAATGTGCCTAAGTTTTTCTTATTTTTTTTTAGATTTTCTTTTGGCTATACATTTCTTCAGATCATCACCGATCTAAAAAATTTAAATGTATTTATTGAAAAAAATTTGGGTATAAGTGGACCCATGCGGTTCAAACCTATGCTGTTTAAGGGTCAATTGTATTTTCATTTTGACCTGAAGTGAATCAACCANACGATCCATTGACACTGTGTGTTGTATATTTTACGTATTTATAATGTGCCTAAGTTTTTCTTATTTTTTTTAGATTTTTTTTGGCTATGCATTTCTTCAGATCATCACCGATCTAAAAAATTTAAATGTATTTATTGAAAAAAATTTGGGTATAAGTAGACCCATGCGGTTCAAACCTATGCTGTTTAAGGGTCAACTGTATTTTCATTTTGACCTGAAGTGAATCAACCACTGCATTTTTGCCGTAATTTTCTGGTCTGTAAAGGAGAAGTAATGTTTACCATTAGTTATACCAATATGCAAGGTCATAGGATTAAGTGGCCTTTAAAAACTCAACATTTGATAATACATCCAGAAAGCAATTTGTCTTGCTTCACCAACTAGTAAAGATGGAGTGGAGGGTAGATAGTGTGGGGCTGGTCCATGGGCGACCCTGGAAATGCTGTGGTCTTGGTTTAGTCCAGATTCTATTCATAGGTATTTCAGGAAATCTCCAGTTAAGTAACATCTCATGATTTATTTTTTCCCACCAGTTGGAGTTTTAAAAGTGGCTATAATTTTAAAAACATGTAACTGATAAGCATTTGGTCTGTATAGGTTTCTAGAGCAGCACTAAAAATACATCAAGAGTAAGCTTGCGAAATCTAAACTGCCATTGGTGTCACAGTCAGTTTCCATATAGTCTGGTGGTTAAACTACTTGACTGAACTGGAAATGGAAAATTATATAATTGTCTAGTCAGTGATACAATGATGATAAGTTTTTGGTTTGATTTGTTATCATTTACCAAAAAAGAAAAAGTAAATAAACAGTAGAGGAAAAAAAAAANTGAATCATTGGAAAAGACTCTGATGCTGGGAGGGATTGGGGGCAGGAGAAGGGCACGACAGAGGATGAGATGGCTGGATGGCATCACCTACTTGATGGATGTGAGTTTGAGTAAACTCCGGGAGATGGTGATGGACAGGGAGGACTGGCATGCTGTGATTCATGGGGTCCCAAAGAGTTGGACACGACTGGGCGACTGAACTGAACTGAACTGAGGGCATCTTACCTATGAATCTCACAGCAGGACTGAGGCAAACATTCTGATTCCTGTTTTGCAAGTGAGACAGTGAGGTCTGTAATGAGTCCATAAATAAGTCTCCATACATTGAGTCAAAATTAAGATTTGTGTTAATATTTCATATTTTCCATACTTTGTAGGTAGTTTGGAAAGAAGAAATATCTTTTGTCCCGTTGATTACATGCTTCACTTGCTTCAAATTACGATTATAAACAAACAAATGAGTGATTGTATTTTACTAACTTTTGCTTTTACTGTCTAAGGAACTGGAAATGTTTAGATTCTCAAGGATTTGAAAGGTCTTGCAGATTATCTTGACCTTAATCGTATTCATTGGAGGAGGAAATGGCTACCCACTCTAGTATTTTTGCCTGAAAAAATCCCACAGACAGGGAAGCCTGGTAGGCTACAGTTCTTGGGTTTGAAAAGTGTCAGACATGACTGAGCAACTAACACTTTCACTTCCACAATCTTGTACAAATAGGAGGGTTTGTGGATGTTGTACTCGTATGTTGAATGCCATATGTTAGAAGCATTGGTGAGTCAGAAAGGACCATGGTTGATCCTGGTGCAGCGATTCAGGTTTGAGGTGATGAGAACTTGACCTCATGAGGTGAGGGTGAGCAGTGAGTCAGTTGAGACTGGATGGTAAGGTGATGGGTGATGGACTGTCACATAGGAAATGAATCAAGCTAGGTCATGTGCTTGGTACCTGCCATGGGCTGGATAAATACAAATGCACTTGGGCATAAAACACCCATCTTTGGAAGGAAAGGTGTCAGACCTGACTTGGGACATGTCTGCTGAGTGGGGAACAGGTGCAAGGACCAAATGGCGGGGAGCAACCTTTGGTTTCAGAAAGAGGTACAACCTCACATGTCCAGCTCAGAGCTGGCAAAATGGAAATGATTGCTGAAGCTGTGGAAATATAGCTTTAGTCTCTCAGTCTTGTCCAATTTTTTGTGACCCCCATTGACTATAGCCCACCAAGCTCCTCTGTCCATGGAATTCTCCAGGCAAGAATACTGGAGTGGGTTGCCATTCCCTTCTCCAGGAAATCTTCCCCACCCAGGGATCAAATCTGGGTATCCAGCATTGCAGGCATATTCTTCATTGTGTAAGTCACCAGGGCAACCTGAAGATATGTTACATGTTTGAGAAAGTGAAAGAAAATGTGAAAGTGAAAGTTGCTCAGTCATGTCTGACTCTTTGTGACCCCATGGATGGGGACCTGCCAGACTTCTCTGTCCATGGAATTCTCCAGGCAAGAATACTGGAGTGGGTTGCCATTTCCTTCTCCAGGTGATCTTCCCAAGCCAGGGATTGAACCCAGGTCTCCCGAATTGCAGGCCAGTTCTTTACTGTCTGAGCCACCAGGGAAGCCCAAAATATCATATATTACATAATAAATCTAAAAGAAACACAGATAATAGTTGGGAAGAGACCTATTTAAAATCTTATTTTTTCCGATAAATTATATATTCATTTTAAGTGATCATGTAAAATATATCAAACGTTCAAATAATTACTCATTTTTGTCACTGGAAGATTAACTTTCTTCCACTGGTGATATGCAACCTGTTGTTGATTTTACTTGAAAGGCTGCAATTGATAGTCAATAATAATAAAATGTCTTTTCATTATATAATTTTTATATCTCATTGATATTAAATATTATGTAAAACTCCCATATTTTGCTAAAAGAAATTTCTGAGGGTAAAAATAAGTGCAGTGTTCTTCAGATCCATCTAAATGTCCTCAGCACTTTTTCTCTCTCATGACCTGAATAACTTCCATGGGAATGACTAGAATTTTCAAGCCAGGCCAGGCAAACAGAAATTTGTTTTTGTCTGATTTTCAAATTCCTTTCTCCAGCCTCTCAGATTCTCCAGATAACTTCCTGACTATATCTTGGTATAAAAGGAATAAATTATCTAGTTTCTGGTGGGCAATTAAGTTTTCTAAGCCAACAGTGTGCCTTTAGCCAGTTACCTTATAGAGACCTAAAAGGCCTCCAGTAATGTGCAGGGGAGGATGTGCCACCAAACTGGGGGGTATCCCCTCACCACTGATGCAGTCAGTGGTTTGGTACATCCACGGGAGCTACTTTGACTCAACGAGTCACATTTGCATCAACATGAGGGTTGAGTCAGTGAGTCTGTGCAAGGCTGGCCCACAGAGGTTAGGAGATGTGGACAGGGGAGCACAACAATGCCAAGGGGTACCCCACCCTTGAGAAATGCAGCTANGATGCAGTCAGTGGTTGGGTACATCCACGGGAGCTACTTTGACTCAACGAGTCACATTTGCATCAACATGAGGGTTGAGTCAGTGAGTCTGTGCAAGGCTGGCCCACAGAGGTTAGGAGATGTGGACAGGGGAGCACAACAATGCCAAGGGGTACCCCACCCTTGAGAAATGCAGCTATGCTGTCAACTGCTGTCTGCATGGGATCTCTGTGTCATTGGCAACCATCGGTAAGTCTGTCACTCACGGCTACAAGAAATTATCTGATGATAGATTTGTAAAGACGTGTTCTTTGTGAAGTAATCAGCTACTCTGCAGCTGAGAAATTAAAAGATGCTTGCTCCTTGGAAGGAAAGGTATGACAAACCTAGACAGTGTATTAAAAAGCAGAGACATCATTTTGCTGACGAAGATCTATATAGTCAAAACTGTGGCTTTTCCAGTAGTCATGTATGGATGTGAGAGTTGGACCATAAGGAAAGCTGAGCATGGAAGAACTGATGCTTTCAAACCGCGGTGCTAGAGAAGACTCTTGAGAGTCCCTTGGGCAGCAAAGAGATCAAGCCAATCAATCCTAAAGGAAATCAACCCTGAATATTCATTGGAAGGACTGCTGCTGAAGCTCCAATACTTTAGCTACCTGATACAAAGAGCCAACTCATTGGAAAAGACCTTGTTGCTGGGAAAGATTTAGAGCAGGAGGAGAAAAGGGAGACGGAGGATGAGATGGTTAGATAGCATCTCCGACACAATGGACAGAAACTTGAACATACCGTGGGAGATAGTGAAGGACAGGGAAGCCTGGCGTGCTGCATTCATGGTGTCGCAGAGAGTCGGAAATGACTTAGTGATGGAACGCAACGACTCTAGTATTAATGTCGTGACCATGGATATTTTTGTCCTTGCCTTTTTGACTAATGGAGTAATTACTTTCTGCCAGTTATAAAATTCAACGACCTCAGTGTAGATGGACGGTCAACACAGCTCTGTGGTGAGAACGCTTCTGGTGTTTCTCAGTAGTTGCAGTGATTCTACTTGGCTGTTTACTCATGTTCTGTCACTATTCCACATGAAATATCCTTTGGGAACCTTTGTCCTTGTACCTTTAGATCATGTTCTGGGCAGTATATGCATACAAATTACATACTGTCCTACCCACTAAATCACAGGTATCCTACATTTTTCAGGCAACTGTCAACAGTATTGATGGGTGTTGATACACTGGTCATGCTTATGATTGTATAAAACTGTTTTGAGAAATAAGCAATTCTCTTACATAGAATTCAGTGTGTCCTTTTTCCAGTGAAAACGAAATTTCTTTAAATCATACCCATACTTAATTTTTCTGAAGTTTTCTTCCTTTGGTTATATATAAAAGCAGTAAATCATAAAATAATCAGTTAAATGGAGCCTAGAAATAATTTGGGCTTCCTAGAAGGCTCAGATGGTAAAGAATCTGCCTCCCAGTGTGGGAGACCTGGGTTCAATCCCTGGGTTGGGAAGATCCCCTGGAGAAAGAAATGGGTACCCACTCCAGTATTCTTGCCTAGAGAATTCCATCGATAGAGGAAACCGATGGGTTACAGTCCGTGGGGTTGCAGAGTTGGACACAACTGAGCATCTGAATAACAGCAACAGAAATCATTTACATTATTTTAACAAGCATATAATTCACCCCTCTAGGCTATTTTCCCCTGAGCAGAATTAACCAAACTCCAAATGAAATGCACTCTCTTCCTTCCACGTGTGTCTCCAGAATATTTGCATGCGAGCTACACTTCAGTGTGCTTAGCTTTGCCAAATCACTGAGCTTTTTCAGGTTTATCAAAGATACACATTAAGAGATTAGATGACACACCAGTGGGTAGAAGTCCTGGGCATGAATCTGAGACTATGTTATCAATATACCTATTCTTAATGAACATAGAAGTTGACCACTTGGAACAAAGCCGAAATGTGACCAAAAAAAAAAAAAAAGTGTTTGGCATCTGATGAATTACTTAGCATCTCTTTTCGTAAAGAATAAAAGCTCTCTGGCTCCCAGCAAAGAGTTTGTGAGCTGTATGGCAGTGTTTCGAACAAGAGGATCATTTATAAAAGCAGTCTTTATATTTAGGAAATAATTAGGGATGCAGCTGCAGGTTTTAATGACTTTTAATAAAGCCTGTTATAAAGTGAATTAGCAATAAATGCTTAGCAGAATGATACTGAGTCAGGACATGATAGAACATTATTAGATCTGTTTATTGGATTGTTAAGGCAGTATATGTTTATGTAATACCAGTGGTTTTGTCATTTTCTAGGATATTTTGAAGGAAAGTTCAAGGTGGGTTGAATTTTAATGAATGGGAGGAGTATATCAACTAGCCCTGATAAACCAGTAGATGTTTTCATTTATAACTAACTAATAAAGTGAAAAATCTGAAAGCTTCTTAAATTTCTGCAATATTTGGAATTATAGAACAATATTCACGTTGAAGATACAGTATTCTGATCATTTAAAATATTTGAGTCTTTTATAAGGAAAGTTGAATGTACTTTGTAGAAAATAATATTTTGTTAGAAATAATCTGTGCTCAAAGCTTGCTTGGTTGGCATTGCCAGAATCTAAATTTCAATGTCAAGTGCTCAGAATACTGATGAGTAGGTGCACATACAGCTCATAACTCACCAGCTCCTGTTGCCCAGGTATTTTCAGGCCACCTGAGCATGCAGAATGGTACAGGGTAGATTCCTTGCTTGTAAGGATCAAGTGTCGTCTCTGATCTCAAGGAGGCCGGAGTCTAATGAGGCAAAGCAAGGGTACCTGGAGTCATGAAGTCCCTGAAAGATAGAGCTGGAGATATAGTCACCGATCAGCAGCTTAGGAAGCTGACCCTCAGAACATTGTGGAAATTTGCAAAAAGGTTCAAATTTGGCTCATGGCTGAATCAACATAAAACCATAAATTATGGTTTAATCAGTGATGATGCTCCAAGGATGGTAAACGAAGATCAAATACTGTTTATGGCTCCTCCTGGAACTATCCTTCAGAGTAAATGAGCAACCCAGGATGATGAGAAGCTAGAAAAGATGTAAGTCTTAAAGTCTCAAGCAGGTGAGATTGAATGTCCATCGGAGACGCTGCTAGCATAGCGATGCTGTATTTGAGTAATCACCTTTTAAACTTCTTGTTTATTTTAAAATAATTACAGGCACAAAGGAAATGGCAGAGATAGTTCTTGTGAAGTCTTCCCCGAGCTTCCCCCAGGGGTAAGATCTTAGATCATTACAGTACTGCACCACGACCAGATATTGATATTGCCACAGTACTGTCAAACAGATTATAAATCTTATTTACAGCTCATTTATAAATAAATAAATGAATCATATTTTAATCACCTGGCTTTGTTAAACCCACAAGATCAACTTCATAGCTTTTTCTAGTCTGTTTTCCCTAACCACATGACCTAATGTATTTTCTGAAACCTTTCGTGTTTTAAGAAAAACATATTCCACCTTTCGTTTTGCAACCCCAGAGCTGATTTCCCTAACATTCCCTGTAAATGGCCAGTGTTCAGCCTCAAAGATACACTGCTGGAATGCAGCTAAACTACAGTCTCAGAGACCTTCAGAATAGTTTAAAAAAAAAANTTAAGGCAGTATATGTTTATGTAATACCAGTGGTTTTGTCATTTTCTAGGATATTTTGAAGGAAAGTTCAAGGTGGGTTGAATTTTAATGAATGGGAGGAGTATATCAACTAGCCCTGATAAACCAGTAGATGTTTTCATTTATAACTAACTAATAAAGTGAAAAATCTGAAAGCTTCTTAAATTTCTGCAATATTTGGAATTATAGAACAATATTCACGTTGAAGATACAGTATTCTGATCATTTAAAATATTTGAGTCTTTTATAAGGAAAGTTGAATGTACTTTGTAGAAAATAATATTTTGTTAGAAATAATCTGTGCTCAAAGCTTGCTTGGTTGGCATTGCCAGAATCTAAATTTCAATGTCAAGTGCTCAGAATACTGATGAGTAGGTGCACATACAGCTCATAACTCACCTGCTCCTGTTGCCCAGGTATTTTCAGGCCACCTGAGCATGCAGAATGGTACAGGGTAGATTCCTTGCTTGTAAGGATCAAGTGTCGTCTCTGATCTCAAGGAGGCCGGAGTCTAATGAGGCAAAGCAAGGGTACCTGGAGTCATGAAGTCCCTGAAAGATAGAGCTGGAGATATAGTCACCGATCAGCAGCTTAGGAAGCTGACCCTCAGAACATTGTGGAAATTTGCAAAAAGGTTCAAATTTGGCTCATGGCTGAATCAACATAAAACCATAAATTATGGTTTAATCAGTGATGATGCTCCAAGGATGGTAAACGAAGATCAAATACTGTTTATGGCTCCTCCTGGCACTATCCTTCAGAGTAAATGAGCAACCCAGGATGATGAGAAGCTAGAAAAGATGTAAGTCTTAAAGTCTCAAGCAGGTGAGATTGAATGTCCATCGGAGACGCTGCTAGCATAGCGATGCTGTATTTGAGTAATCACCTTTTAAACTTCTTGTTTATTTTAAAATAATTACAGGCACAAAGGAAATGGCAGAGATAGTTCTTGTGAAGTCTTCCCCGAGCTTCCCCCAGGGGTAAGATCTTAGATCATTACAGTACTGCACCACGACCAGATATTGATATTGCCACAGTACTGTCAAACAGATTATAAATCTTATTTACAGCTCATTTATAAATAAATAAATGAATCATATTTTAATCACCTGGCTTTGTTAAACCCACAAGATCAACTTCATAGCTTTTTCTAGTCTGTTTTCCCTAACCACATGACCTAATGTATTTTCTGAAACCTTTCGTGTTTTAAGAAAAACATATTCCACCTTTCGTTTTGCAACCCCAGAGCTGATTTCCCTAACATTCCCTGTAAATGGCCAGTGTTCAGCCTCAAAGATACACTGCTGGAATGCAGCTAAACTACAGTCTCAGAGACCTTCAGAATAGTTTAAAAAAAAAAAAGGAAAAAAAGTTATTAAAGAAGATAGCCTCCAGTGTTCCCTGGAGAGGTTCTTCCTGAATGTTCTACTCACTGAAATCTTCCCTCTGGAAGCTGGAATATTCCATTCCTTCTGTTGCAAGTTCTTCAGTGCTTAGACAGTGTTGCACAGATGGGTCTGAGCCGTGTTTCCATAGGCGACCTATGGGGTCCATACCCACACCAGGTCAGCAGCAGTTCTCAGCCTGTGTGCCCTGAGCCAGTTGAGAGCCATGGCAGAGTGAAGATTCATCATGTGCACTAACGAGTGCCTAGAAAAGCAAAACTAAGGGTTTCATTTGCTGTATTTCTCACTCTTCTTCTGGAAAGTTTCCCTTTGATGATCAGTTCCCCTGGAGCTGACCCCTCCAGCCCTGGAAGTAACACAGGTACTGAGGCATCTGCTGCCTCATATTTGCATGCTTTCCCACCAAGTCTGCTCCTTAGTGTTACTATTTTGGCAAAGATGTCTAATATTCAGAGACAGAAGAGGAATCTCCCCTTGTTTTGAGGGTATGAACTATGACAACACAGCTCTACTATCTCAGGTAACCAACTCTAAGAAATAAAAGTTTCTCCACAGTAACACTAGTGCAAAAATCTCAGGATATGATCAGTGTCAATGGCTTATATAGGGAATTCCTTTGTTGATCAGTTGCTCAGTCATGTCCGACTCTTTGCCATCTCATGAACCGGAGCACACCAGGCTTCCCTGTCCATCAGCAACTCCTGGAGCTTGCTCAAACTCATGTCCATGGAGTTGGTGATGCCATCTAACCATCTCATCCTCAACCATGCCCGTCTCCTCCTGCCTTCAGTCTTATGTTAGATGGACCACCTTGATGATCCAAGAGTGTTCCAGTCCTCTCTGCTGCTGGCAGATGGGACTGCTCTGAGTGGCAGGTTTCCACTGATGCAGTGCTATGATTTGCTCCAGCCAAAGAGCTTAGAATGCTAAAGCCTTGGTTCCTCTCATTCTTCACCACTACCAGCCATTGGCATTCAAGGCTTGAACAATTTGCTTTACTCCTGTAGTTCTTGGAACTCATCCTCCTCAGGCAACTTTTCCAGACTCAGTTCTACCAATTCAAAGCCATGTTTGACCACTTGAGCTTTCTGTCGNTGGCAGGTTTCCGCTGATGCAGTGCTATGATTTGCTCCAGCCAAAGAGCTTAGAATGCTAAAGCCTTGGTTCCTCTCATTCTTCACCACTACCAGCCATTGGCATTCAAGGCTTGAACAATTTGCTTTACTCCTGTAGTTCTTGGAACTCATCCTCCTCAGGCAACTTTTCCAGACTCAGTTCTACCAATTCAAAGCCATGTTTGACCACTTGAGCTTTCTGTCGATTTACACCATTTTCAGGCACTCTGTTGCAAATGAAGATCATCACCTCAGGTAACCACTATTCTGCCTGTGGAAGCCAGGAGGAAACATTATCAAGACCAGATTTTTGTGTGCTGTTGAAGTAAACCACAAATGCTTGGACAGACTGCAGTCTCTGCGGTGATGAAAAATTTGTGTGGTCCCACACGCAGATTGATATCTGCTGAATACTGTTTATTATCAATGGTCTAGGGATCAAACCTCATGGCGTCATTGGCAGTCACCTCCACAGTAAGATCTTCTCTTCCAAGAATACGTTGTATTAGCCGGTCTGTGGATAAAGTAGAGGAGCGGGTAGTGATGAGTGTGTGGGGAACACCAACAGCCACAGCTCGCTCATCCATTTTCATCTGAACTCATTTGTGTGTGTGTAGTTCTACATAATATACCCTGTATGTTGGTTTGCTCACTATCATCACAATCAGGACATAGTTCTTTTTAATGTCTGCAATAGAAATTCCTCATCTAACCCTTAACACTGTGACCACTCCCCACTCCCCGAGAGACTCTCATCCATGCTCCAGCTCTAGAATTTTGTGTCTTTTTTGAGAATGTTATATTAATAAGATTGTGTAGCCTGTGATCTTTTGAGATGACGTTTGCTTTTTTATCTAGCATAATGAGATCTACCCAGGTCGCTGCTCAAGTTAGGTGTTTATCTTTTTTAATTTCTAAGTAGTGTTTCATGGTGCACTTGCACCAGCTTTCTGGCCATGTACTATGTGAAGAGTATTTGGGTTGTTTCCAATTTGGGGCTTCTACGGATGTTACGAACATCCACATAGAAGTAGTTTGTTATGTAGTAATATATAAACTGACTATATCTATATAAGTTCATTTGAACTCCTAACAGGATATATTAATAGTATTTTTAAGGCAGACAGTAAGCAAAGGATTTGAAACAAGTAATATTGTTTAAAACTCTGGCTTTCCACTGATAGATGATGACAGTTTTGTACTCATTAGTTTTTGCTTTGTGAGCACTGGTTTCTGGTATGTAATAGGTGTAAACAGTATTTTCTCTAAGACAATGCAGAATCTTAAGTCATTCATTAATGGTCCCACATAATTATTCATTTTTAAAGAAGAGATTTTAGTTAATGTCATGTTTACTTGATTTTGTAAACACAGAATGGATTGTAGACCTAAATGTAAAACACAAAACTATAAAACTACAGGACAACATAGGAGAAAATCTAGGTAATCGTAAGTATGGTGCTGACTTTCTAGATACATGACCAAAGGCACGATCCATTAGACAAAATAATCAAGAAGTTGGACTTCTCTAAAACTAAAGACCTCTCCTCTGTGAAAGACAACATCAAGAGACTGTGAAGGCAAGTCGCAGATTGGGAAGACTTATTTTCAAAAGACATATCTGATAGAGGACTCTGATCCAAAATATGTGAAGAACTCTTAAAGCTCAACAATTAACAAAATGATCAACTCAATTTAAAAAATGGCCCAAAGATCTAAACAGAGACATCACCAAGGGTGATATATAATTGTCAAATAAGCATATGAAGAGATGTGCCACATTTAGGAGTAGTCTAGGGCTGTAAAGGTTGACGGAAGCAAAAATTAGTCTAGATTTGGGGTTAATAAAACTGGCCAAGGAGTTCTGAGACTTTTGAAAGTCCAGATTCTAGATCCTACTCCAGGTTTGCTAAATCCTAATCTCACCTCTGGAATGAAAGAGTGTGTGTACCTGTGTGTGTGTGCACATGTGCATGTATATGCATGCACCTGCATGTATGTGTACAGGTATGTGCATGTGCAGCACACACATGCTAACGCACTCATGTCTATATGTGACATGCATGTATAAGTGCACATCAGTGTGCACATCCATGCACACACATGCCTGTATATGTGCGTGCCCTACGCATATATGTGCTCATGCATGTGCACACATGTCTGTACATATGTGCTACGTGTGTGTGCATGTGCAAGCATGCCTATACACATATGCATGCACGTACAAGTGTACAGGTATGTGTGTTCACACACACATGCCTGTATATGTGTCTGTGCACATACACANCCTACACACATATGTGCTCATGCATGTGCACACATGTCTGTACATGTGTGCTACATGTGTGTGTGCATGTGAAAGCGTGCCTATACACATATGCATGCACATACAGTGTACAGGTATGTGTGTTCACACACACATGCCTGTATATGTGTCTGTGTACATACACACATGCACTTGTACACATGTGTGCATGCATGTGTATTGATATGTATGCACATGTTCACATGCAAGTGTGTGTCTGTATCACACATGTGTACATGCATGTGTCTGTATGTATGTGTCTGTATGAGAGAGAGACAGTACTCTGGGGTATTCGAATGTCATCTTCTGAAATGAAATGTCTGAAAAGCATCCTAATGAAATGAGGAACTAGAAGCATTCCCTCAGGGACTCCTCCATATCATTTCCCTTACTAAAGGCACTTGAAGTCATAATTCCTTTCTTGGTGTTGGACATGGGCAGGTAGAGATGTGCAAGTGGAGATGTTGAGTGACTGGAAGAGTGTGTCCCCATGACGAGGGAAAGCTCAGCCGAGAAGGAATCGTCACAGTAGAGGAGGTGGATCTGTCTGAAGACGTGCTGGTCCATTGTTCCTAGTCCACTGGAGACAGGCCAAGGCATTGAACCAAGGAGTGAGCACCCAGCTTGGATGCAATCACTGTGGCCTCTCTGTGGTGCACCTGTCAGGATTCTTTGCTGTCCACCCGCAGCTCTGGGCTAGTGGACTCAAGCTCGCATCCCCATACCTCTGTCAACATAAAACCCAACACTGCAGTGTGCCAGAGCCTGGCAGGCACCCTCGTTTCTGGTCTTTACAGTTTATGTCCTCATCTCAATTTTCCTTTCATTTTCCCTACTGGACCATGAGACATGGTTGTACCGTCTCAGGTTTTCAAATACCCTGCTTCAGTTCCCCTGATTTTTCAATGGATATGGATGACAATGAACTTTGGCATTCATAGTTTTAAGGAACTAATTGATAATATGAAAAGGAACCCAATGAAAACCAATTAGAGTTGAAATTCAAAATGTCTCTAATCACTGAATAGTATCCTAATCAGAATGGATTGTATGAACAAAGTTGGCAGTGGCTGATGTTGTTTCTGAAATGCAAGAATCTTGAGGTCAGAGCAATCTAATGAATATAATTGAAATGCTTCATGCAAGGTTAAGGGCCATTAGCAGGGTTGGCCAAAATCATGTCAACCAATTGATATTCATTTAAAATAAATTTAAAAATTGATTTAAGCAAAAGGAAGGCTTTCCTTTATTTTTATATGTAGCTTTCTTATTTACCTTGAAAAGTTCAGGTTGCTGAAAGCATCAAAGCTACTTAGGCTATTTATTAGTATGAATTAATTTTACAGTGAACTTAATATTCTTAGAAGAATTATTATGCAACCTGCAATTTTAGAGAATTGTAGAAGTATCATTCATGTTTAGTAATTTAAATATAAATTGCCAATTGGTTGAAATGAATTTTTCAGTATCTTGACTGTGGTGATATTAAATACATGCAGCTTGTTGTATGTCAGTCATCCTCACAAAGGCTGTTACAATTAATTTCATCTGTTCTTTGTACTTTGGAAAGGTGACTCAGGAAATTTGAGATGATCGATGTGGCTTGTATTACATTCCTGTTGGAGAGTGCTGGCTGAGGGATCCATCTTTCAGGAAATATGGGAACGAAAGTTTCATTAAACATCAACCCCGGGGTCCAGGGAGCTATGTCCAGAAGTACATCCAGAAGATGGAAAGTGTAGGAAGAGGGAAGGGGCTTTTTCAACAAATAAACTTGAGAAGCCATAGCTAAAAGCGTTTATGAAACTAGCCACCAAATGTGGAGACGTGGTTAGACCTGGATTTCCCATTCTCTTTAGAGTTGTTCTGCTCTTGGCGACCCTGTCATCTCTCCCCCTCCCTCTTTTGCATCACCTCCCCTCTTCTTTCTGGATCTTCTGTTTCTCATCCTCCTTCCGAGTCCGCAGCCTGTTTCTCTGCTTCCTTTCATATCCTGCCAGGGATCCATCTTTTTTAAAAAATTGAAGTATAGCTGATTCTCAATGCTGTGTTTGTTTCATGTGTACAGCAAAGTGAATCAACTTTATACACACACATATAGCCACTCTTTTTTTCACTCTTTCCTCATATAGACCATTTATCAGACCACTGCGTAGAGCTGCCTGTGCTATACAGCAGGTTCTCATTAGTTACCTATTTTATACACAGTATCAGTAGTGNATGTGTACAGCAAAGTGAATCAACTTTATACACACACATATAGCCACTCTTTTTTTCACTCTTTCCTCATATAGACCATTTATCAGACCACTGCGTAGAGCTGCCTGTGCTATACAGCAGGTTCTCATTAGTTACCTATTTTATACACAGTATCAGTAGTGTATATGTGTCAATTCAAACGTCCCAATTCATCCCACACCACTTTATCCCCTTGGTGTCCATATGTTTGTTATCTATGTCTGTGTCTCTATTGTTGTTCAGTTGCTAAGTTGTGCCCAACTCTTTGTGACCCCATGGTCTGCAGCACACCAGGCTCCTCTGTCCTCCATTATCTCCCAGAGTTTGCTCAAACTCATGTCCATAGACTCATCTGTACTAGTGTTCTAGATTCCACATGTAAGTGTTAATATCTGATATTTGCTCTTTCTGACTCACTTCACTCTGTATGACAGGCTCTAAGTCCACGTCTGTGCAAATCATTGGTCTTACACTTTTGTTTGTATTGCTTCTCTCCTCCACGGCTGTACCTGCGCCCCCCTCACTGGCGCCCAGACTCCTTCCAAATGCATAGGACTTTCAGGTTGATTTTCTCAACCAGAAACCCCACTGTTCCCATGTCCTTGCTTACTACCTGCACTGCTGCACACAGGATGACTCCTCAGCCAGATTTGCCCAGCCGTTCACAAGCTGCCCACCTGTCTTTAGTCCCGTGTGTGGTCCTTCTCCAGGGTGTGAGCCAGTACCATGGGATCAGCTCAGCACATACTGAACACTCTGCAGGCCATAGCGCATTTAACCTGTGTAGGGAAACTGGAAGGCAGGTAGCAACTGTAATCTTAATTTTATGGGTGAAGAAACAGGATGTATGTTCATTAGATCAGATTCTCAGGATGGAAACCTGATTCATTGTCATGATTCACATTATATTTGCACCATCCGGCCAGACTTCACATCTATTTTCTTAGATCTCATGGCGGTACTTTAATTAATTATACTACTTACTATCAGTCAGTGACTCAGCCAGAAGCTGTGATCACTGATAGGTAATTTGAAGGGAGTTTAATAAATGGGTTATTTACAAAGTGTGGGTGGGACTTGGGGAAACAGCAGGCACACTGAGTATCCTCCTGAGGTGCCCAAAGGGGTAAAGGATGGAGGGCAGGGATCCCAGCTGGCTCCAGAGAAGGGACCATATGAAGGAGCCACTTGCCATGACCCGCTTTCTTTAGAAGGCGTTTTGCCACTCCAAGGACTCGATTGGCAGAGACTTGAGAACAAACACCCCAGACACTTTTCCCCAGCCCCCTATTTCTTGCTGGCCCCTTCAAGCGGAAACTAGAGGAAAAGAGATATAGTCTATGCAGGGCCACCTCCTGTGGCCAGAAGTGATGAAGAATACAGGTCAGAGAGTTTTTAAAGATAGGAATAGCCCTATGAAATAGGTGACATTTTGTACGTGTTTTAAATTTATGCTATAATCCTGTTCTCTTTGTGAATTACTTTCTCCAGTGTATGCAAAGATTCCATTATGTTGTTTATGTCCTTGTAAAGTTCAGTACTCCTACTGGTAAAGAATCCACCTCCAACGCAGGAGACTCAGGTTTGATCCCTGGATCAGGAAGATCCCCTGGAGGAGGAAATGGCAACCTACTCCAGTATTCTTGCCTGGAAAATTCCATAAACAGTGGAACCTGGTGGGCTGCTGTTTATGGGGTCATCAAGAGTTGGACATAACAGCAATGAACACTTTACACTTCAAGTGCTGCATAGTATTCCTGCTAGTGAACTACTGCATTAACGTACCTGTCTACTAGTGGACTACTGTATTACACCTGCCTGTGTACTAGTGAACAAGTGCATTAACCTATTTACCTACTAGTGAACTGTCTGCCAGTGAACTACTACGTCACACCCAGATTGCTTCCAGTGACCAGATTCTGTCTGCAGTAGTGGGGTAGAGCCTTTGTCTATGTCTCCTATTGAGAGAAGGTCAGAAGGTTTGCACATTTTCAATTACANGTGTACTAGTGAACAAGTGCATTAACCTATTTACCTACTAGTGAACTGTCTGCCAGTGAACTACTACGTCACACCCAGATTGCTTCCAGTGACCAGATTCTGTCTGCAGTAGTGGGGTAGAGCCTTTGTCTATGTCTCCTATTGAGAGAAGGTCAGAAGGTTTGCACATTTTCAATTACATTAAGTACTGTCAGACTATTTTTGTTTGAATTTTTCCTCTCTTCACTTGTGTGTGAGGACTTCCAATTTTGTACATTCTGAACATCCTTTGGCATATGCCAGTCTTAAATTTTGCTCTTCTGTTGGGTAAAAATTAATAAGTTGACACTTAAATTTGTGTTTCTGCTATTACTAGTAAATTCTAGAATCTTTTCAAATTTTTCAGTCATTAAGATCCCATCTGTAAACTGTCTGTTTATAGGCAGATGCTAATGAGCAGTTTAATTGAATGAGAATGACCTTAGTGTTCCTCTCATCACAGCCTTTTAAGGGCCTTTTGCCACTGACCACTTAGTAGAGATGCAGTAAATTTTCATTTAATAAAATGCAATGTACCGCATTTTATTTTCTGTACGTCTAATTTCTGCCATTTGCCTTTTGAGTTGGCTCAGTGACCATAGGTAACAAGTCATGAAATGACTCTTTTAAGCTGTCAGTCAATAGGCTTTTAAAACACACAGACTGACAACTTATTCTCTGGCTGTTTCCTGTGCCCCATCCACCCCCAGTTCTCCTAGTCTGCCAAGTGTGTTGGGTTTCAGAGGAGATTCGGAGCACAGGGCCTGTTCAGGAAGATAGCAGCTACTGAGAGGACCTGCTGCAGGAGGGCCGTGTGGGAGAAATGTAGACTGCCTCCCCAGACAGTCCTGATCTGACGTGTCAGGAGGGAGCCTCCTGAGGCAGTGACCTTGGACTGATACACATAATTTTATGAACTTGAATTGGTTAAACCAGGGACCTTTGATGGACCAATATTTAATGCACTGTTGGGACCACCCTGGGCATTTGGAGTCTAGAACATTACCTAGATGGAATTCAGCAATAAAATGCCCCTTGGTGGCATATATCTGAGTGAACACCTATCTTTCTAAGGCAGCTCTTCACCCCATGTTCCTCTGCATTCCAGGAACTATTATTACTGCTTTTCCTGAAGTGGTAAAACTGAAGAACAAGATTGCCTTCTAGAGCTAGGAATTATAGACCATCACTTAGGGTAAAAGGTGTGAACGTGAGAGCGTCCCCATCCCACCCCCTTGCCACCTCAGAAGGCTTGAGCCAACGTTGCTGTGTGTCTGAGTGACACGATTCTGTCCAACTTGAGGAATTATAATCCTTGCCTCTGTCACCCCACAACCCATGTTTTTCAAGTGTCACCGTGAACCCCACATTAACTATGTCTTATTTGGATGGAAATATCTCTTTGTTTCTTTCCAAAGTATGTTATGTGCTATATTTTTCTATTCAGCTCAGTTCAGTCACTCAGTTGTGTCCGACTCTTCACGACCCCGTGAATCACAGCACTCCAGGCCTTCCTGTCCATCACCAACTCCCAGAGTTCACTCAGACTCACGTCCATCGAGTCAGTGATGCCATCCTGCCATCTCATCCTCTGTCGTCCCCTTGTCCTCCTGCCCCCAATCCCTCCCAGCATCAGAGTCTTTTCCAATGAGTCGACTCTTCGCATGAGGTGGCCAAAGCACTGGAGTTTCAGCTTCAGCATCATTCTCTCCAAAGAAATCCCAGGGCTGATCTCCTTCACAATGGACTGGTTGGATCTCCTTGCAGTCCAAGGAACTCTCAAGAGTCTTCTCCAACACCACAGTTCAAAAGCATCAGTTCTTCAGTACTCAGCCTTCTTCACAGTCCAACTCTCACATCCATACATGACCACAGGAAATACCATAGCCTTGACTAGACGGACCTTAATCGGCAAAGTAATGTCTCTGCTTTTCAATATGCTATTTAGGTTGGTCATAACTTTTCTTCCAAGGAGTAAGTGTCTTTTAATTTCATAGCTGCAGTCACCATCTGCAGTGATTTTGGAGCCCCAAAAAATGAAGTTTGACACTGTTTCCACTGTTTCCCCACCTATTTCCCATAAAGTGATGGGACCAGATGCCATGATCTTCGTTTTCTGAATGTTGAGCTTTAAGCCAACTTTTTCACTCTCCTCTTTCACTTCTATCAAGAGGCTTTTTAGTTCCTCTTCAGTTTCTGCCATAAGAGTGGTGTCATCTGCATANCTGTTTCCACTGTTTCCCCACCTATTTCCCATAAAGTGATGGGACCAGATGCCATGATCTTCGTTTTCTGAATGTTGAGCTTTAAGCCAACTTTTTCACTCTCCTCTTTCACTTTCATCAAGAGGCTTTTTAGTTCCTCTTCAGTTTCTGCCATAAGAGTGGTGTCATCTGCATATCTGAGGTTATTTATATTTCTCCCAGCAATCTTGATTCCAGCTTGTGTTTCTTCCAGTCCAGCATTTTTCATGATGTACTCTGCATATAAGTTAAATAAGTTAAATATTTTTCTATTAAAATGAGTTTTGTCCCTAGAGAAACTTTTGCATCACTCAGTGTAGCACATTTGAATTTTATTTCCATAAATATTTTTAAAGCAATCATGTAAGTTTAACTGCTTAGTTTTTGTTATATTAATTTAGCTAATGCATTTATTATTAATATTTTTTAAAATTTTTTAAAAATTAAAGCATGAAAATTTAATTTCACAAGGTCTCTGAAGCATATCAAAAAGTTATAATGTAAATGTAGAGTTAAGAAATTGTTAACGGCCTAAAATTTATGTATTACAATTTTGGTGTTTACTGTTTAGTAATTTAAAAAGTGATCTTTCTAAATGTCCCCTCCCAAATTATTTCAGCAAACACTCTATCCACAGTTCATGGATCTCCAGATTCTTGTCTGATTTAACCTAGTGCCAGACCTTTTCAGGGTCCCAATTCTGACACACATTACATTTCATAACTACTTCACTGGGGAAAGAATATCTCCTCAAATGGTTAAACAGGGTATCAGGTTTGACTTTGCAGAGTTCTCTGTGGGCCGTGGGTCTAGAAATGTGTTTTAAGGATTAATGGAATTTAGACTCATTATTCTGTAATCAGTAGACCCTGTGTTAGGAAGAAGTAATTGCAGAAAAGACATTTGTGTCAGTTTCATAATATATGTTCTTAATTCTTTAATCTGAATATTCACTACTGTTTATTGCTGTTTGTCACAAAGTTCCCCAATAAAACATTAATTGACATGAAATTTGCTCTCGTGCTGTGATGAATATTCTGACTATATATTTAATAATTATGTATTTAGTGTTCAGCTTAAGATATCATCCATTCAGTTCATCTTTTGTCTTTGGACTTACAATGTTCAGAGCAGTGTCAGAGTTTTGCCAAGTTACTTTGGTGCTGAAATGCACACACATTCCTGGATAGATAGGTTGATAGGATCTGTGGTTAAGGACTGAAATCTGACTGGAGGACCCTTCTGAGGAGGCCCTGGCAGGTCAGCGTCGCTCCTGTGCTCTGCTGGGCACCTGGAGACAATAAAAAAGTTTTATTTTCAGGGGTATATATTCTGTTATAAGTGAAAGTGAAAGTGAAGTTGCTCAGTTGTGTCCGACTCTTTGCTACCCGTGGACTGTAGCCCACCAGGCTCCTCCGTCCATGGGATTCTACAGGCAAGAATACTGCAGTGGGTTGCCATTTCCTTCTCCAGGGGATTTTCCCGACCCAGGGATCAAACCCAGGTCTCCCGCATCCCAGGCAGACGTTTTAGCCTCTGAGCCACCATATTCTGATATAGGACTGCTCTAAATGTTTGAGCATCCATTTCACCTACTCTCAGTGGTCTTGTTAATCAGCTCTTCCCTCAGTAATGCTCACTGGGGACATAGTGACGCGTGACCTGACTCCAGCAAGCATTTAGCTCACATCCCTGAGTCTGTAGGTGACCCATGTCCAACTCACTGTGCTGGGCTCAGCCTTGCTCCGGACTCAGGTAAGGGTAGGTCTTGTTGCACATGTGTGCTGTGCCTTCTGGGTCCTGTTCTCACACTGACGAGTGGAGCATGCCAGGCTGGCAAGGACACAGACTCACTCATGGCTTTCGGGGCATTGGATCACGAGCGTCCACTCCCAGCAAATAGCCCCGTCCAGCCCAATGTGAGTGGAGCAGGAGGCCAAGCACTTCCTCAACAATAATTCAAAAGATCATTCTTTTAAATCTGATCTCTACATGAAAGCGGGTCATTATAAGCTTCGCCTTTCACTGCAGATATAGTAGCTGAAAATCAGAGAGATTAAATGTCCCACCCTGGTGACAGTAAGGAGAAAGGCCAGCAGGCTCATCCAGTCTAATTGAGTCCAAAGCTGCTGTCTTTGCATTATTCCCATGGCTTCTCTCTGGCTCAGCATCCAGACCATAAATACATCAATTTGAAAGAAAACTTCATACTCCCCTTAAGATTTCTCTTCTCCAACAACGCTACTGTTCCTCCCAGTTACCATCAGAATCTTTTAATTTTCCAGATGAATTCCAGCTGCTAAATACTGTGGTCACCATTATTTCATACTCACAGTCACATTAAAATCTGCTACCACCACTAGACAAAATATTTAAAATAATTTTATAGATAAGATAAATCAATATATGTCTGACCAGTTTAGGCTTCAATAGGAATCTTTGAATAAAATCTTGAAAACTCTGGGTTGTGGAATATATATATATATATATCTCCTAAGAACTTCAGTCCTTTCTGAATTTTACTTGGGTTCTGGGAAATTACTTTATAAAGTGTTTAAAAAATACTCACTTTAAAGTGGTGGTGGTAGCTTTTCCTTTATAGAATTCCAGAGGAAGAGATTTCAGGGTTTCTTTTTATTTATTCATGAAATAGAAAAGAGAATATTTCTTAGTGAAAAAGGGGAAAGAGAGGCTTACTAGTAAATAAAGTCTCACAGTGCGTTTTTGTAGTCAGACTGGGCCTTCAAATGTAATCTGAGTCTGCTCAATTTTATGAAAATCTGCTGTTCCCTGACACAGTGCCTCCTTTAATCTGGTCAGGATCTAAACCTTGGAAAGATGAACCTTATATCTGTGTTAGATAATTCTNAAGACTTCCTCCAGCAGTGAGAAAGGGAGAGGAGGACCCGTCCTGCACAAACAGTGTGCGAGACGTCCACAGGAGAACGACTCACACACGTGGGGAGGCGGGAAGGATCTCGGCTTGTCCAGCGAACCAGAGGTTGCTGTGGCCTTGGCTTAGGGGTGAGGGTGATGGTTTAGGATCAGGTGGAGAGACAGGCAGGTGAGGGGTGTAGTTTATCCAGTGCTGTTATTGCTGGTTTGATCGGTGACCTCTGAGAGGTGCCTGACCTGGGAGGGCAGAGAGGTGGGGTCGAGCACAGTTGATGCCGCTGCAGGGTCCAGGTCACCATCGGATGACTGGGCTTGTATCGTAAACCATGCATGAGCAGATGGCGAGTGTGTTGTTGGTGTTGAGTACAGTACTTGAGAGACTTGATTCAAGGGCTGAGAATAAAGAAGGGATCAAGGAGAAATTCTTAGGGATTTTCCTTGGCCAACCAGCTGGTTGATTGCATTTGCTAAGAATACCTTGGTTAGGAGCACGCTTTGGATGGTGCAGTGGGAGGACAGCGAGTCAGGGTGGGAGGACAGCCAGTCTTCATTGTCAGGCTTATTCCTGTTAATAAAATCACTTCTTTCCAGATGGGGGTGTCAGTGAATGGGTGGATACAAGAAGCTGGAGCCAAGAGGAGTCTAAACTTTATGTGCATGGCCAGAAGCTTATCAGGGGATTTTATCCATGAGAATGGATGAGACGACCAATGGCGCCAAGGAGCCAGAAGTCTAGGAGGAGCCTGAAGGGCTCCAGCATTATCAGGAGAAACCAGCAGGGAGACCATTTCTGTCAAGGTCTCGACAGCAACACGTGGTGGATCAAACTGGAAGAGTTTAACCTCTGGGGGACCCATAGTCGACGAGTCACTGCTCCTCACCCTTGGGGATGGCAGACCAGTGGGCAGGAATCACAGCTGTACAGGGCACTCCTGTCTTCCCTTGATATGCCTGTTGAACAAATAAGCTGGAAGCTGGAGGTCCAGAGCCTGTGGATGGCAGGTCAGGCAGAACAGTGCCTCACAGGGGAGAGGGAGGGGTGGGCATGGAGAAGAGTGGGGTTTAAATCAAGGGGATGGAGCAGCACGCTCCTTCCTCATCTCTAATGGTATATAGTGCAGGGGAAATGTGGAGGTTATCTCCTTTGTTATCTCCCCAGGGTGTGGTGAGAATTAAATTACTTTAGATGCTGGAGACTGCCTTGAAAATTTGAAGCCTTACGTAGTGGTTAGTACTTGTTGTCACTGAGGCCAGGTCTCCCACTGAGGGAAGGAAAACATGGCCTGGGTCACAGAAATGAATGCAGTTTTGTGGAAGCTCAGTTCATTTCTTGAAAAAATCAGATCCCTGAACAAAAAAGACTATTACAGCACCCGGGGAGGGAAACTGAAATTATTTTAGGTGGCAGCTACAATTTTCTGTTTCTTCTCCTCCTTCTTTATTTCTCAGGTACTTGTAGTATATTTCTAATAAAAATTTTCTGTTATTAACAAAGAGGTAGAAATGCAACCATCATAGTGTATTTTTACTATATTTCTTCAGTGACGAAGTTTAAATATTGAAATCACTTACTGTGTTTTCGGTTACAGTCCAAGCCTGGGAGTAAAAGATAAATATGATTAGAAGTGCTATGAGAGTGGCTTGATAGAAATAACTGCAATAATTTAACATCTATTTTCATTTGATCTTCACCCCACCAACAATTGGTATTAGATGGGTAATATTTAAAAGAAACCCAGCTGGGACAGTGTGTGGAGAAAAGGGAAACTTCTTACACTGTTGGTGGGAATGCAAACTAGTACAGCTACTATGGAGAACAGTGAGAAGATTCCTTTAAAAACTGGAACTAGAACTGCCTTATGACCCAGCAGTCCCGTTGCTGGGCATACACATTGAGGAAACCAGAAATGAAAGAGACACATGTACCCCAGTGTTCATTGCAGCACTGTTTACAATAGCCAGGACATGGAAGCAACCTAGATGTCCATTGGCAGACGAATGGATAAGAAAGCTGTGGCACATATACACAATGGAACATTACTCAGCTATTAAAAAGAATGAATTTGATTCAGTTCTAATGAGGTGGATGAAACTGGAGCCTATTATACAGAGTGAAGTAACTCAGAAAGAAAAACGCCAATACAGTATATTAATACATATTTATGGAATCTAGAAAGGTTGTAACGATGATTCTATATGCGAGATAGCAAAAGAGACACAGATGTAAAGAACAGACTTTTGGACTCTGTAGGAGAAGGCGAGGGTGGGATGATTTGAGAGAATAGCACTGAAACATGTATATTATCATATGTGAAATAGATCACCAATCCAGGTTTGATGCATGAGACAAGGTACTCAGGGCTGGTGCACTGGGATGACTCTGAGGGATGGGATGGGGAGGCGGGAGGGGGGTTCAGGATGGGGAACACATGTATACCCATGGCTGATTCATGTCAATTTATGGCAAAAACCACTGCAATATTGTAAAGTAATTAGCCTCTAATTAAAGAAAATAACTTAAAAAAAAAAGAAAAACATTTTCCTATCAAGAAAAAATAAAGAAAGAAACCCAGCTGGAGAGAGGATTCCATGTGGCCAGAAAATATAGTTAAATGTGTAGTAATGAAATTAGTAGAGCGCGTTCAGAGAGATGTCAGCTAACAGTTCACACGTGATTAGAGACTGTGCTGTCGTTCAGTTGCTCAGTCGTGTCCGACTGAGTATACTGTTACTATACTTTGTGTCCGACTCTTTGCGACCCCAGTGACTGCAGCACGCCAGGCTTCCCGTCCTTCACCACTCCTGGAGCTTGCTCAAACTCATATCATTGAGTTGGTGATGCCATCTGCCCATCTTATCCTCTGATGTACCCTTCTCCTCCTGCCCTCAGTCTTTCCTAGCATCAAGGCCTTTTCTAATGAGTCAGTTCTTCAAATCAGGTGGCCAAAGTACTGGAGCTTCAGCTTCAGCATCAGTCCTTCCTATGTGACCATGTTTAAGACAGAAAAATTACTAACGTGCTCCTTGGAAAAGGTTATTTTAGGCTGCAATGTCTAGTGAGCAAGGTGAGTGGAGGCTTGCTGCTCTAGTGAGCAGCAACTTGTAAAGGCTGCTATTTTGAGGGAGAAAGGTGACCCAGTTTCTATTGCCTTAATTCTGTGTTAAAATTTAACAGAGAAATATGAAGCCAAAATAAAATTTAAAAGAATTAGAATTTTTTTTCCTTTCTTTTAATCTTTAATTTATGGTTCTAATAAAATCTGCTATTTTCTTGGTATTTTATTCAATAGAGCTCTTTAGTTAAATTAGTAATTCTCCTCCTCATAAAATATAGAGCCAGAGAATAAATGACCAAGTTACTATTAAGTTTACAGTATTTCTCAGAAGGGCTAACATATTTCCCACCAGTAGTTTTTCCAGTTTCCTTAGCAAAAGACAAAAGCCTATTGACTTTTTAGGATGCAATATTGTGTTAAATATATATGTCATTAATTGCTTCAAAGGATCAGAAAAACATAGTATTTTTAGTTATCAAGATGCATTTATTGCAAATATTTATCCAGCTTTCTTTTAGGCAGAAGTATTTATTAACTGGTATCTGTATAACTGGCAATGTTATATGACTCCAAAATAGTGAAAATATTTCAAGTGTTTTCTTCAACATCAAAAGGATATTTTGGGACTTCCCTAGTTGTCCAGTGGTTAAGAGTCCATGCTCCCAATGCAGGGGGCATTGGTTCAATCCCTGGTCAGGGAACTAAGATCCCACATGCTGTGGGGTGCAGACGAAATTTTTTTTTTACAAAGAATAGCTATTCTGTCATCATTTTAATATTATATATAATATATATTTTATATATTATATATATTATATTGC
Organism: Neotragus moschatus; assembly: GCA_006410615.1. Taxonomy (NCBI): domain Eukaryota; kingdom Metazoa; phylum Chordata; class Mammalia; order Artiodactyla; family Bovidae; genus Neotragus; species Neotragus moschatus. Next base: position 82,649 of record SJYA01001971.1, on the reverse strand, counting down.
AGGCCCAGTGTTTGGCATCTTTCTTTCATTGACATCCAGAGCATGTATTTTAGTGCATATTCAATTATTTTATTTTTTAATTTTTTTCAGTATTTTAAAAATCTGCTGCTTGTAGTGGTAATTGGACAAGTCACTTTTCCTCTTTCAGCTATTTAAAGTAATTTTTAACTTAAAAGGATCTTGCTAGAGTGTCTGCAGTAGTAAAGTTCTTTCAGCAGCACCTTCATCCTCCCCTCGGCTGGGCCTTGGTGGCAGGTGTGGTGAACGCCCAGCCAATGAGTTGAGCTCAGGCCCTACCTGCAAGAGCCAGACTGTTTCAGGTTCAAGTGCACAGTTGGGAGGTGGAGTGTTTACAGTAACAGATCAACTGGCAAAGACTCATGGCCACCTGTCATCATTTCCTTCCCTGTCGTGGGAAATGGATGAGTGTGAAGTGCCTTTTCCATGTATTCAGTATTCTTGTGATTGGAAAGGACTTTCTGCTTCAAGATGTCATTAACTCCCATGGGAATCAGTCTCTGCTCTAAGAGACCCAGGCCCTGCAAGAACATGGGGTCCCCACACTGCTCAGGGATTTTCCACAGCTGCATCTCGATATCAGAGCAGAGATAAACACTAATCCATGGGTTTTTCTCAGACTTGCCACCTCGAAGACCAGCAGGGCTCTGGGAGGTCCCTGGCTGGATTCCTAAGTCTTTGGCAAAACAACTTTAGGACACTATATGTCATCTCATCTTCAGTACCGGTGTTCTTTGGCTTTTCTTTTGATTGACTGTCTCTTTTCAGTGTCATATTTGCCTTATATCCAACTAGAAAGATTTCCTCATCAAAGAAATCTCCTGCAGTGTTACATGGATCAGTTGCTATTTATTTCACAGACAACACACAGACTTAAAATTCATATCTGGTTGATTTTACATTTTGCAGGCAAAAATTTTACTTCTTACATGGACAGTGATAAAAACATAGTTATGAGCAAAATGCATTGTACAACTAGTGAGTTGAAGAACCCCACTGAGCCCGTCTGTGCAAGAAACACAAAACCTAAAACAAAAAACCCAGACTGTGTCCAGGGGTGGGATTCTCTAGATCACAAAACCTGCACTTTCCAAATAGCTGTGTATCTCCCACTTCATTTTGCTACCTTGTAAGTAGAGTCCCATTACTCAGTAGAGCTGAGTAATACAGCTCATCAACCTGTATTAAAACAAGTGTAGTATGAAAGCTGGGCTTCCCTGGTGGCTCAGCGGTAAAGGATCCACCTGCCAATGCAGGCTCAGCGGTAAAGAATCTACCCACAATGCAAATTCGTTGCCTGGGTCGGGAAGATCCCTTGGAAAAGGAATTGGCAAGCCATTCCAGTGTTCTTGTCTGGGAAATCCCATGGACAGAGGAGACTGGTGGGCTTCTCTTTGCCATGAAGTGGCAAAGAGCTGGACATGTATGAGCCACTAAACAACAAGTATGAAAGCTGGTTCAAAGTGTGATGATCCGTGTACTGCCCCGGGTGGTGGGCAGCATAGCTTGACTCAGAAGAGATCATTATGCAAGTTTATCTTCAGACACATCCATGAAAGTGGGAACTCCGGAAGTAAGGTTAATAAAATGTTGACTTAGATAGGTGATGACAGATTCAAGTCTTTTAAAGATAGGCCTCCCTGATCTGTAATCAGTGCCCTTGGGGTGACCTCTAGGAAACCGACCTATTAGAGACAATGCTTCTGCAGCCGGACTCAGGTCTCACATGGGGCTTGTGAACAAGAGTGGGGTTGCCTCATGCTCACACTTTCTCAGAAACAGTGATATTTTGTAACTAAGAGCGGGAACANTTTTAAAGATAGGCCTCCCTGATCTGTAATCAGTGCCCTTGGGGTGACCTCTAGGAAACCGACCTATTAGAGACAATGCTTCTGCAGCCGGACTCAGGTCTCACATGGGGCTTGTGAACAAGAGTGGGGTTGCCTCATGCTCACACTTTCTCAGAAACAGTGATATTTTGTAACTAAGAGCGGGAACAGCAGAGTGAGCAAAATGCTGTTTTCCTGAGCTCATTTTAGCTACGGTTGTCCCATCTATAGTACATTTTTATTGTATTAAGTGCATTCATTTTTCAGTGTGAATATTACTGATTGTGGTTGTCACTCATCTTTTTGTTCATTTTGTCATTACTGATTATTAACATTTTGTTCTGAAATATTTCTGAGCAGTTGGAGCTGCTTCAGCCACGTGTAGGAGGGCGAGAGTCTCATAATTTGGACGTCCCCACAGGAGTTGTGAGGGCAGATAAGGGAGGAGGGGCTTCCAGGGGAGCCGGGGCATCCTTGGCAAGGATATGCTGCCTGGAAAGAACGTTTTCCAGAAACCAAGTTCCCCAGTCCCTGTCCCGCAGGATCCAGATGAAGATAAAACCTGGAATATTGGCCAAGTCTGAAGGAGGTGATGCATGATTGCTTTCATCTTTCATGTAACTGGATTTGGAGAACTGGCTGGAAGAAGAAGCAGGGGCTTTAAAATGATGAACATGATGTGGGGCCCATGGACCTTGATGCTAGAACCCTTGCCCTTAAAAACATCTTTGCTGCCTTGTGTTTCAGGCTGAATGTCCACAAGTCAGGCTTTAGCTCTGGTCTAATAAGAGGTCAGGGGGAGACCAGGGAAGGAAGGTGGATGAGGGACAAGGCAGTTGCTGAGGGCCGTGACAGACACTGTCCAGTGAGAGGGCTGAGCGCTTCTTGAGGGGCCACAGATGCACACTCATCCTGGAACCAAACTAAAGGCAAAGCCCCCATAAGGTAGAAGGGACCCACGGTGTCCACTCCCGCAGAAAGGGACTCTGACAAGGTACAGACCTGCACCCCCAGGCCTGGTTGGCTTGTGACTGTTTTCTTTCTGCTCTGAAGATTTACTGCCATGAAGCCTAATTAAGATCATTTTAGGTGAAAAAAGTGAAGCATATAATCACAGGTGAATCATTACTCGTCACGGAGTAGAAAGGTGACACTTAGCACAGAAATATTTCTCCATTTGGGGCTCCAAAGCAGAGATTACAGCCCTCATAAAAGTGAAAATATAGCTTCAATCAGACCTGAAATGATCTCACAGTTGAAAACGTGCTTCAAAGCCTCCGCCTCATCCTTTCTGGTCTTCCAGTCAGTGTGAATGTGATGAGCCTCCTTGCAATAGGGAACTGCAGTTCATCTACTTAGCACTTTGGAAAATTTGTCTGGTTCAACATTTCTTAAATACTAAAATGGGGTACGTGGATTGGAGATCAATTTCTTGTGAACATAATTTTTGTAGTCAAAGAACATCTGCAATGTTATTTAACAATTACTAATAAACATATTGGACTTCCCTGGTGGCTTAGATGGTAAAGCATCTGCCTGCAATATGGGAGACCTGGGTTCAAGTAAACTGAGTCACTTGGGAAGCTGCATACTAAAGTGTACACCTACTTAAAGTGTACACTTCATTGATTTTAGAATATATACAGAGCTGTTCTCTGTGTATTCTTGCCATTCAGTTCAGTTCTTCTGTGTATTCTTGCCACCTCTTCTTAATATCTTCTNGAGGGATTGGGGCAGGAGGGGAAGTGGACGACAGAGGATCAGATGGCTGGATGGCATCACCGACTGGATGGACGTGAGTTTGAGTGAACTCTGGGAGTTGGTGATGGACAGGGAGGCCTGGTGTGCTGCGATTCATGGGGTCGCAAAGAGTCAGACACGACTGAGCGATGGAACTAAACTGAAGTGTACAACCATTGGGCTTCCTAGGTGACTCAGATAGGAAAGATTATGGTTATAATGCAGGAGACCAAAGTTTGATCCTTGGGTCAAGAAGATCCCCTGAAGAAGGAAATGTCGACCCACTCCAGTATTCTTTCTTGGGGAATCCCATGGACAGAGGATACTGGCAGGCTACAGTGCTTAGGATCACAAAGATTAGGACACAAGTTAGCAGCTAAACAACAACAATAAGGAGGCACAAGATAGGTGCCCGTCACACGTTAGCTAAGCATCTCTCTACAGACTCTCCTGGGAATCAAACAGGAGACTGGACAGGAGGGTGAGATAGTCCCTCTGGCACTCTGCCTGCTTCTCATCTCGGCAGATCTGATTTTGTTTTGGTTTACGTCTTGGGCTTGCTATGTTCCTTTATAGACTATGATTTCACAAGTTTATTATCTTTTTAAAGTCATAGTTTGTAGGGACTTAAATTACTGTTTCAATGCAACAGAGTTTCTTTGTTAGTGTTTACTATATTTTCTGAAAAATTAAGGATCATTTAAGGGGATGACCAAGGATGAGATGGTTGGATGGCATCACTGACTCAATGGACATGAGTTTGAGCAAGCTCTGGGAGATGGTGAAGGACAGGGAGGTCTGGTGTGCTGAGGTCTTGCAGAGTCAGACACGACTGAGTGACTGAACAACAACAACGATCTTACTTCTTTATCTTGCAGGCAGACATTGTTCCTTGCAATTCTGTAAGTCAGGTAGGATTCAGGTCTGCTGCTTATGGGCCTGGGATTCCTTTTCTATGAGCAACTGGTCTTTAATACCTTTGGATGTCTATCTGAGCTCAAATTCATGCAGCACTGCTATGAATAGCTCCCAATTTATTTCAGTGAGTTCTGAAAACTGTTAAAAATAGAACCTTGCTGAGACTTCATATTCCCCTGTTTTTCATAGCTAATCTGACAAAACATGTCTTTGTAAATCTTTTCAATTTAGAAAGAATTTTGCTTTACCTCCTCACTAATGTCTGATTTTTAAAACTTATCTCTAAAACTCAACATAAAAAAAAATTGGTATGAGTCAAATCTGTTAAATTTTCTCCACTTATTTTCAACATAACACAAGTTAACTTGAATACCTATTTCACACATCCCAGGGCTTATACATAGTAGGGCCTCAGTGGGATTGTTATGTTATTGGTATGTCAAGACTGAAGTACCCAGATAATTGGTCAAGCCTTATTCTTAATGTTTCTGCAAAGGCATTTTTAGGTGACGTGTGTGCATGCATGCGCAGTTGTCTCAGTCATGTCCAACTCTTTGCGACCCTATGGATTGTAGCTCCCCTGGCTCCTCAGTTCATGGGATGCTCCAGGCAAGAATACTGGAGTGGGTTGTCATTTCTTCCTCCAGAGATCTTCCTGACCTGAGGATCCAATCCACAACTCCTGTGTCTCCTGCATTGCAGGCAGATTCTTAACCCACTGAGCCACCAGGGAAGCCCTTTTTATATGCTATTGACATTTAAATCAATTTAAATCAGTAGCCTTGGAGGAAAGCAGAGTGCTCTTCCTATGCAGGTGTGCCTGACTGGTCAGTAGAAGACTGGCCTCCCCGAGTGAGAGGACATCCTGCAGCTGATGGCCTATGGACTCAGCTCATCCCCTGGTCTCCAGCCTGCTGGTTTACCCTGCAGACTGCCACGATCATGTGATCCCATTAAGATAAATCTGTCTCTCTGTGGACACATGCGTAGACACACACACACATACATCGTCTGGTCTGTAGGTGCTATTGCTCTGGAGAACCTTGACTGACTCACTTAGTGACAACAGGTTTACTCCTTCCTTCCTTCTCATGAAGTTGCATATTCTGGTCCAGGTGTGCCCTGCTCATTTTTGCAATCTTCCTCCTGAGCACAACCCCTGTACAGGGAAGAAGCAGTCATGTTTGTTGAAAACAAGGTTAGGATGCTCTTTTTTTTTTTTTTTTCATTTTTGTTGTGTTCTTCTTTTCTTTTTGACCAGAATTGTTGTATTTATCCAGGTCAATGACAATCAGTATTCATTTGTGATGTTCTTGATGCAGTGAAGTTTTAAATATTATTTCAGAAATCTGCAGAATAGAAGGAATTACACTCAGTATCATTGTGAAGTCGTGTCTGTGTTGTTTCTTCTGTAATTGGGAGTCATCGGTGACATGCAAAGTGTTGCCCAGGCATTTTGTATAAATTAGAGTTTATCTGTAGAGTATTCATGGGGGCACCTGGGAATTATTAATGACATATGGAGCAGGAAAGGGCATGGGATTTCCGACCTTCGTTTTCAGTTAAGCCAGCACTGTTTTTGTGAAATAAAGCTCAGGGCCATGCTCCAGTTCTTGCTGAAGGTCTGTGTTTGTTACTGTCATCCTGGTAAATGAGATACCAGAGCTGAGACTACCTGCCTTAGGTAAAGAGCACGGGCTTTGGCCGCTTTCCTGAATGGACTAAAGTGCCATCATTTGCCTGGATGGATTTTCATTTAGTAAATGCTGACAGGCTGCACACTGTCTGCTCTGAGAGCATTATTTTCTACTGCAGAGTGTAAGGTCTTGTCAGAGAGCAAGACGGTTAACAGCTGACATTAATGTGGTGGTTAACAAGACGGTTAACAGGTAATGGTAGATTCCAGGGCCCCTTTTTCTACTCCTTTCTGAGTATGTACTTGTATGTGGTGGACATGAGTGTACATGAATATGTATGCATATTGTGAGATTCGGAGGCCCTAGTGTATCTGCCAACATAGCAACTTGCTGTGCAGTCAGTCTGTTCTCTCCCCAAGAACATCTTGCTCTGATTGTCATATTTACTCACCTGAACAGGGAATGCATTCACAAACTGAATAATTTAGGTCGTCAGTGGAGCACACAAGCATTCTTGTCCCATACCCCAGGACAATGATCTCTGTAGAGATTTGAAATCTAGATAACCAGAAACTTTTATTTCCTTGAGGTGGATTCCTTGTCATGGATCTTAGTCATTGCTCCCTCCCTCCATGAGAAGGATTCAATTTTCAGATAACAGAATTTTTTAATGAAAACAGGACAAACAGGCACTACTTTGGCTTTTGTCATCTTGAAGATATTTACAACCAAATATTATATTACAAATTTTTAGTTTTTTTCCTCTCCCTTTATCTTTTTTCCCCTATGTTATTTTTATTAATTCACTGAGATTTTTTTTTCCTATCTTTGTCCTGAGGTCATTCATCATCTTTTATTTACCCTTTAATGGCTACTACCGTTGCCAATGTGTTGATTGTTGTTCGAGCTTCTTCTGTCAGCCCTTCTCATTTTTCTGCTTCATCTGCTCACCTAAATGTTGGTGAATCTTCCAGACCGTGGGTTTCTTTTCCAGTATCTTCAGCATGTAGTATTCATTCCAAAAAATGTGTTTGGTTTCTATTTGATTGAATTTTTATTTATTCAAGTCTCCAGTGTTCTATTTTTCTTAACTCTGTTAGGAAAACACACGCCTGCATGCTTGGTTGTGTCTCATTCTTTGTGACTCCATGGACTGTAGCCCGCCTGGCCCCTCTGTCCATGGAATTTTCCAAGCCAGAATTCTAAAGTGGGTTGTCATTTCCTTCTCCAGGGGAGCTTTCTGACTCAGGGATCAAACCCACATCTCTTGCACCTTAGGCACTTTCAGGGGCATTCTTAGCCATTTGTCACCTGGGAAGCCCATATTAGGAGAATGGTGGGGGTGAAAATGGACTTTGGAGTCTGAGTACTTGGGTCTGAGTCTTTGGGTAAGTTGCTTCTTTAACGTCCCAGCTTGGATTTTAGTGCATAGAGTTGTTAATTGTGGGTTTGCACTTGAAATGTAGTCAATATTTTAGATATAATAGTTACCATTATTGTTTTTCTTGTTTAAAACAGTCTGCTGCTTATTTCAGTTCTTTTTAATAAAACATAGATTTTTGCCTCTGCAAATGATTTAGTTTTATTTCACATTTTCCTAGCAGTAGTTTATTTGTGATAAACAAAGGGTATGATGACTTGTGAAATCATTTTTATTATTTTATAGGCATATTTTGTATGTACCACTCTATGTATGCCTAACACATAATTAATGGTTAATAAATTTTTTATGATTCTGTTGCAATGCTAACAGCTATATTACATTTTATGTAAATTTAGTGTCATATTATTAATTTGCCAATGATACTTTTTTCAATCTTTTTATAAACAGTGTCAACGAGTATTTTTATGCTCTGTTTGGAGGGTGCAAGGCTAGACAGTTCTGTAAATAATGATAAAAGCCAAGGCTTCCTAAATACCCAGTACTGACAAGCATTGCTCTAAGCTCTAAGTGCTTATTGGAGTCCTCATAATAACCTCACAAAGCTGGACCTGTTCTCGTTTGTATTTTGCAGATGAATAAACTGTCCACAGAGAGGTTAAACAGCTTGCCAAAAGTCACATTAATATAGTGACATAGTGGGGCTTCGAGCAACACCTGCTGGCTCTGGATTCCATGCCTTTAATAATTATTCTGTTTCCACCAAAATGATGAGGCCCTGTCCTTAGAGAATTTTCTGTCTATCCTTTTACTGTGTTTTAATCTCTTCCAGAATCTGCTTATGTAGACATGAGCCTGTGAAGTTTCCTGTCTCGGTTTACATTCTCCTACACACATTTGCTCAGAGAATATATGGAGATGAGTTTTTCATCTGATAAAATCTTCCGTATTCATCCATGTTACGTTTTTCAATTTTTGTATATTTAGTATAATGTGTATACTGTGTTTAAGTTCTAGTGGGTTGATATGGATAATTTTCTTTTTAAGTTCAGTAAATGCAATCTTACCTTTTTTTCAAACTATCTTCACTATGATAGTGCTGGGTCTTCTGAGTTCCTCTCTTTCTCTGAATTATCTTTTTCGTTTATAGTGAGAATTGATAGGTGTTAATTATTACTGAAAGTGAGATTAAAGCAACGAAGAATCCATTAAGCAGAATTAATTACTAGGGTGGCATTTTACAGAAAGTTTTAAAAGCAAATTCAAAGATGTTATGAGCATGTATGCCTTAGGAGTGACATTTGTGGTTCAAGATAATGATAATCAAAATAATGTGTCTTTCGAGCATCTCCCTCACTGTGCCCCAGAAGTGTGGGTATCAGTCTGTGAAGGTACAGGTATGAGCATGTTCTCTCCTCACAGTTCATCCTGTCCTCAATCCTTTGCAAGCAACAAAATCTTCCCTCCTCACCCTGTAAACCCAAGCATGTTTCTGCTATACCCTGGTGGCCATTCTCTGTTTTATTTTTTTCCTTCAAAGAAGTACAGTGGTAACTGTTCAATCTGTATTTTCGTTTATGTGTAACTTTTTGAGAGGGAGCAAAGATTTTTGCAGAGAATAATGGATTTGTTTTCTATTCTTCCATTTCTCCTGTGTCCAGAGCCATTTGCTCACATACATAGTTGAGTCTGATGATATGAAATGAGCCCAATATCCCAGACGTCAGTTTATGGGGTTTCAGCACCCTGTCCTCCTCCTAGTTATTCTGTATTTTGTCTCAAGAATAAGGATGTTGGTTAATTCTGTGTATCAGTTTCATGGGTCATAAGATGCCAGGAGTAAACCTAACTCCTCTTATGTCTGTGAGGGTGTTTTGGGTGAGGTTGGCATTTGAATTGGTGGGAGGTCCTCCCCAGTGAGGCCTGGTACCACCCAGTCTACAGGGACCCTAAACAGAATAAGTGGCGAAAGGAAGGAATGTCCCTCACTGTTGAGCTGGGACCTTCTGTCTCATCTTTTCTGCCCCTGCATTGGAAATTTCACCACTGGCCCCTGGTTGTAAGGTCTTTGGACTCAGACTGAAATGTGTCATTGGCTTTCCTGTGTTTCCAGTTTGCAGATGACACATGTTTAGTGTTCCGTAATCATGGGAGCTGATTTCTCACAGAAAGAAAGTGAAAGTATTAGTTGCTCAGTCGTGTCTAACTCATTGTGATCCTATGGACTGTAGCCAGCCAAGCTCCTCTGTCCATGGGATTCTCCAGGCAAGAATACTGGAGTGAGTCGCCATTCTTTTCTCCAGGGGATCTTCCTGACCCAGGGATTGGGTCAGGAGTCTCTTGCATTGCGGGCAGAATCTTTACTGTATGAGCCACAAAGGAAGCCAACAAATACATATATATATATACCCTGATTATCTAGAGAATCTGACCAATAAATAGATCCTTTCTCTTACTTTTGCTTGTTGTGACTTGAGAGGTGACTGTAAAGAACACATCCATTTTCCTGCAGAAGGTGACTCGGAACCTGACTTTGAGCTTATCTTTTAGTCCCTGAATTTTCACAAGTATCTGAAAAGGAAAGATTACTGCATGAGGTACTAAAGGATATAAACTAAATCTGATGTGATCCTTGTCCTGGACAGACTTACAATAGCATTCCCAGGTTACCATGAGCAGAGGTGTCTTCTCATTCTGAGAAGATCACATAAGACTAGGAGGTCAGAGGCAGCTTCATAGTGAAGGTGATTCTTGAACACGGGGAGAAGGAGCATGGGTCCCCTGGCCTCAAGGACATGCACTTGTATGCACTGTGCTCCAAGTTTCAGAAAACAGAATGGCCTTGGATGGCAGGTCTACTCAGAACACATCTAGGGACATAACAGAGCATTCCCTTGGTTTGGTGTTTACTCAAGGAAAATGTGCAATACTCTGGCCACCTGATGCGAAGAGCAGACTTATTGGAAAAGACCCTGAGGCTGGGAAAGATTGAGGGCAGGAGGAGAAGGGGATGACAGAGGATGAAGTGGTTGGATGGCATCACTGACTCAATGGACATGAGATTGAGCAAACTCTGGGAGATGGTGAAGGACAGGGAAGACTGACGTGCTGCAATTCATGGGGTTGCAAGGAGTCGGACGTGACTCAGTGACTAGAAAACAACAATAGGGAAAGTGCCAGTATCGAGGAGGAGGAATAAAACCAGGCGGCATCTAAACTGAGGGGTTTGAATGCAAGTAAGGGAAACTTGGTAGAGTCCCTTGGTAGAGGAATGGGACATGAGTGAACGTTTCTGAGCTTCAGAAATTTTAATTTCAGAATAGTGTGTAAGATGGATTAGTGAAAGAGAGAGAGAGAACCCAGGTGACCACACATCCAGACCCAAGGTGACTAATACTTCAGTGGTGGCTTGGGTACCTGCTGCTTAATTCAATTAAAGTCTTCTGTTCTGATTATTTTTTTAATGAGGTAGTTGAACTAATTTATTTAGGAGCTTAATCCACTTTTTGAATTTCCTCCTTTTGATTGATTACGAATTTGTGAGAACTCAGAGAGAGACATTAATACAATGAAACCTTGGATATATTTCACCACAGGGTTCATAAATCACATTATGGAGAATTGTAAAATGTAGGAAAATTCTTAGTAGCAAATTTATTTTTGTTCACCTAGTTTTTCAAACTACATTTGAGACATGTGGCATGCCATTGGGTCATGTTATAAAAGAGAGATGGCTGCATTTATCAAAACAATAATTATGCAGTTTCGTAAATTCCTGTTTATAGAACATGAAAAGTTGTGTCTTCCCTCCTCCCTTCCTCAGCCAGTACAGGCTGGGTTTTTTTTTTTTTAAGTTTAAATTTTTATTTTTTTAGTTTGTTTTGCTTTACAATACTGTATTCATTTTGCCATACATTGACATGAATCAGCCACAAGTGTACCTGAGTTCCCAATCCCGCNTGTATACTAACACGTATACATGGAATTTAGAAAGATGGTAATGATAACCCTGTATGCGAGACAGCAAAAGAGACACAGATGGATAGAACAGAATTTTGGACTCTGAGGGAGAGGGAGAGGGGGGGATGATTTGGGAGAATGGCACTGAAACATGTATATTATCATGTAAAAAATGAATTGCCAGTCTATGTTCGATACAGGATACAGGATGATTGGGGATGGTGCATGGGGATGATCCAGAGAGATGATATGGGTGGGAGGTGGGAGGGGGTTTCAGGATTGGGAACTCATGTACACCTGTGGAGGATTCATGTCAATGTTTGGCAAAAACCAATACAGTACCATAAAGTAAAATAAAGTAAAAATTAAAATTAAAAATATATATGTATAAATAAAAATATGCTTCTTCTAACTCCAAAAAAAAAAAAAAGAAGAAGAATTTTCCATAGTTTATTGTGATCCATACAGTCAAAGGCTTTAGCAAAGTCAATGAAGCAGAAGTAGATAATTTTTTTTTGGAATTTGCTTGTTTTTTCTATGATTCAGCAGATGTTAGCAATTTGATCTCTGGTTCCTCTGCATTTTCCAGATCCAACTTGTACATCTGGAAATTCTTGGTTCATGTACTGCTGAAGTCTAGCTTGAAGGATTTTGAGCATTACCTTGCTAGCATATGAAATGAGGGCAATTGTATGATAATTTGAACATTCTTTGGCCTTGCCCTTCTTTGGGATTGGAATGAAAACCAACTTTTTCCAGTCCTGTGGCCACTGTTGCATTTTCCAAATTTGCTGGCATATTGAACACTTCTACAGCATCATCTTTTAGGATTTGAAATAGCTGGAATTCCATCAACTCCACTAGGTTTATTCATAGTAAAGCTTTCTAAGGCTCACTTGACTTCATACTCCAGGATGTCTGGCTCTAGGTGAGTGACCACATCATTACTGCTATCTGGGTCATTAAGACCTCTTTTGTACAATTCTTCTATGCACTCTTGTCACTTCTTAATGTCTTCTGCTTCTATTGCATATATGAATTAATTAGTTGGTATTATTGCATTAGTGAATTGTTGAATGTTTTTGTTATTATCTAATTTTCCTAGCTAAATATCTTTATGAATACCTTATAGGGCTTATAAATACTCACCTCATTTATTTATTTTAGACAGAAAGTATGATGTATCAAGGTTTATTTCATGTTATGATGTACAACTGTATAATATAATATAATTTTTAATATGGTATCCAATTTTTTAAAGCGATCACTATATTTTTCTTATGGTGTTATTAATAGTAGAAACTATCCTGAACCTAGTGGTGTGGTTACATTAAAATTTTAGATAAGTAGCCTTAGGTGTTTTCAATAATGAATACTTAATATGTGATGTATACAAAGCATAAGACAGCCAACATATACACATAAAAATAAACTATTAAGTAGTGCTTTGTTTGTGATAAGAAAACTGCCCATCAACCTATGAGTATACTATTAATATGCAATATTAAAGCATAGATTAATACTTTGAAAATTGCTAGTCTAAAAGGAAGTTTAGATGCATGGTGAATTATAACTCTGCATGTATCATTTCTACGTCAAACTTTCAAAGGGGAAAGTAAACATTTCATCATTTTTCTTGAAAAGATTTCTGAAAGAGTAAAATTAGATGATGCTTAGATTTGCATATAAGATGTTAGACAGTTCTGAATTTTGAGAAATGTACAATATACACTTGGAAAAAAGACAAATGTGTACTCTAAAGATAAGTATTTATTGCAATTTGGAAAGAATGGATCACTTATACAACTCATCAATCTATTTTCAGAATAAAACTCTGTATAATACATCACCCACAGAATTTTCTCTATCATGTGAATTCTCAAGACAAGTTATTTTAAAGGAGAACTTAAATACAGTTGTGTTTCAATTGCTAAAATTATGTAAAAAGATGAATATCAAAGTTTATTTTCACCTCACTTCTTTATTTCTTTTTAAATTTTGCCCTTATGCTGGACAAATTACAGAGAGGAGGAGCATTAAATATTCATTTGCATTTCATTTAGACTAAATAGCATTTACCAATTTTGACTATGCTAGTAATTTATTTTAAAATTAATTATTCTTACTTTGCATTTATATGCTGAAAGTAATTTTGACTAAAATATTTTAAAGATGTCAACATTTTCAAGTAACTCTGACCTAATCTAAATAATTTTATATTTAACCATGAAGATACAGGCATGAAAAATTTTAGAAAGACTGAGAGCTGAATTTGTCTTTCTTCATTTCATTCTGAACTTCACAGTTGCTCTTTCTATCCAGAACTCTGTGGCTCTCCCATGACAATACAGGGTAAGTTAAAGCTTTGGATGAATATTAGAATTTAGAAAAATCATGACCCTCTGGAATCCTTTGACTCTTGTATGAAATGTCAACACAATGAGGACACTGTAATATGAATAATTAGGCTGGGTCTTCCCCAGTTAGATGCACCACTTCTTCTGGTGCCCAGTAGGTGAGAGACAGCTTACCAAATGCTGCACCCCTATCCCTACCTGAGTGGATGATGCTTTTCATGCCATTTGCCCTCAGTTAGATGGTATTGCATGAATCAGACCCTATAAGTCAATTAGAAAGTATAATAACAACAAACTTAAGGACTCTTGATAACAAGATAGGAGTAGCAATTCAAATTAGTACAGGGCTTGTAAAACAGAACTCTTGGTGTCAACAGATAGCAATGTGAATAATGACAAAAGGGAGATTACTAGATCTAAATGCAATGTGTATATATTTACTTTAGAAATAGGAAATGTAAAAAATATGATTTCCCAAATGAACAATTTACTAAGTGAATTGAAGACGACATAATCAATGTTGAGACCAAGATTTTTAGCTAAAACATCAAATAGAAAGAAACATCTCCAAACACAGGAGAAAAATAATTTGATGTTAGGGACAAATATGAATTTGATGTTAGCTCAATATGAAAATGTGAAATAACATGAAGAGGCAATTCACAGAGGAACAAAGCCAAATGGTGAATAAGCATATGAAAAGACACTCAAACTAATAGTAGTCAAAACTTAAATTAAAGTAACATTGAACAAATATTTTATACCCATAGGACAGGCTATTTTAAAAATTGAGATGATAATATAAAGAATCAGATATAATTTATCCCATATATGACTTATGATAATGTAAATAGTGATAGCAATATTAAGACCAAAGTGGTAACGTCTATTAAAAAATAAAACATATGTAGACTCTGAACCATCATTCCCATTTCTGAAAATCAATCTCATGAGGTTAGTTCTATAAAGATAATATGTCTCTAAAATTATGCAGAGTATCATTGCTCAGAGAAGTAGAAAGGAAACAACATGAAACCCTTCAATCTATCAATATCCCAGTGAGATACACTGGGATATTGATACACTTATAAAAGGAAGTAATGTGCAGCCAAGACAAAATAATTTTGAATTATATAAATAGAAAAAATATTTTCATTAAGAATAAAATCTATATAACTTTATGGCATGTAAAATGAATAAATTGTTGTATATAACAATGATGTTTTAGATAATTGCAAATAGTTAATAAGCATTTATTATTATTAGTGAAAGATTTTTTTTTAATGTTGATTCATTTTAACCTCTAAAAATTCCTATAGTTATTTGGGCATATGGAGGTACACAGGCGTAGTAACTTACTCAATATTATACAGGGAATAATGGTTCCATGCAAAAAGACATAATTCATTTTCCTGATCTAAATATAATTGTTTAATATTTTTAATTTCATGTTTTGATATTAATCTAGTTAGACATTTGAAATGTGAAAATATTCTGATCAACTAGTACTGATGGGATCAGCATCATTAAGAACTGGGAAATGGTCAGAAAGTCATTGTAAGATATGTGACAATTGTTCCTGTTAATTTATCAGTTTTAACAAAAAAAAAGAGGTTGGTGTTGACTATTTGAGTTTTATGTTTCTGAGTTTTGATACATCTAGTAATTAACCTCAAATAGCCTAATATGAAATCAATACCATCCAAAGTTTGCATTTTTTCTTTTCTTTTTAATTTAGGAATTTTTGCACCTGTTATTTCTGTCACAGACATTTGGCAAGTCATTTCATCTCTTGGGATCCATGCTATTCATAAGCAAAAGAGTTCAGTTGTAGTGCTTAGTACATATTGCACTGACAGAATAATTGTTAATTGTTTTCTATAAATTTATTAACATTTTAAGCATAACTGTCGGAAGCTTCAGGGGAGCCTCTGGTGGCTCAGTGGTATAGAATCTGCCTGCCAGCCCAGGAGATGCAGGATTAATTCCTGGATTGGGAAGATCCCCTGGAGAAGGAAATGGCAACCCACACTAGGATGAGAAATCTAGACTGGGAAATCCCATGAACAGAGGAGTCTGGCAGGCTACAGCCAATGGGATCTCAAAGAGTCAGATAGGATTTAGGGACTAAAAAACAACAACATGAGAAGATTTATTTTTTGCAGAGTAAAACTAATTAAAAATACAATTGTGACAATATNCCCCTGGAGAAGGAAATGGCAACCCACACTAGGATGAGAAATCTAGACTGGGAAATCCCATGAACAGAGGAGTCTGGCAGGCTACAGCCAATGGGATCTCAAAGAGTCAGATAGGATTTAGGGACTAAAAAACAACAACATGAGAAGATTTATTTTTTGCAGAGTAAAACTAATTAAAAATACAATTGTGACAATATTGCAAATGATGCACAAAAGTTAGAGAAGTGTGTGTGTGTGTGTGTGTGTATATATATATATATATATATATGCAAATGCTAATATTGAAGTTGAAGCCAGTGACTTCTCTGGTAGTCTAGAGATTAAAAATCCAGCTTGTAATGTAGGGGACCTGGCTTGATCCCTAGTCAAGGAACTAATATCCCACATGCTGCCAGACAACTAAGCCCAGGCACTGCATCTACTGAGCCTGCACCCCACAAATAGAGTCCATGTGGCATAATGAAAGATCCCACATAATGCAACTAAGATCTGAAACAGCCAAATAAATAATATTTAAATATTTTTTTCATTTACAAGACTTTTATTTTCTCCAAAAAATGGGACTACATCACACGTGCTTTTTTAAAGAAATCAACTTAATGAGGTATAACTGACATACAATAACATGTACTCATTTTAAGAATACAGTTGATTAATTCTGACAAATTCAGAAACCCTTATAACCATCACCATAATAAAGATATAGGATATTTCTATCATATCAAAAAGCTCCTTTGTGCCCTTTCCCAGTCAATCTCTTATCCTGGGCCACAGGCAGTAATCAGCTTTCTGTCACTATAGATTAACTTTGCTTTTTCTTTCCTTAAGGTTTCATCTTCATGGAATCATACAATATGAACTCTTTCTGATTTCCACTTAGCAAATAGAAGCTAAAGAAGGAACTATGAAGAATACATGGTAACATCAGCATAGTCAAATATCTGTGTAGGTAAGACTATCACTATATCTTCCTTATTTTATAGTGTAACAGAAATGATTTGATGGGTTGCTGGCAATTTCTGCCAGGTAGTATGTAGAATGTCTCTTACTGCATTTCCTCTTAGTTTTATTTATTGGCCAGGCATTATGCTACTTGTCCAATGTCACTCTAAGGTTTCTGTAATTGTTTTTTTTTTTTTTAATAGATATCTTTATAAGTGCAAGGGGAAGGCACATTCTACAAATCATTGGTCAATGGTCCACTCCACAAGGAAAATACTTTTCATTATTTCAATGTCATTAAGTTATAGTGAAAAGTGAAAGTTGCTTAGTCATGTCTGACTGTTTGTGACCCCATGGACTATAGAGTCCATGGAATTCTCCAGGCAGTTATAGTGAAGCATCTAAATTAAGCATTGATCTAATTTATTCTCATATTCAATGGTAAATTTACTTTTTCAAGGAAAGCAGTGTATCACCACAATTTGACTTTGATTTATTTGATGATTTCATTCATTATTTTTGAAATATTCGTTCACTTGTACAAGTGGATTAATAGTTTCTCTAGCCTCTTACAGAATTCACTTTTGCTTTATTTTACTTTTAAATATCAACTTTGTAGACTGTCCTCAACTCATTCTGCCCTGTTTTTTTTTTTTTTTTTCAGAAAGGAATAAAAGCCATAAAAGAATAAAAAAGAATTTGCTTACTTCATGTGGCTTTTTAATATTTCTTCTCTAAAAGGAAGGATTCATATCATTTGTATTTTTTGGAGGAAAAATGTGCCTGGCTAGAGAACAGATGGTACAGCTAGTAACCAGGATTAAGGGTTTTATTCACAAAGCATTTGTGAAGCATTTCCGCATGCTTTTTCTAACTTTCTGGCATTTTGCCTCCAATTTGCATAGCAGCAGTTAAGATGTAGCAGAAAGTCCTGTGTGACATTATCATTTGTTGCAACTTACATAAAAGAAATTCAAGTTCATTAGTTGAAAAAGAATCAACAATTCAGAAAGAAAAAGTTAAAACTCATATATGTAACAGTTATCATAAAGTCATTAACTCTACAAAAACATTCTCCTTCCGCAGAGGAGATTAAATATATTCCCCCAAAATGATTACATTTATCTTTCTTTTTATTTGGTGAGGATTCAGGTGGCAAGTTCTCTGACCTGTGATGTTCTTTGTATATGAATTGTTGTTGTTTAGTCTCTAAGTCATGTATAACTCTTTTGCGACCCTGTGGACTTTACTTTCTAGAATCCTCTGTCCATGGGATTTTCCACTCAAGAGTACTTGAGTGGGTTGCCGTTTCCTTCACCAGGGGATCTTCCCGACTCAGGGACTGAACCCACTTCACCTGCATTGGCAGGCAGATTCTTTACCACTGAACCACCTGGGAAGCCCCTATCTCCTATAAAGAGGTTCTTATCTTCTGCAGCTAGCAAGCAGAGAAAAGAGAGGATCAGAATTAAAAATTTACTTCAAGAGAAGTTAAGCCCCAAAGATAGTTAAATGTCCAATCAAAGCAGGTCTATTTTGCTAGATTTAGGGCCTTCGTTTGTTCTTTTGGTAACAATACCCTGAATCGTGGCATGGGAACATCTGGATAGATAGCTCCAAAACTTGACACTTTAAATTTTCTTTTTTTTTTAAGTTTAAATTTTTATTTTTTTAGTTTGTTTTGCTTTACAATACTGTATTCATTTTGCCATACATTGACATGAATCAGCCACAAGTACCTGAGTTCCCAATCCCGCCCCTCTTGCCCCCCTCCCTCCCCACACCATCCCTCTGGATCATCCCTGCGCATCAGTCGCAAGCCTTCTGCATCGAACCTAGACTGGCGATATGATATCACTTATGATATCATACATGTTACAATGCAATGCTCCCAAATCCTCCCTCCCTCTCCCTCTCCCACAGAGTCCAAAAGGCTGTTCTATACATCTGTGTCTCTCTTGCTGTCTCACGTACAGGTTTAACACTAACATCTTTCTAAATTCCATATATATGTGTTAGTATACTGTATTGGTGTTTTTCTTTCTGGCTCACTTCACTCTGTATAATTGGCTCCAGTTCCATCCACCTCATTAGAACTGATTCAAATGTATTCTTTTTGATGGCTGAGTAATACTCCATTGTGTATATGTACCACAGCTTTCTTATCCATTCATCTGCTGATGGACATCTAGGTTGCTTCCATGTCCTGGCTGTTATAAATAGTGTTGCGATGAACATTGGAGTACACGTGTCTCTTTCAATTCTGGTTTCCTCAGTGTGTATGCCTAGCAGTGGGATTGCTGGGTCATATGGCAGTTCTATTTCCAGTTTTTTAAGGAATCTCCACACTGTTCTCCATAGTGGCTGTACTAGTTTGCATTCCCACCAACAGTGTAAGAGGGTTTCCTTTTCTCCACACCCTCTCCAGCATTTATTGCTTGTTGACTTTTGGATCGCAGCCATTCTGACTGGTGTAAAATGGTACCTCATTGTGGTCTTGATTTGCATTTTTCTGATAATGAGTGATGTTGATCATCTTTTCATGTGTTTGTTAGCCATCCGTATGTCTTCTTTGGAGAACTGTCTATTTAGTTCTTTGGCCCATTTTTTGATTGGGTCATTTATTTTTCTGGAATTGAGCTGCATAAGTTGCTTGTATATTTTTGAGATTAGTTGTTTGTCAGTTGCTTCATTTGCTATTATTTTCTCCCATTCNGCTGGGTCATATGGCAGTTCTATTTGCAATTTTTTAAGGAATCTCCACACTGTTCTCCATAGTGGCTGTACTAATTTGCATTCCCACCAACAGTGTCAGAGGGTTCCCTTTTCTCCACACCCTCTCCAGCATTTATTGCTTGCAGACTTTTGGATTGCAGCCATTCTGACTGGTATGAAATGGTACCTCATCGTGGTTTTGATTTGCATTTCTCTGATAATGAGTGATGTTGAGCATCTTTTCATGTGTTTGTTAGCCATCCGTATGTCTTCTTTGGAGAAATGTCTATTTAGTTCTTTGGCCCATTTTTTTGATTGAGTCATTTATTTTTCTGGAATTGAGCTGCATAAGTTGCTTGTATATTTTTGAGATTAGTTGTTTGTCAGTTGCTTCATTTGCTATTATTTTCTCCCATTCTGAAGGCTGTCTTTTCACCTTGTTTATAGTTTTCTTTGTTGTGCAGAAGCTTTTAATTTTAATTAGACCCCATTTGTTTATTTTTGCTTGCAAAAATAAAAGCAGGCTGGGTTTTGATGATGGAATTAAGGACCGCTTGTGTGTTTTTTTCATCATGGTGTACTACTGAATCTTGGCGAGAACATCTCATGATCTAATTATTTATTTTAATCAAATGGCATGATGCACAGCGACTTAAGGGAATAGTTAGACCAATCTGGGGATGATTAGCAAGGGTTGGTTGCAGAAGGCAAGTACTAGGCAGGCTGATGTCTGACTAGGAAAAGGTTTCAGTGATTTGAAAATCCAGTAATATCTCTACTTCATCTTGCAAAACGTCTTTCCTTGTGTGGTGAGGAAGAGGCTCTACAAGGCCTTCACCAGGCAATTGTCAGCCCAACAAACAGTTTCAGTAACTTCTGTGGGCAGCAGGCAGTGCTGCAGACATGCACTGAAACAGGCTGCATTCCTCCTGCAGTGCACACACGTCCAACCTTGAATATGCATCGGAAGGACTAGTGCTGAGACCGAAGCTTCGATGCTTTGGCCACCTGATGTGAAGAACTGACTCTTTGGAAAAGACTCTGATGCTTGGAAAGGTTGAAGGCAGGAGGAGAAGGAGGAGACAGAGAATGAGATGGTTGGATGGCATCACTGACTCAGTGGACGTGAGGTTGAGCAAGCCCCGGGAGATAGTGAAAGACAGGGAAGCCTGGTGTGCTGCAGTCCATGGGGTCTGCAAAGACTCGGACATGACTGAGAGACTAAATAACAACAATAACATATTTATGCAACATCTGGCCCTTGTCTGACCTGAGCAGTGATCCTTTCTCAGGACACAGCCACTTGTTTTAGGTGATTGTTTCTGTTTTGGAGCTTCCAAGATAATAATAAAGTATCTGTTTCATTAGAGAAATAGGCATTTACTACCTGAATCCAAACTAGTCAAATGTTTTCTTTTATCTTTTGTTCAAAGATTCCTCCCAAGCTGAGAGTCAAAGATGTCAGTTTTGCGGTTCTGAGCACCATGCTTTAGGGAAGCATCCTTTTGCTACCCTAGACCCTCGGGCTACTGAGCCTGACCAACAGCTGTCATATCAATACTAGGGACCCCTTTTCTCCTTGTTGGCAGTCGTGGTGAGAGAGGCTCCCATGTCTAAGTCAAAGAGACTTAAAGGTGCAAAGGGTGTGGAGGGCTGTGGTAAATGCATGTCGGATGTCCTCCAAGATGGAGTCTGTGTTTCGGATGAGATGAGATTCACTGCTCCAGCTTGGTGATTCCTGGGTTTCACAAAATGTGCACCAATGTGCTCTAAAAATTAAAAATAATTCAAGCAAGACATGAAGGTGTAAAAGGAAGTATGTTATTGTGTTTATTGATTCACTAAGTTGTGTCTGACTCTTTTTTGACCCCCATGGACTGTAACCCACCAAGGACTTCTGTCCATGGGATTTCCCAGGCAAGTATACTAGAGTGGGTTGCCATTTCCTATGCCAGAGGATCTTTCCAGTCTAGGAATTGAACCCACATATCACTTTACGTCTCCTGGATTGGCAGGTGGGTTCTTTACCACTAGCACAACCTGGGAAACCCCAGATGAAGTATATGGTGGGACAAAAGAATATTCTTTCAATACATTTAGTATGCTGCTAAGTCACTTCAGTCGTGTCTGACTCTGTGCGACCCCGTAGACGGCAGCCTATCAGGCTCCTCCATCCCTGGGATTCTCCAGGCAAGAACACTGGAGTGGGTTGCCATTTCCTTCTCCAATGCATGAGAGTGAAAAGTGAAAGTGAAAGTCGCTCAGTCATGCCCGACCCTTAGCGACCCCATGGACTGCATGCAGCCCATTAGGCTCCTCCATCCATGGGAGTTTCCAGGCAAGAGTACTGGAGTGGGGTGCCACTGCCTTCTCTGACATTTAGTATTCATTCTTTCCTCCAGATATTCCTTTCTCACCCTATGTGTCTCTACTGTTTTTCTGACATCCTAAGTTCAACCGATTTTACCTATATATTGAAATATACTGAATGAATACTAAATGTATATTTCAATATATAGGTAAAATCTGTTGAACTTAGGACTGCAGAAAAACACTAGAGATGCATAGGGTGAGAAAGGAATATCTGGAGGAAAAAATGACAGCAACAATGGTCACTCTGATTCTATCTGGTAGCATATATCTCATTTCCAAAAAAACAATATTTCTGCAATTACTGGAACAACATTTTTAGGCCCTGTCTTTCTATTCAGATGAAGTAAGAGAGGGTTCTCAGTGTTCAGCACATGACCATCTTAGGGGAGAGAGAAGCATGCCAACTTTTAGGAGAAACCTAGTTTTCCCGCTGTTAGACTGTGAGGCTGTTTGCTCTTTGAACATGTTAAGATCATCTATGAGTTCGAGTTTTTATTAGTTACACTAGGAAGTGTGCTTTCTTCTAAAGTGAATGAATGTAGCTTCTACAGTTTCAAATCATTCAGCTGTCCTTTTGCTCCTATGTGTATAGAAAAGTGAAAGTGAAAGTCGCTCAGTTGTGTCCGACTCTTTGGGATCCCATGGACTATACAGACCATGGAATCTTCCAGGCCAGAATGCTAGAGTGGGTAGCTCTTCACTTCTCTATGGGATCTTCCCAACCCAGGGATCGAACCCAGGTCTCCCTCATTGCAGGTGGATTCTTTACTAACTAAGTCACAAGGGAAGCCCAGTATGTATAGAAGCACTGGCCAAACACCATTAGCAAAGAGACTAATTCTATGAGTTACTAAAATGACCTTCATCCTCCAAATGGAGGTCGATAAACTAAAACACCCACTGGGAAAACATTAATTTATGAGATTAGCCCTCCGTATGGATAGAGTTCATTTCTATATTTTGTTAGTGTATTTGGCCTCTGGACAATTCTATGAGATGGATAAATGAAAACAGTTGTTTTTTTTTCCCCCCTTAAGAGGGGAAATCAATGTTCCCAAGGATGTTTAGTTAAAAGTAGTAAAATTAGCCTCAGGCCTTTTGATTTCAACGTTCTTGCTCTTTCAACCGTTTCTCAGGATGATGCATACGGAATTTTTTTTGTTTTATTTTGATGTCGGGGAAGAGCCTGGCCTGAGAATTGGAGAATGTAGCCCTGGCAGGCCAGGTCAGTGACTTCTTTGTGGCCTGTCTGTGGCTTCTTTCACCAACTACAAAAGGGCTTGCACTGGATAATTTTCAGCTAACATTTGTGGATTTTATTTAAAATATTTTAAGATGTCTTAGAAAAATTACATCTACAATAATATATTTTACTGGTAAAGTTTCCCAGAATGTATCCTGAAAATGTTAGTTTCACATATGCTAATATGCATTATGTCAAAAAGAAGCTTTATGGCCAATTTGGTTTGGGATATACAGGGTGGAACCAAATTGGGCCTACTTCTGCCTGTGGTAGGATACTCTGTCACTCACAGATGAGTGCAGAGACTGAAAGAGAACACATGGGATGAACTCACAAGCATGCCAGGAGGGCATTGTGGGCACCTTCTGGGCAAGATTGTCTAGAGGTTAAGTCCCGGGAAGACCCCTCCCAGCCCGACATTTGGAGATGCTTTTCAGTCCCCACGTCACCACTGCGTCTCCCACGCTCTGTCTCTTCCAAAATGGTTTTGAGGTGGCTATAGACTTGGTGAAATAAGATTTAAAGACGTTTCTTACCAAATATAACCACAGGCATACAATTTAGAATGTCTTAATTCAGAATCTCCTCAGCTGTTGAGATTACTTTAGTTCTTCTTTATTTATGGCAGTGTTCCTCATTTCTGACATTTCTTGGAGTTTCATTCTAAGAATCCCTGACTCTGTTGCCTTAGCATGCTTTCTGATGCTGACTTTATGATATAAACCTATTACATGAACTCTCCCAAGGTTAAGATTTTAACTGATCACCAGGAAATACACAGAGCTTTGCCTTCTGGATCACTGGAGCTGCGCAGGGTCGCTGTGTTGGTGTGCAGCCTCCTCAACTCCTGATGACGTCTTCCTTATTATGGTTTTCACCATTAACAACCCTGTGGAGCTGGCCTGAGTGTGCCTGGCACGCCCAGGCCTTCCAGGAGAGCTCACCAGGAACTGGGAGAATCGTTCTCTCTGCCTTGAACCATGAGCGGTCCCAGGAACGGGGCCCTTCCTTTCAGTGTGGGGTTAGGCTTATCCTGGTTAAATCACTGTGTCCCTGAAGTACCTCAGACACAGATTCACACATGAAAAGCCTCTGTTTGTTGATACATAATTTGAAAATATTTTGTTCTTGTTTCTGACAAATTAATGAGGTTGAGAATTTGTTATAATATCTGCTTTCAACATTTTTTCCCTCTTTTTTACATTTTTGTTTTCTGTTCCTGTTGGTGGTGAGGTGCATGACATTGCCTCATTTACCTTTTAATTAACAGCTTCTTTACAGAGTAAATTTGCTTCTTGAGTTATTTATTCTTCTTGTTCTTATTTCAAAAATTGGAATGAAAAGAGAATTGGAAAGAGGACCGGGTGCCATGTCTGTCAGCTATCATTAATCTCGAGATTCGCAGCCAGTTCACCACTGAGCAATGATCTGTCCAGATGTACCTTGCAATCAGTGCAGACTTAATTGGATTTTATATCTTTTTCATGGGAAAGTAAGGCCTTTTTTGAAGCTCAGAGTGTGAATAGTTATGTGGAATACAGAAAGGAGTGGGAAAGGCGGCTTCCTTCTTGTAAAGTCAGGGTACACAGCATTCTGTAGGTGACTTTGATACAGACAGGAAGGGCTGCAAGGGGAGCATTCACTTATTCCTGTTTTTGCATTTGTATATTTATTCCCAAAATACTACCTGATGTTTTCCAGGCTATGAGGCTGAATAAGGCTGACTATTGACTCATTTCATGAAACTGACCTCCAAGGGGGTCCGAGAGGGACCAGGAACATGAAGTAAGCAAATGAAAAGATAAGCATGTGATGCTGCAGAATGTGATATAGAGAATTTTACAGTATTAGGGGGGAAAAAAGTGACTTAAACTTGTCCAGTAAGGCTTTTCTCCTAATGTGCCATGTGCTCAGTTGTGCCTGACTCTGCAATCCCATGGACTGTGGCCTGCCACACTTCTCTGTCCATGGGATTTTCCAGGCAAGAATACTGAAGTGGGTTGCCATTTCTACTCCAGGGGATTCTCCCAACCCAGGTGTCAAACCCACATCTCCTGTGTCTCTTACATTGGCAGGTGGATTCTTTTCCACTGAGTCACGTGGGAAGGGAAGACCTAAACTGGGATGTAACTGGCAGAACAAAGCCAGCTCTGTGATGAGGAGGGTTTGCCAGCAGCGAGAGGGGCAGTGAGCAGCACCAAAGACAGGGATCCCCACAGGATTCCAAGTACAGCTGAAGCCACAGCAGGTTCTCAGCAAGAGTCGATGGCTGATTTCACTCCTCTTGGAGTGTCACTCTGGGTCTTGTGAGCAAAGAGAAGTACAGGGACAGGAAGGCAGGTCAGACACGAGGATGTGCTGATCACTGCCTGCTGCTGCCGGACACTGGCTCCAGCTTTGCACGAGGACCTACTGGTAGGAAACATGTGTGCTGGGGACCTTGAGACCAGACTGCATGGGGACGTGGGTGGGGGTGAAGGCTTAGGTTCTGGAGTGGAGGCTGCTCTGCAAGTGGGCTGAGTGTCCAGTAGGACAACTATGCAGCTTCTGTACTCACACCCTTGTGTGGGTCACATATAGCTGTGTGTATGTGCATGTACACGTTTGTGTGTGCCCGTGTGTGCAGACAACTGGGGTGATATAATGGTTATTTGTATCTAACACTGGTTCTGCCCACACTTCCCCTGGGAGGTACTGGGGAGACAGCAGGATTCATACCTCGGAGTATGGGGCCCTGGAAAGTCCAGTTGCTCTATACTCAGCAGACACATTGGTGCTGGGCAACTTGTCCTGGGTGGATGACGGTATTTTTATGAAAACTTAACCCTAAGTGACAAGGGAGAATTTGAAAAAAAAAAAAACAACAAACCTTCAGATTAGTCTTTGTTAAGAGATAGTTGTTGACACAGCAAGTATTAATATTAGGTCAGATCATTTGCAATTCAAAGTTCAAATAACTTTTTTTGTGAAATTTAATGTGACTCCATGCATATGGTATTTATTTATTTTTAAAATTGGTTGTCAGTTTATTTTCTATTTGATTTTTTAAAATTGAAGTTGATTTACAATGTTGTGTTAGTTTCAGTTGTACTGCAAAGTGATGCAGTTCTACCTGGACATATATTCATTGTTTTTTTTAGATTTTTTTTCTCACAGATTATCCTAAAATATTGAGTAAAGTTCCCTTTGCTCTACAATAGATCCTTGTTGTTTATCTGTTTTGTGTGTGCTGCTGCTGCTGCTAAGTCGCTTCAGTCGTGTCTAACTCTGTGCGACCCCATAGATGGCAGCCCACCAGGCTCCCCCATCCCTGGGATTCTCCAGGCAAGAACAATGGAGTGGGTTGCCATTTTCTTCTCCAATGCATGAAAATGAAAAGTGAAAGTGAAGTTGCTCAGTCGTGTCCGATTCCTAGCAACCCCATGGACTGCAGCCAACCAGGCTCCACCGTCCATGGGATTTTCCAGGCAAGAGTACTGGAGTGGGGTGCCAACGCCTTCTACGGTTTTGTGTGTTTCTTTCAGTTCAGTTGCTCAGTCGTGTCTCTTTGTGACCCCATGAACTGCAGCACGCCAGGCCTCCCTGTCTATCACCATCTCCCGGAGTTCACTCAGACTCACGTCCAGTGAATCAGTGATACCATCCAGCCATCTCATCCTCTGTCGTCCCCTTCTCCTCCTGCCCCCAATCCCTCCCNGAGTTAGACAAGGTTGTGGTCCTAGTGTGATTAGACTGACTAGTTTTCTGTGAGTATGGTTTCAGTGTGTCTGCCCTCTGATGCCCTCTTGCAACATCTGCCATTTTACTTGGTTTTCTCTTACCTTGGGCATGGGGTATCTCTTCACGGCTGCTCCAGCAAAGTGCAGTTGCTGCTCCTTACCTTGGATAAGGGGCATCTCCACACCACCGCCCTTCCTGACCTTCAGTGTGGGCTAGCTCCTCTAGGCCCTCCTGCGCCTGCACAGCCACAGCTTCTTGGATGTTGGGTTGCTCCTCCTGGCCACTGCCCCAACCTCGGACGCGGGGTAGCTCCTCCTGACCACTGCCTCTGACCTCGCATGTGGGTAGCTCCTCTCTGCTGAGCTTAGTGCACGGGTCGCGGCAGCCTCCTGCACTTAGTGCGCTGGTTGTGGCAGCTGCTGTGTATACATCAGTCCCAACACCTAATTTACTGTTTAGTCTGAGTTCAATAAAAAGACAAAATTCTGTCATTTGATACAAGGAATATGCATGTTATATATTTAAGGAATCCTTTCTTTTGTTTGAATCTCTAAGGACTTCTTGTTATTCTTATTGACATTTTATTGAGAAATGAATGAGATAGGCGAACTTAACTAAGCAGGTGAAGTGGTATGTGTAAGTTAACATGGATCACGATGGTCCTAAGTGGCCAGAAACTTACTGTTCATCCCCTTCCCTCCAGCTTCTCTGTTGAGAGAGATACAAATCTCATCCTGGAAGAAAGCCCTTGGAGGTCCAGTCACAGGCTTTTGGTGTCCTGGTGCTTGTAGGTTTGCAGGAGAGTGTTGTAGGAAACCTTTTTCTGTGCCTTCCCTACTCCCACCCCGCATCCAAGGAGTGCAGAGAACACTGCTCCACTGAGGAGCTGGAATTTCAGTGTAGCTCAGTCTTAGTCAGGAGGAGATGTGACCACAAATGGGGCAGACCGTTGCCCGGAGGCCCTGATGGGACACGCCTTGGGCTTGTGCTGCGCGGTTCTGTCCTTTTCCCTTCCAATCCATCTTTTCTCTGACGCTCCACACCACTAGTTTCCTTTGGGGGCATTTTATTCCAAGTCTAGATTTAAAAGAAAAAAATAAATTGATTGGAATAAAGCATAAACATTTAAAAATATAACTCATATTGTGACCAACTTATTATTATTATTATTCCTAAACAGTGTAATTTTCTTGCAGTGAAGGGAGGTCAAGTATAAATTATTTCCAATAACATTCAATGAATGACCTGAGGTATAAAATTTTCCTAATGTTTTAAACCTTAATGTGTAACTTACCTTGCCAAATTACCGTGTTTTGCTCCTTTTTTCCTCAAAACCATCACTAAATTCCAAAGGGAGTAACTTGAAGAATTGACCCTTTGTAATAGGAAGAAATTACCACACTAAGTGTTGTACAGTTTTAAGAATTTCTGCCTACCTGATTTCATTAATGAAATGGCAAACTTCCCACACAATAAATATCATTAGACATTTTGGCTGAGGGACCCTCGGGAAAGGTGAGCTGCTTCGATAATGTTAAGTTCTTAAGGATCTGAAGCAGAAAGCAGGCTGTTCTCCTGTTGGAATATTTTTCTTAACCTCTACCATATCAATTTCCAGAAGGAAAATTATCTAAAAGGTATTTTTTATTGAATTCTAATTAACCAACTTTCCTTCTGGCTTCTAGGATTAGATAACACAGGAAGTAAAATTTCATAATCAGGAATTGAGAGTGAAGTTTACAGAGGCAGAAATTGGTGGTTCAAATATAGTGTACATGTTATAAAAGTGANGGAAAATTATCTAAAAGGTATTTTTTATTGAATTCTAATTAACCAGCTTTCCTTCTGGCTTCTAGGATTAGATAACACAGGAAGTAAAATTTCATAATCAGGAATTGAGAGTGAAGTTTACAGAGGCAGAAATTGGTGGTTCAAATATAGTGTACATGTTATAAAAGTGAAAGCATACATAATTCTTTTATTCTATTAAGATAAATATTCAAGTCATAATTCTTATTATTTTCCTAGAGAATATAGACATTATTAAGTTGTCAGAGAATCTTCTTTGGGTGGGTTAGGCTTTTATTTAGAAATGAAAATAGAAATTTTTTCTTTAGACTTACAAGTTGAGGGAGTTAATGACTCAGAACATTTCATATAATCATATAAAACACAGTAAATAGAGTTCAAATAAGACTCATATTCGGTCTATAGCAATGTAAGTTTTGACAGTCAGGTCAGCTATTTCAAATAATTTAACAATATTTCAAAAAATTTAACACTTTCCTCTCATTCTTGATGGTGTCATAGTTTCTTGTCAGAGATGGTCATAACTTTAAAAATTAAAAAAAATTCTTATAACCACTTTTATACACTTTCAGCTTAAAACCCAAAACAAAGCTCAAAACAGCCAAATTTGAGTATGGTTTATTAAATTGACATTTTTCCACCTAAGATGGTTTTATTTGATCCATACTGTGTACACTTTCATGTAATCATTAAAGAAAAAGACTGCTTCTTGAGAGCAACAGGCTAAGCTATGGACCATCTGAAAGTTCACAGAGAGAAATAAAAGATACATCCAAGAAGAACCTTCCTGGGATTGGAAACAAGCCTCAAAATCTATTCCCAAAGTTAACCTCTGCAAAGGAGTCCAAATTTAATTAGATCAGACTTTGGAACAATTTATGCCTAGGGCATTTTTGAATATAATAAAACCATCAGCTTGAAATTAGTGGGAACTAACTAACAGCTAGGTATGATACAAACAGATGTAGACAGCTTAACAGAGAGATCAGGAAGAGAGAGACACTCAGAAGAACTGTATGAACACCATGGTCATCCCAGGGTGACTGCATCCAGGCTCGAGGCTGTGACTTTCGAGGAGTGACAGGATAGATACTTCAGTGAAATGGTCGAGCCAAGACAAAATTAGGAAAAGAAAACTCTCCTAAGACAAGGGTGATCCATACATAANTATTGAATTCTAATTAACCAACTTTCCTTCTGGCTTCTAGGATTAGATAACACAGGAAGTAAAATTTCATAATCAGGAATTGAGAGTGAAGTTTACAGAGGCAGAAATTGGTGGTTCAAATATAGTGTACATGTTATAAAAGTGAAAGCATACATAATTCTTTTATTCTATTAAGATAAATATTCAAGTCATAATTCTTATTATTTTCCTAGAGAATATAGACATTATTAAGTTGTCAGAGAATCTTCTTTGGGTGGGTTAGGCTTTTATTTAGAAATGAAAATAGAAATTTTTTCTTTAGACTTACAAGTTGAGGGAGTTAATGACTCAAAACATTTCATATAATCATATAAAACACAGTAAATAGAGTTCAAATAAGACTCATATTCGGTCTATAGCAATGTAAGTTTTGACAGTCAGGTCAGCTATTTCAAATAATTTAACAATATTTCAAAAAATTTAACACTTTCCTCTCATTCTTGATGGTGTCATAGTTTCTTGTCAGAGATGGTCATAACTTTAAAAATTAAAAAAAATTCTTATAACCACTTTTATACACTTTCAGCTTAAAACCCAAAACAAAGCTCAAAACAGCCAAATTTGAGTATGGTTTATTAAATTGACATTTTTCCACCTAAGATGGTTTTATTTGATCCATACTGTGTACACTTTCATGTAATCATTAAAGAAAAAGACTGCTTCTTGAGAGCAACAGGCTAAGCTATGGACCATCTGAAAGTTCACAGAGAGAAATAAAAGATACATCCAAGAAGAACCTTCCTGGGATTGGAAACAAGCCTCAAAATCTATTCCCAAAGTTAACCTCTGCAAAGGAGTCCAAATTTAATTAGATCAGACTTTGGAACAATTTATGCCTAGGGCATTTTTGAATATAATAAAACCATCAGCTTGAAATTAGTGGGAACTAACTAACAGCTAGGTATGATACAAACAGATGTAGACAGCTTAACAGAGAGATCAGGAAGAGAGAGACACTCAGAAGAACTGTATGAACACCATGGTCATCCCAGGGTGACTGCATCCAGGCTCGAGGCTGTGACTTTCGAGGAGTGACAGGATAGATACTTCAGTGAAATGGTCGAGCCAAGACAAAATTAGGAAAAGAAAACTCTCCTAAGACAAGGGTGATCCATACATAAGGGAAAACAAATGAATAAATGAATGAAAAACTCCCAGAAACTGCTTTGGAGAAGGCTCAGATGCCAGATTTAGCAGAAAAAGACTTGAAAGAAGCTTTTACTAAAGTGTTCAAAGAACTAATGCAATTGATACAAAAAGAGGTAAAGGAAGATAAGACAATATCTCATCAAATATGCAATATAATGAAGTGGATAAAATTATTTAAAAAATAGAAACTCTAATAATCACAATGAAAAATTCACTAGGTGGCCCCATTAGTACATTTGAGCTGGCAGAAGAAATCGTCAACAAACATGAAGATAGATTGATAGAGATTATGCAACCTAAAGAACAGAAAACACAATGAAGGAAAATGAAAGGAACTTCAGGAAGTAACCAATATTCAAATAATAGGAGTACCAAAATGAGTGAAGAGAGAGAAGTAGAAATAGTATTTGAAGAAATAACAGTGGAAAATTTTGCAAATGGGTTGAAAAAAATGAACTTGACTTTGGAGTTCAATATAGTCTAGTTAACATAAAGACAAAGATCCTCAAACTCAAACATATTGTAGAAAAAGAACAGAAGCAAAGATAAAGATTCAGTCTTGAAAGCAGCAAGAGAAAATTAACTTGTCATGCACAAAGGAATGCTAACAAAAGTTATTGCTGACATTCCATCAGAAATGATGAAGGCCAGAGATAGTAAGATGACTGAAAGGAAATGAAGAGTACTAAAAGGAAAAAATGCAAAACAAAACTGTCAGGTAGGAATCGTATCTCCAGAAAACTAATTAAAAAATTAAGAGACAATAAAAGCATTTCCCAAATGAAAGCTGAGATTATCTTTTGTTCCTGTAGCTGCCTTAGAAAAAATACTAAAAGAAAATACTCAGACCGAAAATAAGTGACCTCATAAATTAAATCCACTCAAAAAGAGTAAAAGACATTGAAATCAAAGTATTTTCTTAGATCACAGGTGTTGAAATTAGAAATCAGTATCAGAAGGACAATTGGAAAATGCACAAGTATGTGAAAATTAAAACTATGTCTCATATCAATTGTAATTGGAAATGGAAGAGTATCAGGCAATTAAATTAATGAAGTATTGATACATGCTACAAATGGATGAACCTTAAAAACTTGCTAAGTGAAATTATGCAGTCACAAAAGAACACATATTCTACGATTCCATTTATATGTACTATCCAGAATAAGCAAATCCTTAGAGAAAGAAAGCAAATTATAGTTGCCACAGGATAAGGGAGGGGAGAATGGGGTGTGACAGCAAATGGGTACTGTGTTTCTTTTTGGCTTCATGAAATGATCTAAAATTAGACAGTGGTGATGTTTGCACAACTCAATACTGTAAACAAATAATGTGTAAAGTTAAGTAAGGGAGTATTATGATGTGTGACTAATATCATTAGAGCTGTTAAAAAATAAAGAAGGCCATAAAGAAGAATTCTCCCCATTTTTTTCCTACTGCGCTTCTCTAGTATTATACCCTTCCCCCCCCACAATATGCCTCCCTTGGGCTTACCTGGTGGCTCAGATGGTAAAGAATCTGCTTGCAATTCAGGAGACATGGGTTCAATCCCTGGGTCATGAAAATCTCCTGGAGAAGGGAATAGCTACCCACTCCAGCATTCTTGCTTGGGAGAACTCCATGGACAGAAGAGACTGGCACACTATGGTCCATGGGGTTGCAAACAATCAGACATGACTAAGTAACACACAAATGCATACACACACACACACATACATGTACACACACATGCACATGCCTCCTTTACAGCATGCTGTCTCTGAGCCGGAAAGTAATGTGCACAGACCTAAAACTTGTACATGGAGTACTTGTATTCATGGAGTACCTGGTATAGATTTCCAAATATTTATGGAGAACTTTCAAGTGCCACTATGGTACTAGATTTCAACTGTGGATGTAAGAAATAAGGAATTTTCAGAAACGGTGTTATGTTGTGGAGTAGATCAGGATATGTGGGTGGAGTAGGCAGGAGAGCTGGGAAGGAGGAAGAGCAACAGCGACCTGTACTGAGTGCCAGCAAACCCCCACAGCATCTCAGCGCTGTTGACTTTGCATTACAACAACTACAGTGTGTTTTTGCTTCACTACCCAGTTCAGTTCAGTCGCTCAGTAGTGTCTGACTCTTTGCGACCCCGTGGACTGCAGCACGCCAGGCCTCCCTGTCCATCACCAACTCCTGGAGTCCACCCAAACCCATGTCCATTGAGTCAGTGATGCATCCAGCCATCTCATCCTCTGTCGTCCCCTTCTCCTCCTGCCCTCAATCTTTCCCAGCATCAGGGTCTTTTCAAATGAGTCAGCTCTTCAAATCAGGTGGCCAAAGTATTGGAGTTTCAGCTTCAACATCAGTCCTTCCAATGAACATCCAGGACTGATATCCTTTTGAATGGACTAGTTGGATCTTCTTGCAGTCCAAGGGACTCTCCAGAGTCTTCTCCAACACCACAGTCTAAAAGCATCAATTCTTCGGTGCTCATCTTTCTTTATAGTCCAACTCTCACATCCATACATGATTACAGAAAAACCATAGCCTTGACTAGACGGACCTTTGTTGGCAAAGCAATGTCTCTGCTTTTTAATATGCTCTCTAGATTGGTCATAACTTTCCCTCCAAGGAGTAAGCGTCTTTTAATTTCATGGCTGCAGTCACCATCTACAGTGATTTTGGAGCCCCCCAAAATAAAGTCTGACACTGTTTCCACTGTTTCCCCACCTATTTGCCATGAAGTGATGGGATCAGATGCCATGATCTTAGTTTTCTGAATGCTGAGCTTTAAGCCAACTTTTTCACTCTCCTCTTTCACTTTCATCAAGAGTCTGTTTGGTTCTTCACTTTCTACCATAAGGGTGGTGTCATCTGCATATCTGAGGTTATTGATATTTCTCCCAGCAATCTTGATTCCAGCCTATGCTTTATCCATCCCAGCATTTCTCCTGATGTACTCTGAATGTAAGTTAAATAAGCATGGTGACAATATATAGCCTTGATGTACTCCTTTTCCTATTTGGAACCAATCTGTTGTTCCATGTCCAGTTCTAACTATTGCTTCTGGACCTGCATACATATTTCTCAAGAGAGAGGCCAAGTAGTCTGATATTCCCATCTATTTCAGAATTTTCCACAGTTTATTGTGATCCACACAATCAAAGGCTTTGGCATAGTCAAGAAAGCAGAAATAGATGTTTTTCTGGAACTCTCTTGCTTTTTCCATGATCCAATGGATGTTGGAAATTTAATCTCTGGTTCCTCTGCCTTTTCTAAAACGAGCTTAAACATCTGGAAGTTCACAGTTCACGTATTGCTGAAGCCTGGCTTGGAGAATTTTGAGCATTACTTTACTAGCATGTGAGATGAGTACAATTGTGCGGTAGTTTGAGCATTTTTGGGCATTGCCTTTCTTTGAGATTGGAATGAAAACTGACCTTTTCCAGTCTTGTGGCCACTGCTGCTGGCCTATTGAGTGCAGCACTTTCACAGCATCATCTTCCAGGATTTAGAATAGCTCAACTGGAATCCCATCACCTCCACTAGCTTTGTTTGTAGTGATGCTTCTTAAGGCCCACTTGACTTCACATTCCAGGATGTCTGGCTCTAGGTGAGTGATCACTCCATTGTAATTATCTGAGTCATGAAGAACTTTTTTG
>SJYA01001971.1:0-44166 GCA_006410615.1 Neotragus moschatus | reverse complement strand
GATCCACTGAGCCACTGATCACGGTCTGATCAGTTCATGATCAGAGCCATAGCTGCACCACCCAGCAATTCTCAAACTCTCAGTGGGCACTGACCAGGTTTGCACAAGTTTGCCTCAGTTCTGACACTGTCACCCTGAGAGTGTCAGGTCCCATGGGTAGAGAACTCAGTTCCACAAGATGCCCCCACTTCAGATGCCAACTGCAGGTCCAGGTTGTCACCTGTGCCTCTGACCAACTGGCTACAAATCGGGAGTTTTCATAACCCCTCCTTGGGTCCAACTAATTTGCTAAAACTGCTCACAGAACTCAGGAAACCAGTTAGGTTACCCATTTACTGTCAAAGGAATGCGGGTCCCATCTCTGGGTGGGGAAGATCCGCTGGAGGAGGAAATGGNCTGACCAACTGGCTACAAATCGGGAGTTTTCATAACCCCTCCTTGGGTCCAACTAATTTGCTAAAACTGCTCACAGAACTCAGGAAACCAGTTAGGTTACCCATTTACTGTCAAAGGAATGCGGGTCCCATCTCTGGGTGGGGAAGATCCGCTGGAGGAGGAAATGGCAACCCACTCCAGTGTTCTTGCCTGGGAAATCCTGTGAACAGAGGAGCCTGGTGTGCTGTGGTCCGTGGGGTTGCAGAGTCGGACATGACTTAGTGACTGAACAACAACATGGTCTGAAAACCAACATTTTATTACATGGGATTTTCTACGTGGATTTGAAGCATGTTAGTTTTTAACGTTCTTGAGGTACCTAATCATAAGGTAAAACTTGATGGATAAAAGTCCTAAGTGTACACAAAGAGCTTTAGAAAACTAGCTAACTGGAAACAAACTCCCACATGTTTGTACTGACAGATGGGAAGTGTTGGAAGAAACTTTAAATTGGTTTTCATGATAGTGCCTGCCATCAGCAAAAAGGTGGAATTCTAAGTACATCTGTCCTGATTAAAACCCTTTACTGTCCCTGTTGGGTGAAGTGGGTTTTACCTTTTAATGGATCTCTTGAGGACAGTTAGGTTGTGTGTATTACCTCAACCATTAATTTACAGACATAATTCAAAATATAATGCTAAAAAGTTATTCTTAATTAATAAAAAGTCCACAGAAATGCTTGTCAGCTTTTTGTGGATCAATCAGTAGTATTTATTAATATACTGTGATTGTTTATACTTGCATTTTTTACTAGAGCACAAGTACATACAGACATTGGAAACTTGAAAGCAGAGTATTATTTCTGCAGGAATATCTTATCCTTATCTACATCTTACATGCTCAAAACCCCTCAGGTCAGTTCAGTCACAGTCGTGTCCAACTCTTCAGACAGGCTTCCCTGTTCATCACCAACTCCTAGAGCTTCCTCAAACTCATGTCCATTGATTCAGTGATGCCATCCAGCCATCTCATCCTCTGTTGTCCCCTTCTCCTCCTGACTTCAATCTTTCCCAGCATCAGGGTCTTTCCAATGAATCAGCTCTTTGCATCAGGTGGCCAAAGTATTGGAGCTTCATCTTCAGCATCAGTCCTTCCAATGAATATTCAGGATCCCTACTAGCCACTATATGCTTTTATGTGTGCATGTACCATTATTACATTTTTATGGAGATCAAGGAGAATGCATGAAGGTCTTTTCATCCTAAGGTGAGGAAATTGGAAATCGCTTCTCTATGGGCTCTGTGTTGAAGAGAGGGAGTGTTGGTTAACAAAACGGTGAAATGTCAACTGAACCATCATAATGCTGTTGAGAATAACTGAATTCTTATACACGTGAGAGGGGAAGTTCCCCTTCTGTATCCTTCTCACCTCTCTAGGTGAGAAGTCTTCTAGTCCCCCAGGAAACTCATTATACTATCTGCAGTTTACTGCATCTTACTACATGCTTTAAATTGTCATGAATATGTGGATGGGTAGAGATATAGATATTTACATACACATAGAAGTAAGCATATACATATACACATAGCATTATTTTTCATGATATGCTTTGTTTAAATGGTATAAATGAGACATGAAAAAATCAATTCTTTCTACTGTTCATCAAATATTAAGTATAATTCTCAAGATCATATTTCTTACTAAGGAATATTATAAAGAGCTGTGTATTGGATTAAGATAATGCAATGAAATAAACATTATTTCAAAGTCAAAAAACTGTTAAAGCTTATCTAATCCCCTCATTTTTTAAGTATAATACCAATTTCTTTCCCTCTGAACCTAGAGAATGCCTCACTGCAATAAGATAATAGATGATAGGAATTGTGATGGAAATGTCAGGAGTGTAAGACACTGAGTGGGTTAGAGGAGAAATCAAAGATAGTTTATTAAAGATCACAATGGACACTTCTTGATTTCATATATTAATAGATCATCTCAGATCTTGAGAAACAGTTTAGGGCACTTTTTAAAAGTTTGCCTCAAAGCCTTGTAGATCTTTTAAGTAGTAGATGTCAGTGGTAGAGAAAAATATAGTAATTGCCTAGCAATATCACCTCATATTTAAATATGAATATTGAAGTCTGATAGTAAGATGGTTTGTGTGTGGCTTTTAAGATGAGCAAATCAGTAGATTGAGAAATACCAATTGAATGGGAGATGTGAATGAAAAAAAGAAAAAGAGAAA
The DNA here is from genome assembly GCA_006410615.1 of Neotragus moschatus. NCBI lineage: Eukaryota > Metazoa > Chordata > Mammalia > Artiodactyla > Bovidae > Neotragus > Neotragus moschatus. The sequence goes on along the minus strand of SJYA01001971.1, from coordinate 41,546 downwards.
TGATTGATGAGATTTCAAAAATTTAGAGTAGAAAAATCTCAGTCTGATGAAGAGTTCAATTTTGAAATAAACAAGGTGACTCAATTATAGTGTAAAACAGAAAATTAAAAAAGAAAGACCCAGAGGGAGGGGATGGAGAGGGAGGTTCAGGATAGGGAACACATGTACACCTGTGGCGGATTCATGGCAATGCATGGCAAAACCAATACAATATTGTAAAGTAATTAGCCTCCAATTAAAATAAATAAATTTATATTAAAAAAAAGAAAGAAAGGATGCATCTCTATATATATTTGTTGGATTTGGAATAAACATTATTTTTAGATGACTTTTTAAAAGGAATATTGTATATAAGGTTATTTCCTGAGAATAAATCTGGCCACAGGGTTATAACTCTATGAAGAAAGGAGTAATTGGAAAATATATCTGCTGAGGACTGGAGACAGTGTTTATGTAGAAGGATTGGTGGGCAGAGTTGAGAACCCAGTTGAGTTTGGAAATCAGAAAATAATGGTGGCATCAATTGTGCAGCTGTGTGGTTTTCTCTAGTAGCTTTCAGCAGTTGAGGGGTTTTGCACAGTTATCCAGCTGAGTTTCTCCCTCATGCAACGCAGACGCACTATCTGGTCAGTATCCAAGAATACCGCTACAAAAATGTTCAGGATACTGACAAGATAGACACTGTTATCTATGCTCAGGACAGGATGACTCTGGAACACTTTCTGCTGTGTCCTCGAAGTCCCCAGGCTATCCTGTGCACTCAGACATCACTGTTTCACAGCAGATCACCACTTATCCCTGGTATTAGAAGGCCTTTTATTTATCTTATTAGTTTATGATCAACTTGGGTGCGTGCATGCTAAATCGTTAAGTTGGGTCTGACTCTTTGTGACACTATGGTTTGTAGCCCACCAGGCTTCTCTATCCATGGGATTCTCCAGGCAGAATATTAGAGTGGGTTACCATTTCCTTCTCCAGGGGAATCTTCCTGATCCAGGGACTGAACACGAGTGTCTAAGTCTCCCACATCAGCAGGTAGGTTCTTTACCATTAGTGCCACCTGGGAAGCCTGATAATTGAGATCTTCTACCAAGAGTTTTAAAGTTTTTCTAGATGTAAATGCCTATTCCTTTAAGCTTAAGTATTTTCTGAGTTTCATTGAGTCTACAAGCTTCACACGGACAGGAAAAATGTGTCAACTCAAATTTTAAGAGATAAAAGGCCTTAGAAATTCACAAGAGTAACCCAATACTCAGAGTCGGACATGACTGATGCAACTTAGCAGCAGCAGCAGCAGCAGCAACCCTATACTGGGAAATATGTATCATTCAATTTAATGTTCAAATTCACATTTTTTGGTTTCCCAATTTAGAAAACAAGCCACTAGCCCTTTTCATTGATTTCACCTTATTTCCTGAAATTTACTCATAAACTAAGTGAAATAGAAGGATGTAGTTACTATTTTACAACAACTGTTTTATTTCCTCCAGGTGATAAGCTTTTTCAAGGGAGTGAAAGAATGCCAAATTACCTGCAGTGTTAAAAATCTTGCTGCTCATTACTCTTGTATAAATATACCAAGGTGAGCCAGTAAAGAGAAGCCGGGTGCTTTCTCTTCCCTCCCCAGCATTTGATGGAACATTCTCTAAAGGAAGAGCCCTTCCTTCTCATGTCCTCATCCTCTCCTGTTCCCTCAGTTCTCATTTTATCCACGGGCCTCACCTTGAGTGTTGGAAAGAATTATTCTGTTACTCTAAACCTTGGAAATAAGGGACAGCTTAAAATGTAGAATGTACTTTCTAGAACAATAAAGTCCCTATAGATAAATAGACCACAATATTGCTTAAAATACTCACCATTCAAAAAGTACAGTTATCTGATGAAAGGACATAATGGCAATCAAAATGCTTTTAAAAATTTGCCCCCTTGATCTACTGCAGTGCTTTCAGTACTCAATACTACTAGAAGAGTCATAGTTTTAATAACTAGCATTTCTCATAACCCTTGAAGTTTTAATATCTAGCACTTTGATATTTGTAGGGACTTACAAAAGTTTCTTTCTGATCTGAATTTGAAGATGGAAATCAGTATTGTATACTTTTAGGCAATGCTAAAATAATTTTATTTATTATACTTTATCCAATGTATGTGTAATGCATGGCACACCTAAAATATAATTAGCCTTCTCAAATGATGGAACCTAGTAAGTTGCTCACTAGAATGCATGCTCCAAAAGAACTAGAATGCCTTATTTTCCTATTTTCCTATTTGTTCCCTGCTATATCCCCAGTGCCCAGATCTGTTCCTGCCTCCATAAATGCTGTTGAATTGATCAGTTAATTATAGCTGCTGTTTCCATCTAATCACTCTTTGCTATAAGACAAGTAAAACCATAGCCTGATGTGGCTGGGAGAAAGTCTGCTCGTTCATTTAACGTTTTTTTTTTGTCATTCAGTGCTGACCATAATAGCTACTGCTGTGCCAAGCTGTCCAGATGTCCTCTTTTCATAGTTCAGGCTCCAAGATATGCTTCTGTTCTTTCCTTTTGCCATTTGTGTTGAAGTGATTGATTGCTTCGACCCAGGCTTTTAATATCTACAGCAAAGAGTCTTGAACCTTTTTCTGAATGCCATTTTCCCAGTTCAAATTTTAAGCCCATGTGCCATCAACTATATTCCTAAAAATCTATCAATTCCAATTCTTCCAAGTTTTTAAATAACAGAAATGCTTCAAGAGTTCTTGTGCACTCAGAAAATGCCTGCCCCTTCCTGTTATCCTGGAATGTCTTTCTCTTTCTCGTGATGTATTTTAGCTCTGCATGTCTTTATCCCTTCAAAAGCCTTTTCGTCTGACATCATGGGGAACTTAATATTTTTGTGAAAAGAAAGAAACTTCAGTGTTGAGCCTGATCTGAGAAACACTAGCCCATAATGCAGATATCACAGTCTGTTGCTTCCCATAAGCCATATCAAATGTTCGCCTTGGCTCCAATACACCAAGCTTTTATGCTTTCCTGCCCCTCGTGTTGCATAAATGCATGAAAGACTAGAGCCTGTGTTTTATAAATATAGTTGGAAATAACTGCACTCTGCTTCTCATTTAATGTACTTCATTCCATTCCTGTTCGTCTGCTGTGGATTTGAAAAAGAGGTTCTCCTTGTTGGTGGCATACACACGTTTATTTTAGCTGATTGAAGGAAACGATTCCACCATGTCTGAACTTTTGGCCCTTTGAAGGCATCTGAGAGTAGTTGCCAAATGGCACAGTTGTCTTTCTAGATTGCTTATCACCTAATTTTGGGCTTCCCTTTTGACTCAGCTGGTAAAGAATCTTCCTGCAATGTGGGAGACCTGAGTTTGATCCTTGGGTTTAGGAAGATCCCCTGGAGAAGGGAAAAGCTACACACTCCAGTATTCTGGCCTGGAGAATTTCATGGACTATATAGTCTAAGGGGTTGCAAAGAGTTGGACATGACTGAGCAGATTTCACTTTCACCTTCTCTCACCTAATTTAGTCCACACCCTGGCTCACCATCACTCCTGTGGCACCAGCGGAGTTAGGGCTTTGTAGACCATTAACTCCTCTCTGCACACAGGACAGGTCTCTTTGTGAGTATTCAGAGCACAGTGTGAGTGGGAGAGCCACAAACCCAGGGGAGGTCTCCTGGCCTAAGTTGTGAAGAGATTGCAGCTTGTGGAGGATGGAGTAGAGTCCCTCTCTGTCCAGAGGCAATGCAGGTCCCAAGGCAGGTGCTTGTGCAAGGTTATACAGTCATTGGCAACAAAAGATATGATTTATAAAGTCGTTTCACAAACACCCGTTTATTTGCTTTATATAACTCGCATGTGAAGAAAGCAGGGGCCTGAACTCCACTGTGTAGATAAGGACACTCAGCTCAGGGAACTGAGTGCTTGCCAAAGGTGACACCGGCAGTGAAGCTGTGGTTCAGGCCGAGGATGGAGGTTTGGGCTCCAAGACCAAGGCTCCTTCCAGTTGGTGCCTCCTTGCTTATCGTGCTTATGATGTGTTCATCACCTCCAACTCTAGACGTTTATTATATCGAAAGATTCTGTTACTGAATAATACTCGAAACTATGAAGAAACAGAGGGGCAAATTGAAGTGCTGAGATTAAATCATTTAGGAAAGCGATGCATCAAAACAATTGGTATTTTTTAAAAGATCTGACTTCAGATATTTTCATCCTCATATAAATATTGGAATGCAAGGCCATTACTGTTTAGCCATCAGGACATTCTACTGTATTTCTTTTTTCCTCTTTTTCTTTGTATTCAGCTATAATGAGACCTTCTGGAAGACATGGATGACATCCTTTATTTGTATATATTACTGATGGTTCATACTTGGTATATAGTGTGACTAAAAGTAAGTTATTGATGATGAAACCTTTTTTATTTTGAAGCTTCTCTATACCCCAGTCACACATATTAATGTTTGTTAGTTGAAATATAATTGACTGAGGAGGTTTAACAGTTGGGGATTGATGTAAAAACAGCCAAAATTTTGGTAAATGTGAAAAGAGTACATCTGACTAAAAACCCTTTGAATTGTTAAAGAAATAGAAAAAATGACTTTGAAAATTTATTATTGACTATTTCTCACTGTGGTGATTGGAATATTTTAAACTAAAAACATACAGTATTTTATAATGTGAACAGTCATTTAAGTTCAACAATAAGAAGTCATGAACATAATTTTAATATCTTAGTACACTGTATCCCTATGTTTTGTAAAGAAATGTAAGAGTACTGGGGGGATGCTCAGGTTGCTGTGAACCATGTTCAGGTTTCCTTTCTTAAAATTGTTAAAGAGATCACACACGATACCTTCTCCAAATTTGGTAGATATGAGCATTGTTTGTAATAATAACAAGATAAAAACTATCCTATGACTTAGAAATTCCATTGTTGCATGTATACCCAAGAGGAATGAAAATGTCTATTCAGAAAAATCTTATACAAAACATTTGTAGCAGTGTTATTTACAATGTGACTTCTCTGGTGGCTCAGACAGTAACGAATCTGCCAGCAACGCAGGAGACCCAGGTTTATAATGACCAAAGGATGGGAACAAACCAAACATTCATTAACAGGCTAATGGATAAGGAAACTCACATAAATAATGATACACTGAACAGCTATAAGGGCTTCCCTGATAGCTCAGTTTGTAAAGACTCTGCCTGCAATGCAGGACACCCTGGTTCAATTCTGGGTCAAGAAGACCCGCTGGGAAAGGGATAGGCTACCCACTCCAGTATTCTTGGGCTTCCCTGTGCCTCAGCTGGTAAAGAATCTGCTTGCAATGCAGGAGACCTGGGCTTGATCCCTGGGTTGGGAAGATCCTCTGGAGAAGGGAAAGTCTTCTCATTCCAGTATTCTGGCCTGGAGAATTCCATGGACTGTATAGCCCATGGGGTTGCAAAGAGTCGGACACTACCGTAAGGAGGAATGGTATACTGGTCCTGCTACAACACAACAAACCTGATGTTGTGCTATGTGGAGGAAGCTGTTCTGCGAGACGACCTATTGCATGATTCCATTTGTGTGAGATACCTAGGACAGGCAAGCCTGTAAAAGCAGAATGTAGACCTGTGTTTTCCAGGGGCTAGTGGGAGGTGAAGATGTGAGTGACTGCTTACTAGGTACAAAGGTTTCTTTGGAGTGATGAAAGCATTCTACTAGACTGTGATGATGGTTGCACAAGTGTACAAACAGACTAAAACCACTGCACTGCACACTCTTAAAAGGGGAATTTAATGGTATATCAATTATATCTCAATAAGGTAGTTATGTGAAAAGTGTCATGGCATCTTGTCTTTGTTTAAAATAAAGGAAATTATTTCTTCTTACTGCATAAAATATTATCATTAGCTACTAAAGATTAAATTTTAATGCTTCCCGCCAAAAACAATTGCATTGATCTCATGGGAAAAACAAATGCTTTGGAAAAGTCTTCTTGAAATCTAGCAGCAATTACCATTTTTTGCATTAAGTACTAGTGCTAAACAATTTCTATTTTATTTAATTTAAAACAAAAATTTAAGTTCAAGGATAAAATAATGCATTTCAAAATTTCGATGTAATTACCTTGGAAAGATTTGTCTTAACTTGTTAAAAAGCAAGATTATTGTGTAAAATTTACTTTTTCCTTTTAAGAGAAAATTTAATTTAGAAGAGAGATGTTTTCATTGTTGAATTACTTGATATTTTCCTTTGCTCCCCTGCAAGAGGAGCTATCCTTGCATGTATTAGAACACTGTGCTAATACCTCTAGGGGAGATTAAAAATGATTTGGTCATTTTCTTTCTGGAAAATGCCCAAATGAAAATCGCTTGCTCACTTGGCACTCTCAATGAGAATTAAATCATGGGTCCAGGTGTCTCCATCCTGTCTCGTGTCTGGTTCTGGTCCAGAAGAGTAGGGGGATGTGAACTTCACTGTAGTTGACCCAGGGTTATTGCTCCAGGTAGAAGACATTGCCAGAGATCCAAAATTATTTAGAACTTTTATTTCTGTTTGATTTTCACATTCACAGAAGGCTACACATTATGGTAGTGGTTAGCGGCACGTATATTGGGATCATGTAGTCCCGGGAACATTATTTAACGTCCTTTAACCTGAATCTCTGTGTTTTATAAGAGCAATGTGTATTTGCCATTAATGATTTTGATGATATACACAAACCCTTAGTAAAACAATGTAAGTGGTTGTAATAATGATAATACAACTGCTTAAATTCTACCCTTTCTTCTGCCCCAAGGATTTATCTCGTTAGGTCAGCAGACATCATATAAATTGGGAATTACTAAGCTCCAAAAGATTTAATTCTGGAATTCCTAGTAAATTTGGGAAAATAGTCACTTAAAATATTTTTAACGAAGGCTGTTGGCTTCCTCAATCTCAGTAGGGCGACAGTGGTGAGCCATGGTTACTGGGAATTAAGATTTCTGTCAGGATCCATAGGATCTGTGTGTAGTGTAATTCTTCCTGGATACTGGGTTTGCCTTCCCTTATTCAGCTCCCAGCCCCTGCCCTCCCTCACCCCCCACCCCCACGCCACATCACAGCCCAGTTACTTTTGGTAGTGTTGACCCCTTTATGACTGTAGAAAGGGGTGAATCTTTCAGTCCCACATCCCATCTACAGGCAGTACTTACTGTTGCAGTGATTGGCATGTGACTTCATCTGGTCTGATATTGTACATGTAGAGATGTCAGGATTGATGCTTTCCAACTGTGGTGCTGGAGACGACTCTTGAGAGTCCCATGGATAGCGAGAAGATCAAATCAGTCAATCCTAAAGGAAATCAATCCTGAATATTCATTGGAGGGTCTGATGCTGAAGCTCCAGTACTTTGGCCACCTGATGCGAAAAGCCAACTTGTTGGGAAAGACCCTGATGCTGGGAAAAATTGAGAGCAGAAGGAGAAGGAGATGACAGAGGATGAGATGGTTGGATGACATCACCGACTCAACAGACATGAGTTTGAGCAAGCTGTAGAAGATGGTGAAGGACAGAGAAGCTTGTCATGCTGCAGTCCATGGAGTGACAAAGACTTGGACATGACTTAGTGACTGAACAACAATTCCTCAGTCTCCTGAAATAACTTTCAGAAGAAATCCTCCATCCTTGGCAGTAGGTGATGAAAAAGCAAGTATCACTTTAGGTGCTCTGAACTAAAGTGGAGCTGGTGTTGGAATAAATCCAATGTCACAGGAGCAAAGCAGAGGAAGTGAACTGGAGTCTAACCAACTGGAGTCTTTATGGTGTAATTGCACTGCTGATTTAAACGATGCACAAAGACTGCCTGCTCATTGACTCTCTGCTTATTTGAGCTAACAAATCCCCTTTATTACATGAACTAGACTGAATTATATTTTATTTGTTTTGTTTCTGGCAACAGAAAATATGCTGAAATGCCAGTTAGAGTCATATATGTATTTTCTACTGTTTCTGATACTAATAATCCAAAAGATATAGCCTGGTAAGTGTCTAAAATTTATTAATTCATACTGTTAATCATAATTATTAAACATACTCTAAAACATAAAAGGGGCTTCCCTGAAAACTCAGCTGGTAAAGGATCTGCCTGCAATGCAGGAGACCCTGGTTCAATTCCTGGGTCGGGAAGATCCACTGGTAAAGGGATAGGCTACCCACTCCAGTATTCTTGGGCTTCCCTGGTGGCTCAACTGATAAAGAATCTTTCAATGTGAGAGACCTGGGTTTGATTCCTGGGTTAGGAAGACCCTCTGGAGAAGGGAAAGACTACCCACTCCAGTATTCTGGCATGGAGAATTCTATAGAATGTATAGCCCATGGGGTCACAAAGAGTTGGACATGACTGAGCAACTTTCAGTTTTACTTCACAAAACATAAAAGTAAAGTTTATGTTCTAAACTAGGGAACAGTGAAAACATAGCTCATGGCTTACATGTTATTATGAGTGTTAAAGAAATAAAAATAAAGTCATTCCAAGGATGATGATAAGAATGGACAATGGTTAGTAAGAGACAATATATTTTGCCACAATAACTTGTTGTATTGTTTGGTTGCTAGGTCGTGTCTTATTCTTTGTGACCCCATGGACCGCAGTACACCAGGCTTTCCTGTCCTCCACTATCTCCCAGAGTTTGCTCAAAGTACTGGAGCTTCAGCTTCAGATTCAGTCCTTCCAATGAATATTCAGGATTGATTTCCTTTAGGATTGACTGGTTGGATCTCCTTGCTGTCCAAAGGACTCTCAAGAATCTTCTCCAGCACCGTAGTTAGAAACCATCAGTTCTTTGGTGCTCAGCCTTCTTTATGGTTCAACTCTCACATCCATACATGACTAGTGTAAAAACCACAGCTTCTGCTGTTAATACATGGACCTTTGTCAGGAAAGTTTTATTTCTGCTTTTTCCTTCACTGTCTAGGTTTGTCATAGCTTTCCTTCCAGGCAGCAAGCTTCTTATTTCATGGCTGCAGTCATCATCCACAGTGATATTAGAGCCCAGGAAAAGAGGATCTGTCACTGCTTCTACCTTTTCCCCGTCTATTTGCCAGTGATTTCCCCTTCAGTCACCGTGATGGGATCGGGTGCCACGATCTTATTTTTTTGGTTGTTGAGTTTAAAACCATTTTTTTTCATTCTCCTCTTTCATCCTCTTCAAGAGGCAGAATTATATTATGTGCAGATCCTCTGGATCCTGACAGAAATCTTAATTCCCAGTAACCATGACTCACAAGAGTCTTTTCCAGCACCACAGTTTGAAAGCATCAATTCTTTGGTGCTTTAAGCTTCAGGATGAGGCTGACTATAATGGTCTGGACAAAAATCAGGTATAAATATTGTTTCTTTTTAATGGTACTTTAATCTGATCCTATGAAAATTCAAACATATTTATCTTATTTTCCTGGGAAAATTACAGAGAGGAAAAGCAAAGATGTATCAGGGTTTTTGTAGGTACCCATGCTGAGGGAGTGCAGACGTGGCACCTGAAAAGTTTATTCTGGGAACAAGTTCCAGAATTTCAAAGTAAGGACCCCAGTGAACTCAGGTTTCCTCTAGAGCAACAGATATGACAAAACAAAAGCAACCCTTTCAGAACTTTGATAATTAACCAGGGCTACAGAATGAACTGGTCTTCTGTCAGAGAGAATATATTGACAGCAGGCTCTGAGCTGTCTTACCTTAGAGCTGTTCCCCCTCTCCTTGCACACCACACATGCCAGTTCAGTGGCACAGCTGCTAAAAGCCAGGATCACCATAAACAGTGGAGATACGTGAGCACGTGTAGAGCTCCACTGTAGCTCTGTCTGCAGAGCACAGTCTATGGTGGTCCAAATTGGCAGCTCCCTGGGAAATCTCAGAGGGCAGTGGCTCTTTCATTTGACTCAGTGCTCATCTTGGGGTGGGAGCAAAGTAAAAGGCCTATCCTCCTTTATTATGGAAACAATAGAAAACATTTGATAAGACTGCGAGTACTTAGGTTGCAATTTCCACTGGGGAAAACATGATAGGGATCAAAAAAGCTCTACATATTCCTGTGTACCTAAAAGGATGAGTGAATGTGCAGAAAAGGTCTAACAAAGGAGACGGCGCCAGTCACTGACCTTGGGCTGACCTCAGGGCTCTGTGCAAGCAGGAAGTAAGCGCTCTGGCTATCCCGTAAGCTGGCTGAAGTTGGGAGGTGTGCCCTCACACACAGACGCCCTTGCCTAGGGATGCAGGATCTACATCGGCACTTAAGGAAATTTAACCAGTCACTGGCTCACCAGTAAATTGTAATGACTAAGATGGGCCTCCTAGGAAACCAGACTTTAAAGTGGTAACAAGAACTTAAAAGACAATGTTAGAAAAAAGTTCAGTGGCCACAAACTTCAGGAAATACAGATTCTAAATTTTTGTCAAGAAGTTTGTTAAATAAGAACAACAAGAATATCAGCATCAAGAGACCTTGGTGGTGTGAGAGGGTAGGAGCAATGTGACACTAAATAAGTTATAATATAGTGTCCAATTTTCAACAAAAGAGAACTATGAGAGATGGAAAAAACCCCAGAATATTATGATGTATATCCAAGGGGAAGAAAGGAGATAACAAATGTTGTAAAGGCTCCCAGACTTGAGACGTAGTAGGAAGAGACTTTAAATCAACCCTAGTATGTCTAAACAGAGAAGGCGATGGCACCCCACTCCAGTACTCTTGCCTTGAAAATCCCATGGACCGAGGAGCCTGGTAGGCTGCAGTCCATGGGGTCGCTAAGAGTTGGACACGACTGAGTGACTTCACTTTCACTTTCATGCATTGGAGAAGGAAATGGCAACCCACTTCAATGTTCTTGCCTGGGGAATCCCAGGGAGGGGGAGCTTGGTGGGCTGCTGTCTATGGGGTCGCACAGAGTCGGACACGACTGAAGTGACTTAGCAATATGTCTAAAAGACAAAAGGAAGCCGTACATAAATAATTAAAGTATAAAGCAAATCTCACTTAAAAAATCAATAAATAAAAAAAGACCCGAAGTTCTAGTGTTATAAAGTAAAATAATTGAAATCAAAATTTTACTGGACGGCTTCGACAGCAGATATGAGCAAACAGAAGAAACAGTCAAGGGACTTAAAGATAGGTAGTATAGATAACGCAGCTTGAAAAACAGAAAGAAAAAGCAATGAATATAAATGAACAGAACTTCAGCCATGTGTGGGACACTGTGAAGCTTACATGTATAAAATACAGCAAGGTAAATGCACAGAGAGAGAGAGAGAAGGAAAAAACAAAGGTAAAAATATTAGCTTCACCTTTAAGACACTCAACCATCTCCAGGTGGAATAAACTCAAAAGGACCTGTCCTTTGACACATAGATTTATGTACAAGGCCACTTACAGTCAATGGCTAACTTCTCGTCAGAAATGGAAGCCAGAAGACATGAAAAAACATTTTGAGAGTGCTGGAAGGAAAACAATATTGTTTAAGAGTTCTATATGCAGCTGAACTTATCTTCAATAAAAAAGGAAAAATTAAAACACTTGCAGGAAAAAAAAAACAAACACTAAGAGCCTACCAGGCATGCTCTTAAGATATGTTAAAGTGAACCTTCAGGCTGAAATGAAAGGACAGTAAATAGTTTCTCAAATACAAAGAGATTAAAAAACAACAACAACAATAGTGTACTGGTATTCTGAGAAGCATTGTCAACGTGCTTTTGGTTACTATTTTTCTTTGTCCTGTCTTTTAAATATAACTGTATAAAGCAGTAAGTATAAAACAGTTTGATGACCTTGTAATGCATAGTAATGTAATTTGTATGATAATAATAATAATAATACAAATGAGTGGGGAAAAAACAGGTGTATTAGAGCAAAGATTTTGTATATTGTTTAAATTAAATTATTATTAGAACTAGATTGTTTTAAATTGAAATGTTAATTGTCATCTCCAGGGCACCTAGTAAGAATATAACTGAAAAAGAGCACAGTGAAAGAAATGAGTTTAAAAAGTATACCAGAGTAGATCTACTTGAAAAGCTGAAAAAGGCAGGAGCAGATGAGTAAAAAAAAAGGAGACAAAGGACATGTGGAAAACAAAAGGCAAAATGACAGATACAAGTACTACCTTAGTACCCATATAAAATTTGAATGACTAAAACCTCAATCAAAAGGTAAAGATTAGCAAAATGGATAAGAAATAAATATGATTCTATAAATAAATATGATTCTATAAATAAATAAGTATGCTGTTTATAGCAGAAACACTTGCCATTTTAAAGAGACAAATAAGTTGAAAAATAAGATGTTGGAAAAGTATACAATACAAAATCGATTGCTATGGGGCTGGGAGAAAAATACTAAACCAGAAAAATTAATTTTAAGACAAAGTTGTTACTGAGACAAAGACAAACTTTATAATGACAGGAGTGTTAATTAATGAGAGATATATATGTTTATAAACACAGATGCACCTAAAGCTTTATCCTCAAAATACATTAAGCAAAAACTGACAGAACTAAAGAGAGAGATAAGTCAACAATTTAGTTGGAGATTCAAGAATGGATTTTCAATAATGGATAAAACAACTAGACAGATGATCAATGAGAAAATAGAAGATCTGAACAATATCGTAAAACAACTAGGCTTAGGAGACACTACAGAACACAACACTTAACAGAAAAAAAAATTCTTCTCCTGTACGTGGGAGATACTGAAAAACACAAAACTGAAAAAAATTAAAGTACTTTAAAATAAAGAGACAACCAGTTTTCATCAATCATAAGACTGAACTTTACTAAGATTGCAGTACTCCTTGCACTAATCTACAGATTCATTGTAACCTCATAAAAATGCTAGCAAGGTTTTTACAGAAACTGCAAGCTGCTCGTAAAATTCATATGAAAAGCCAATGACTCATAACAGTCAAAATAATTTTAAGAAAGGATATTGTTGGAGGAGTCACCCTTCCTGCATAGCTACGGTAATAAAGATGTTGAAATACTGGCATAAGGATAGACACGTAGATTGTCGGGATATAGTTGAGAGTTCAGAAGTAAGCCTTCACATTTATGCTAAATTGATTTATAATGGCAGTGCCAAGTTCATTCAGTGGAGAGAGAAGGATCTTGTTAATAAACGGTTCTGGCACAACTGGATATCCACACGCATAGAATGAATTTGAACCTCTGCCTCTTGAATACTCCGAAATCAGCCCAAAACGGTCTAGAACTCAAGCAGGGACACTCCCACAGCAAAACAGGAGTCAGTCTCCATGACCATGGTTTCTTACACATGGCACCAGAAGTAAAAGTACTAAAAGAAAACAAATGGACAGACCGAACATCATCAAAATTAAAAACTTGTGTGTCAGAGGGTACCTTCAAGAAAGCGATGCTTATGTGTATGGGGTCTTTTGTGGGAGGTGCCAAGAAAGTTCTAAGATTAGTTTGTTGTGGTGGGTTGTACAGCTCCGTGAACACACTATCAAGACGGGAGTGAGTATTGTAAACGAGTAAACTTAATGGCATGTGAATATGACTCTGTAAAGATGGAGAAAAAATTTCCATTATCTTTCTGATAGATTTGAAGATAATTACTTTGGTTGATAAGATCTCCAGTCTCTATAAAGAGTGATTGTGGAGCACAAGTCAGTGAGCAGAGGTGAGTGAATGTGTTATACATCTATATTCTACTTGTTGACTGACATCCAGAGAACTTTTTTATACTTTATACTTATCCTCAGCAAAATTTCTCAGTTTCATTCACTTTCTATATCTGGGAAAATGTATCTGTGTCCTTCATTTATACCTTCACCATCCGCTTATGCAGCTACCCCTTTATCCTTCCATGCATGCCTTCACCCAGTTCACTTTATGAACTGCTTCGCTCCAAGAAGAGAGTCCTGATAAAAATGTGGCTCACGTACTTAGTGAAAACATGAACAAACAAACAAAAAAGCTCCCCAAATACTCAAGGATGCCTTAAGGACAGAGAACAAGGTGATTGTGAAGAAGTGCCTATAACCCCGGGGAGCTGGGATAGGTCTGTATGGAGAGACACGTGACTGGCTTCTATCCAGGCTGAGGTCCCACTGGGAGAAGGGCCTTACGCACAGGGTGCTGCGTGTTCCAGGAGAGGTGAGAGTGCCCTCCAAGCATGGATGCCATTTCACCCCACCTGTCATACTGAGGTTGATGATGAAATTGATATAAGTAAGAAAATAAAATAGACAGTAGCTTGGCAGCAGGATCCAGTCTGAACAAATGATCTGGCCTCAGTGGGAGTGCCCCCATCTCTCACTCAGGCATCCTCATATCCTTTGGTATCAAACAGCCCTGGGGTTGTTATCTCTTCCTACTTTGGACAAGCCTGAAATCCAGAAGGAAATATTTTGTTTTGATGGACAGCTATTCTCCTTCTCTGTCTTCTCCTCCCCCCGCCCCCCATTTCATCAGAGAGTGTGAAGTTCTTGCATTGCAGAGTGAATAGAACACCTTCCCTTTCTTAGGTAACTTGTGACATATTTACACCAGATCTGCTTATGCAGAAGGAAGACTTCCCACAGGTTGGCAGCCTGCTCTTCCTTGACAGCAGCTCTTCCTGCTTTTAAATCCTTGGGCGAAGTACAAGCAAAGCTGTGTCAAGTTTATCAATTACTATGGATAATGACTTTACCATGTACAATGTCATCAACTTCCAAATATATGCCCTTTGAAATGTATTTTTCTATAAAATATTTTTTCCTGGTTATAGTTGTCTATTTGGGCACACCATGAATCTGTATGGAGGTTTTGTTTTCTGGTACACACACCTTCTTATTGAAGAGACTTTGTATTGGAAGGCAGATGGTGAACATGCACACAGTACCTCTGTCCTCGCTGATGACTTGCATTGTGATGAGCTGTGACGGCAGGGGCTGCAGGTGCCTCCCTCTCTCTGGTTAGCACTGGAATAATCAGTGCACCTGGGATTTAGACTCAGCTCTCGTCTATATGCAAAGCATGAAAAATTGACTTGTCTAGGTTTTAAGAAATTTTATGGGGAAAATCTCTATTTGGTAGGGATAAAATATTTGGTGGGGGTTAACTCTATGATAAATGGATTNGCTGCAGGTGCCTCCCTCTCTCTGGTTAGCACTGGAATAATCAGGGCACCTGGGATTTAGACTCAGCTCTCGTCTATATGCAAAGCATGAAAAATTGACTTGTCTAGGTTTTAAGAAATTTTATGGGGAAAATCTCTATTTGGTAGGGATAAAATATTTGGTGGGGGTTAACTCTATGATAAATGGATTCATCATTCTGATGAAAATCTGAGATACAGGCAAGACCCAAAGTTTCTCCAACTGTGGCCTAAGGCCCACAAACTCAGAATCTCCCAGAGCACGGTTCAGTCAGAGATGTGATGAACTGCCACCCTTTCCCATGGAAAGTCTCTGGTGGGGATGGAGATGTCTGCATTAACCACAGCCCAGGTCTTACTTGTGCTCACAAGACGCTGAGGGTGACAGAATGCCTTCTGTGAAGTTTTGCTAGGGTTAAACCTATTCGAAAACTGGCTCGAATAAATCCCATGATTCTAGAGTTTGTTTTTCAGGGGAAAGACTGTAAATTCTATCTAAAACCTTTCAGTCTGATAATGCTCTTCTCACTGGCTTCCTTAATTCTGTCTGCATTGTCACCATTTCTCACAACCTGTATTTTAATCCTGTCATCTCTCTCCCTGTTTTGCCATCTCTTTCTCAGAACAGGTGCAATCTAGTTATCCTTTTCAGATTCTAGACTTGTCTTAATCTCTCCCACTAATATCACGTATGTGGTCAATGATCTATTATTTCAAGCCCTTCTTAGATGACACATTTAATTGGATAAATTTATTTCTCCCATTGAGTTAATGAAAATAAATGACCTTGAATATAGGTACAGTTAGTGCAGGGACTCCAGGAACTACACAGGCCTGGGGAGTCAGTCCTTCGTCGTGGTGCTGGTGAGTTACATGGCTCCATGACCATCGGGAATCCTCATTAGTCACCTTCTGTATGCCAGACACTACATTTGTGCTCGGTTACAAGAGGAATATAGTACAGTTACTGGAGAGAAGCTTCCTTCTAATGAACAGAAGCATAATGCAGAAATTCACAGATATGTCAGGAAACACCTTAATGTCAAGAACACGAGTGGGTCAGATCATGGACCAAGCACCCTCACTTCCTTGTGCATCACGTTCAGCAAGACTCAGTCTCTCAGGACTCACTCATGGGAAGTAAACCCAGTGACTGAGAGCATAACAACCCTGGAGCCTGCTATGCAGATAAATTAGATAATGATGCTGATGACATTAATAGAAATTTACAGAATGTGCTTGAGTCTTAAGGGGATAGAATGCTCAGCTACATCTTGAGTTGTGGGAGAGAAGAGCCCAGGGCCAGCTTTCCCAGCACATCAGGGCTGGAGTCCAGTCCTGCAGTAGGAAGTCACGCCAACAGTCTGGAAGTGTGGGACAAGTTTTGGGAAGCCACAGGAACTGAAGCAAGGCAGATTATGAGAGAGACTCATGAGAGCTGAAGGTCCACTCTCGTGCTGACGGGTCTTCTCTGTGGAGGCTTGCAGCTTGATCAATATCTTATACCCCAAGTTAAACTGAATAGAACTGGATTTAATTAAGTGGAATGGGTCGCCTCTAGCTTTCCAGCCTTCCTTGACCACTGGACCAAGAGAGGTGTTTTTTGCTACTTCCTGTCTGTGTTTTCAGGAAGTGCTGTGATGTCAGAGGATACATAGCGTTCAGAGCAGTGTCCATGTCAGCCATGCTCCCATGGGGCAAAATCTAGACAGCCCTATTCCTGGTGGCAGGGATGTGGTGAAGTGTGTGTGTGTGAGGGGATGCTTGCTCACACAATACACATGTTGATCATCTCTGGTTTGCAGGAACATTTAGGTTTGTCCTGATGGCAGTTAAGTAGGTAATCAATGTGATCAGTACAAAAAAACAAAACCATACTAAATAAAAACAAAAACTCAGTTACTTAATTTTTCTATAAATATATGGTAGGTGCAGTCTAAGAGGCCATAATGGACAATCAGTGTGGCTAAAGTGGATTGATGATAAAGTGACAGATTTTCTTTGGCTTGGGAAGAGTGGCTCTTGATTGCTATCCATCAGGAGTTGTGGTAGAGAGAAGCTCAGAACCGGCTTTCTCAGGCGAGCTGGGCTGGAGCCTGTGGGGCTGGATGGGTGGATGACATGGGGCAGGGCAGTGAATCTTAGGGGTGACAGTGGGGGCATTAGCAGTTAGGCCTGCCATGAGCCAGCCTTCCATGACCTCATCATTTCCCGTAGAGCTGTACTCCAGTTAGATCATCTGAGTCTGGGAAAACTCTTAGCCATGGATTAGAATAGAAAGAGAGAGGGGAAGGAACAGTTTTTAAAATCCTAATCAATAATAGCAGATTTATACATTTCAAGAAGTCAAGCTACACTTAAGAGGGCACTACTTTGTTAACGATTGCTTTCCAAGTACAGAACACTTTAGGTTACCAACATGAAGCTCAGAGGACAAAGTGTAAAGTCCACTTTATGTTCATCACAGAAAACTTATTCAGTTGTGCATAGGAGGGTTTCAGAAAGTTGATTTCATCCGTTGAACTTTAATAGTCTCCCGCAATCTTAAGGAATCAACCCTGAATACTCATTGGAAGGCCCGATGCTGAAGCTGAAGCTCCAATACTTTGGTCACCCAATGTGAAACAGAGGAAAACCTGATGTGAAGAGCCAACTAATTGGAAAATACCCTGATGCTGGGAAAGATTGAAGGCAGGAGGAAGAGAGGATGACAGAGGATAAGATGGTTAGATAGCATCATCGACTCAATGGATATGAGTTTGAACAAACACTGGGAGATAGTGAAGGACAGGGAACTCTGGTGTGCTGCAGTTCATGGGGTCACAAAGAGTCGGACACAACTGAGTGACTGAACAACAAGAAAGGAATCTTCTGCAGTTGGGACCATAAAACTTCTCCGGCACCCTCTTCCAATGTCCTTTCCAGCATTTCCCCTGTCTTTCTCTATGGACTCCTGGGCCTCAGAGGAAAGGAAATGTAGTTGTACTCATGCCTGGTGTATTCAGTGAATCAATCTTTCTTAAACTAAAAAAATGAATGGCAAGAATAATAGCAATAAAATGCCTTCAACCATAAATTTCCGTGAAACCCAAATAATTGAGATGAAAAGAGGACTCTAGTGATGTCTAAACCCGCTCTTTTCTGACCACCNATGTAGTTGTACTCATGCCTGGTGTATTCAGCGAATCAATCTTTCCTAAACTAAAAAAATGAGTGGCAAGAATAATAGCAATAAAATGCTTTCAACCATAAATTTCTGTGAAACCCAAATAATTGAGATGAAAAGAGGACTCTAGTGATGTCTAAACCCGCTCTTTTCTGACCACCAGGATGGTCTTGCTTGAGTCCACAGGCTGTCAGGCTCCAAGCCTTCTCTACTTAACTAGGATGTCTCCAGGTCATACTAAGTGTGGGGATGTGTTTATGTGGCCAGCCAGGGAATGTACTTCAGTTCTGAACTGGCTCTGTGTAGCCGTGTCTTGTGTCACACTGGATACACTTTATACAGCAGGTATTCTCAGTTTTTATCCATATGGTCTCCATGCATGGTGCTTGGACCAGCTTCATCAGTGCCACCTGGGAACTTGCTAGAAATTCAAATTTGCTTCCACCCTAGAGCTTCTGAATCAAGAACTCTGAGAGTCTACATTTCCATGAACTCTCCAGGTGATTTTGTTGTACAATAAGGTTCGAAAACTACTATTCTAGGCAAACAGAATCCAGATCTAGGAAAATGAGTATGTAATACCAAAGCAAGATGGCATTAGACACTTCTTAAAGGAAACTTGCAAAAGCCTGAATCCTAGATATCTGTCAAGAAGGCTTGCTTTTAAACTCATGGAAATGACTTTCTCCTTTTTAGTCATACCTCACCACCCTCCCCCTTCTTTTCTCTCCGATGCCCAACACTGTACTATGCTACTTTGGTAATGCCAGCTCTCTGTGTTGAATTTTAATATTTTACATATTAATACTTTGTAATATTTTTACAGCAACCACTTTAGGGGATAAGAAAAATTGAGAGAAGACTGTTTTTGATGAAAATTTTTAAATATAGAAGTACATTCACTGTGAGGTTTTTCTGGTTATCAAATAGAATACCACTTTAAATTAAACAAGAGTATGTTCATTAATTTTAGTCATCTATATTAGGCTATTTTATCATTAATTTTAATACTAATTTATCAAAAAATCTAATTAGTAGGTATCTTTTTTCTTTACTTACTGTACCGTACATTCAGTCATATATATCAGACTATTAATTAGTTTAGAGTGATAAATTTGTCCTTCTAGAAATTAATGGAAGGTAGGATGTTTAGTTCTATGAGATGATGTGGTATCAAGTATAAGAAATGTGTTTTATAAAGATACTCTGAGACATACAATAAATCAAAGAGAGTAACTACTAAATGAAAGCATTCAAGGAAGGTTGGTGGGAAAGGAAGTGGGTGTCGTAACTCCTGCAGTCAGAAAAAGTTGTATTGGTATTTTTTAAAAGATTTTTGATGCCAATTCATGACTTCAGATATTGAGGAAAATCCCGTATTTTTATAAACCTTTTCTTTTTTGGAAAAATGTATCGAAATCTCGGCATGCTACAAACATTAGAACCACTCTGAAAGTATGATTTCACGCTGCTTTTGCTCTAGGAAATAATGTCTTGATCGATACACTGCGGGTTTTCCTCCCACTGTTCCACGTGTCGCAGAGAGCATCCCATCGACCCCAGGGAAGCGCATAACTGTCCTCACATTGATAAGATGCTCAACCAGCGGTTACATAAACGCGCTTCATCCAGCCAGAAATCCTCCCAGAGCTCTGAATTTAGGTCTCTGGCCCAGATTTTCTCAACCTTTTGGGCTGCTGTATATATAGAGGAGAATACAAATGAGTTTCAGAAGAACATAAATTATCTAAAATTGTTTCCTACTGCAAAAATAAATTCAAATGTTTATTTGTAAAGATTTTCTTTGAACACTTTCTGTGTATTTTCAATCAATATGCAGTTTGCTTCTTATGTATTTATATGGACTTTTGTTAAAAGTCCCATTTTTAGACTATTTTTTGGTCTATGTATATCTTATCAATAATGATTTTGCTTTATTTGTAAGATTTTAAACAGAAATGTCTTTGGGCATGTACAGAGGGCATGTGAGGCTTCTTGTTCTGGAAAGTCTGGCTGTCTGAATTCTTCACTGTCTTAGACTACTCGGTATATGTGTGTGTGTGCATACTTACCTAATGGACATTTCCTGTTCTGATTGTAACGGGCTTGTCTGCCTGGCTAGTCAATCTGGTTACAGACAGTTGATAACTCACATCCTTGAAAGGCTATAGAGAGGGCCACATACCCCACCAGGGTATTGTCGGGGAAGACTGAGTGTGAACTGGGACTTTAATGCCCACTTGTTTTTTGCTGGAGTGAGTAGGGGTGGGATCACAGTTTTTTTCTGTGAGGTTTTTGGCTAGAGTACAGTGGGCAAGGTCTACAGATTTCCTGTCTTGCTGGCTGCTCCTTCTGTGGCCCTGTAACTAGAGAGAGCAAGTTTTTCTTGAAGCTTTTTTTTCGAGCTACACTCACAAGTAGTTCCAGGTGACCCGCTTTGCTGGGACCAGAATCTCAGGTGTTATCAAGTCCTTAGCATGTCTGTCTCCTTTGCTTCANCTTGCTGGCTGCTCCTTCTGTGGCCCTGTAACTAGAGAGAGCAAGTTTTTCTTGAAGCTTTTTTTTCGAGCTACACTCACAAGTAGTTCCAGGTGACCCGCTTTGCTGGGACCAGAATCTCAGGTGTTATCAAGTCCTTAGCATGTCTGTCTCCTTTGCTTCAACTTGAAGTGTCTTCTCATGTTTGTTGTTTTGGTCTGGAATTTTTAATTGTACTTTTCCCCCAGGAAGTAGATGTCAAAATTTGATTAATATTTGAATATTGCATTTCTCACTTTGTTCTTCTGCTAGAAAGCCCAGACACCACTCCTGGTTAAAGGGTGTTGTCAACATTTACTAGCTGGTATTCAGGTTTATTTTAAGGTTTATATGTTAGAGCAGCTTGCAGAACTAAGGAAACATTTACTTCCTAGATTGTTCAGATTGTCACTCAGTTGTGTCCCCAGCTCTGCGATCTGCTGGACTAGCTCACCAGGCTGCTCTGCCCATGGAATTTTCCAGGCAAGAATACTGGAATGGATTGCTATTTCCTACTCTAACTTACTAGATTATTGGTTTATTATAAAAGGATGTGACTTGGGAGCAGCCAGACAGATGAGAGGCACAGGGCAGGGTGTGGGGAAGGGGCGGGAGCCCCACAACCTCTTCAGGACCCCTCTCCCAGCACCTCCAAGTGTTTCCAACCCTAAGGTTCTCTGACCTTTCCCTTTTGCAGCGTATGGAGATTTATTGCATTCACATGGTTGTCTAAGTCATTGACCTTGGGCTGAGCTCATCTTCAGCCTTTCTGCCCTCTCAGAGGTCAAGGGTTGGGACTAAAAGTTCCCACCATTGAATTACTAGGCTGACTTCATAGGCAACCAGACCCCAACTGCAACTGCAAACCCTGTTAACATAACAGAAGATACCTTTATCACATTTAGGAAATTCCAAGAGTATTAGCAACTTTGTGCCAGAAGTGGGGTGGAAGACCAAATGCATATTTCTCATAAATCAGGGTACCACACTCTTCCATCTACCTAAGTAATGGATGTAGTTTAGGTAACAAAACAAGATGGTGCCGATGACGCTTCTTTGACAACTGTCTTGCATAGTGCTCGGTAAAAGTCATTTACTTTTCTCAATACTCATACTTAATATATATCCAGTCTCACTCACATTATTTGGAACAGGCAAGATATTCTGTAATCTTTTGATCGTTTGTTAAAAAATCATAAAAGGGAAAGGGTGATCAGTGAGAGGGGGAAAAAAATAAAAACCTTTCAGCAATCACTCTTATGACTGTGATAAAAAGATAATTAACTATATTGTTTGGTTGTGGAAGTCATAGCTTAAGAAAAATTAGAGTGGTAAGGATGAGATATTTTCTTCTGGCTGTTCAAATAGTTACCATAATCATCTCAGCAATCAGGCACAATATCCCCAGGGATCTGGATTTTGGGAGAAATTAGTGTTTTTCCTTCTCATTCCAGTAACTACAGCAACTGGACCATCAAGCTTGTTGCCAGAACGCTTAACAAAGCTTTAGAAGAAAGCATCAAAACAGACAAAAGGAGTAAAAAATTAAAAAAAAAAAACCACCGACTCCTTTGTTCACTTCATTAGAAGAATAAGAGATGAGGCAGTGTGTCTTAGTCTTCCCTGGTGGCTCAGATAGTATAAAATACACCCGCAATGCGGGAGACCTGGGTTTGATCCCTGGGTTGGGAAGATTCCCTGGAGAAGGGCATGGCAATCAATCCACTCCAGGATTCTTCCCTGGAGAATCCCATGGACAGAGGAGCCTTGCAGGATACAGTCCATGGGGTCACAAAGAGTCAGACACAACTGAGCGACTAAGCACAACACGGCAGTGTGGCTCAGCTTCTCTCAGCCTTGCTACCTCGTCTAGTTAGAAAGTCAACTTAAGTGAAGTTTCTCAGTCATGTCCGACTGTTTGCAACCCTGTGGACTGTAGCCCAGGAGGCTCCTCCATCCATGGGATTCTCCAGGCAAGAATACTGGAGTGGATTGCCATTTCCTTCTCCAAGGGATCTTCCCCACCCAGGGATCAAACTCAGTTCTCCCACATTGCAGGCAGACGCTTTAACTTCTGAGCCACCAGGGAAGCCAACTAGAGGTGCTGTTCTACAGTTTGAGAGGTTGAATTTTTACAGCAAGGACAACTCTTCATTTCAAACTGCTCTAGCAGGAAGAGCATGGGTTACTCGATGGGGTGGGCTTTGAATAATGAGCCTCCATGGGCAGCCTCTGGAGAAGGCAATGGCAACCCACTCCAGTATTCATGCCTGGGAAATCCCGTGGATGGAGGAGCCTGGTAGGCTACAGTTCATAGGGTTGTGAAGAGTCGGACACGACTTCACTTTCACTTTTCAGTTTCATGCATTAGAGAAGGAAATGGCAACCCATTCCAGTGTTCTTGCCTGNAAGGCAATGGCAACCCACTCCAGTACTCATGCCTGGGAAATCCCATGGATGGAGGAGCCTGGTAGGCTACAGTTCATAGGATTGTGAAGAGTCGGACACGACTTCACTTTCACTTTTCAGTTTCATGCATTGGAGAAGGAAATGGCAACCCATTCCAGTGTTCTTGCCTGGAGAATCCTAGGGACGGGGGAGCCTGGCGGGCTACCGTCTATGGGGTCGTACAGAGTCGGACACGACTGATGTGACTTAGCAGCAGCAGCAGTGGGCAGCCTCAGTGTTCAGAAATTAGTGTTGTCTTCTGAAAGCTGTCTTTGTGAGTCTTGGATGACCCAATGGGGACTGAGATGGTGCTTCCTGGTCTAGAACCCCCCTCCTTCTGGGGCTGCCTTCTGACTGGTGACGTCCCCATGGAGCTTCTACTAGAAGTAATTCTTTACCCCCTGATGTGCCAATTTGGGATCTCCTCCTGGCTGGCCCCTCCCCTGGCACTCAGAACATGGACAGTCTTACCAGGGCCTCTCTCCAAGGGAGCCTTTTCGACTTCTAAGGAGCATTGGGCTGTCTGCAGTGTTTCTCCTTGGAAACATGGCTGTTCCAACAGAGTTGATACTGCGTATTCAATTTGCTGAATGAATATGTCAAACTGCTCTTACTGTGTCCTTTGCTAATCCAGGACCACTAACACTCCCCACCCTGTGGTCTCCATTTATTCTTATGAAATGAAGCTGATTACATCTTCACTTTGCTGGTCTTTTCCTGTTTTCAGGATCTGTAGGTTTGGACCCACATAATCTTATTCCCTAAGTCCATTTTCCTAGAGGTGGCACATCGTAAGAATGTGAAACTTTCAGAAAGATACGCGTCAGATATCTTGGGAGTTGTCAAAATTCTCACTTCTTGATATAAAAATGAGCACTGTGTCTCCAGGAAATTCCTGGTATGTCCCCTCATGTTGAGTTCAACGAAGCTTTGAGTCATTTGTTGGTCCAGACTCCAAAATACAGGCAAAGGAAATCGCTCTTGGCCTCTGCCCATTATCACAGGTCTTCGTGGGTAACTAAACCCATTTAAGGCGCAGTGAAATAGAAGAGGACATCTGCGCTGGGCTAGAAATGCTAACCTGCCAGCAAGGAGGGCCAGATGGAGTTCCTTAGAGAAAGATGTGGGTGAATCCTCAGGACAGATGTCCCTGCACAGCCTGCACCTGCCATAATCTAACTAAAGGACATGTTGGTGAGGCCAGTTTGGAGTTTATATCAGATTTAGTGAGAAAAGGCACAGGCAAAGGTGGGTCATAAAAAAATTAGCATTGCAGCATTTAGGAAATGTGGTCTCATTGTGCTCAGCTTTCTCCTCACAACAGACCCACTCAGGATGGGACAAGGTGAATAAAAGCAGTGAGCAATGTGTAGTGAGAGGATTAGGTTTGTTACAGATGAAAGCACAATGATATGAATTAAATGTGCGGTGTTTCATAGGCACGCTTTGCTTTCATATATCTGATTTCAAGCACTCAAAAAGCCTGCAAGGTCAGGAAATGCCATCGTATTGATGGGAAAAGGACCATTTTTCTATCTCTGTGCAGTCTGCAATCTCTTGATTCCCTTAGTGTGCACCCTCAGGGTCACTTGCAACTCTGAGCACCTCCTTTCCTAGCTTGAAAATCTTCTTATCCCGACTTCCATTGGACTCATGCTTACTCAGTTGTTAAGCTCCATTCTAGGTTTAATTTTCTCCAGAGCTCCTCCATAGTCTGGGATGAGCTATTCTCAGAAATATTTCCCTATCATCACACTTCTATTCCGTCAGCATGTTTCCTCATCTGTCTCCTCACTAAACTAGAAATGCACTTTGGAAAGGGGTTTAACATCTCATGGTTACAAAGTCCCAGCTCCTGGATCAGCTACTAGTCCACTGTCCTCAGGTGCTAACCCCTGTAGGATGAATGGATGGCATGACTGGTTATTTATTATGTGAATTTAACTCTCTAAAAACCAAGCTCCTTTTCTGCAGCCATTGCAAGCATTCTTTACAAGTTTAGAGTAACTTGTTTTCATTTCTTCAGATGTATTATATCATCTTGTATTTTGCCTAAAATTATCTTCTAGCAATAGCTATTGTTCACTAGCAGATAGATGCTTCTGGGTCTACCCACTTATGAAAGGTACAGAAACTTATGTAAAGATAAAAGAGTTAAGATTCTATAACCTGCAGTTTTGAGAAGTGGATACCTGTGTAAATCTCAGCTATTCAAGTTCCTCTGTTTGCTGGTATCTATGGCTTCATTTAAATAGGAGCTATGATTGTTTCCTAGTTAGCTTCTCAGTGTTAGGTCCTGATCCCTCTTCTCATTAGATCTTGAGCTGACGGGATGTGCAACCAGAATGCTTGCTCTCTAAGTTTAGGAAATCGTCAGCACTGTGTGCATTTCCACACATCGTTTGTTAAGTTACAAATAGTTTCAATGTTATTATTTTAACAAAAGGTGTATCTAAGGTTTTAGATAAATGGATAATAAACCAGTACTTCTCAGACTTTGTTTCCCATGAATCACTCGGGATTTTGCTGAATGGAGATACACACTCAGAAGGTCTGGAATGAAGTCTGAGAGCCCACGTTCCTCACCAGCTCTCTGTGATGGCTTGCACGCCAGCCGCTGAATCCAAGAACCTAAGACAGGAGTTCCTATCTTTTTTCTTCAAGCTTCATAAGACTTCAAATGGGATTAACAGTAAGTTTAGTAATGACAGTATAAGAGCTGAATAGTTTGAATATCAATGCTTCGTATTACTTCTGTTTATGTCACTTTATTTTCTTGGGCTCCAGAATCACTACAGATGGTGACTGAAGCCATAAAATTAAAAGACACTTTCTCCTTGGAAGGAAAGCTACAATGAACCTAGGCAGCATATCAAAAAGCAGAGACATTACTTTGTCAACAAAGGTCTGTCTAGTCAAAGCTATGGTTTTTCCAGTGGTCACGTATGGATGTGAGAGTTGGATTACAAAGAAAGCTGAGTGCCAAAGAATTGATGCTTTTGAACTGTGGTGTTGGAGAAGACTCTTGAGAGTCCCTTGGACTAAGTGCCTCTCCTCTGGGCTGGAGAAGCCCCAGATCTGTGCTGTGCAGTGCGTCCTTCTACGTCTCCTGTTCAGTCCAGGAGTTCTCTTTGTGCAACCCAGACTCACTCAGCACCTATGGCCACAGCATAGGTGGGCACAGGATGGCAGCTGGCCGCATCCCACCAACTCTTCTCCCCTATGGGACCCTGTCACCCCTCCCTCCAGTCCTCCTTGGCTTTAAAGCTTAGGGGCCCCACGGACTTGCTAACTGTTACCCCAGTTTAATGTATCCCTAATAACCTGGCCTCACGCCCATCCATCTGGATAATTTTTTTCCATCAGTAAATTTGCTGTTCCTCCAATTTTGTGTCAAAGGATAATACACACACACACATACACACACACACACACACACACACACACACACACACGTACACACACACATATCAGCCTGGCATGGAAGTCCTCATCTAAGTCAGAAGTAAAGTCTATGGGAGGCAGAGTTCTGAAGACATACATACAGGGACTGGTGTTTCTTTAATGTCCTCAAATTAATTTTCATAAAGCTCTGGTTATCAAAAAAGACTTGTAATGAATGGCTTTATTTATAGCTACTTTTTCCAAACCAGTATTTTATTGGGAAGTATTATTGTATATTTATTTTAGTAGGTAATTATCTCATTTATAGGTTTGCCAGTCTCTATTAATTTTCATTTCTATCCTGCTGCTTGAGTCTTCATTATTTAAACTCTATTTTTTTTTAAAACTAAGTCCCTGAAGAAAACAGACACTAAATTTAAGACAAAATCAGCAGATTTTTTTAGAGATCTGGCAGGAGACACTGAAGTGACTGCACATTAATTCTAGTTACTTTCTGTGATTATTTATGTATTCCAATATTTTGTTTCCTTCCATTTCTCCTCTTAACATTTGGCTGTAATTATAAAGAAAAAAAATTGGCTTAGATGTGGCAACTTTATGAGCATTGCCTACAGTTTTAATGTCTCCTTCTGTTCAGTGTTCTGACAGTGGGTATGATGGTTTGCTCTCCTTTGGCCGTGAGACTCAATTACAAACTTTGCTACTGACTATGGAGACCTCACTGCTGAGAAAAAAGGGAAGAGTGAGGAGGTAGTGGGGGGAGCAGAGTGCAGGAGAACGTAGGTTCCATCCAGGGCTAGTGGCGAGAGAGACAACAGCACTGATAACCCAGGGGGCACCCTGTGACGTCAGCAAGTCGCCCCCAGACGCCCTGGACATTCTGCTCAGCCAGCGCCCAAGAGGCACCATGTCTTCCTGCAGACTCCCTTTGGCTGCCCAGTGTTTGCTTTCTGCCTGACCAGTGGCCACATGTGGCCTCTCCCCAGTGGCGCCTGGTGCTTCAGAGGGATCGGAGAAGGCTCTGGGCTCCCCAAGGTGTGTCTCATGGCTTCTGGTTGCTGGCTTAGAATGGCCACTAGAGCCCCCGCCTTTATCCAAGCATCCACCTGGATCCAATCATTACACCTGACACATGACTCTCAGAATAAAAACCCAGTTTGATCACCAGGCCACTTATAGAAAATGGGTGCTGGCGCAGGTGAGGCCCTCCTCTATCTGGCTCTAAGATGCGAGCACATCACCATTGCTCTAGTCTTTCCCCTCTCCCCTCTCTCCCCTCTCTCCCCTCTCTTCTCCTCTCTTCCCTCTCCTCTCCCTTCTCCTCTCCCCTCTTTCCCCTCTCCTCTCCCTTGAGTTAGTTATTTGTTTGTATGTCCTTGAGGATGTTCCCTGTTTCCCTTAAATAGTAACTCTTGTTGTTGGATTCCCCCGAGTGTCGTCATAGCTGTGGACTCTCTAGCTTTTATTTTGTGGCAAATCATCAGATCTGAATGGTGTCTCTTCTGCTAATATGGGTGAGTATGTGTATGCGTGCTCAGTTGCTTAGTCATGTCCAACTTTTGGTGCCCCCATGGACTGTAGCTTGTCAGGCTCTTCTGTCAGTGGGATTTCCCAGGCAAGAATACGGGAGTGGGTTGCCGTTTCCGCTTCCAGGGGATCTGCCCAATCTGGGAATCAAGACCCGCGTCACCCATGTCACTTGCACTGGCAGGCACATTCTTTACCACTGAGTACTGGGGAGCCCTCAATATGCATGACACAAACTGAAATCCTTGACTCAGAAACCACGATTCAAAAGACATCAACTTGCTTTCTGTTAACTTACAGGTAAGAGGTGGGGGTGGAGGTAGCCTTTGTCGTTTGTGGCTTCTTGCACAGCAGGCCATCTCCGAGGTGTGGACAGAGCCGCAGTACACGTGAGGACCAGATGTCCCCGTGTCCCCAAAGAAGACGTCCACGGGGCAGCACACCCTGAGTTTCTGAAATGAGAATGAAGATGAGTCATTTTGAGTCAAGGACTCAGGCAACCTATAAAACAGGAATGGAGAGGCAAGGCGGGAGCAGGAGGTGGGCAGACAGGGCTGAGCACTGTGCCAGCCCCAGAGCTGGCCTGTACTCCTCGTGATTGCTGTGGCCATCCCGTCTCACCATCCCTGGGACCGGGAGTGCATGTGGGAAAGACTTCGGCACCAGACACGAAAGCCCAGAAAATTTAACTCCATGTCTTTCGCTTTGTTGCAGTTACATTTGTCACACATCATTAGAAAGAAGGGAGGCCCATATTATTTTGCTATGAAACTTTTTAAAAATTGGAGCATAGTTGATTTACAAAGTCGTGTTAACTTCAGATGCATAGCACAGTGATTAAGTTATACACGCACATGTATCTATTCTTTGCTAGATTCTTTTCCTATTTGTTGTTGCTGTTGTTTTGTTGCTAAGTTGTGTCTGACTCTTTGTGACCCCATGGACTGTAGCCTGCCAGGCTCCTCTGTCCATGGGATTTACCAGGTAACATTATTAGAGTGGGTTACCATTCCCTTGTCCAGGGGATCTTCCTGACCCAGGGATTGAACTCAGGTCTTCTGCATTACCGTCTGAGCCATATACACCCCATCCTTTTTGCTTTCACATAAGAAATTTTGCACTGTTTCTAAAGATGTAGAGAAACAAGCATGTCAGTGCATTTTGTAACTTTTTAAGAATTGCTTTTTAATAAATTTGATTATCTCTGTTTCCCTTAGAACATATGTTTTATCATCTTTTTATTGAAAACAATGGATAATGTCAGGCAATTCTCTTTGACCCCATTTTTCTACCCTTTCTGTTCTCAGTGGCTCTGGAAGCAGTTGCGAGGGGCTGCTGAATGAATCATCACGTCCTGCACATGCATTCTCGGCTCTCAGGTTGCCTCTGAAAATGGCTGCATCTTGTTTCACTTCAGATAAAGCCTGGGTTTCTATCCATCTCACGACCTTTATGGATCCCTAGGTGCCCCTTTAATCTAGGGTTCTTTGTCCTTAAGATTAAGGGCCTCGTTAGAGCAAATTTGTGAAAGGCTGTGTGTCCTACTGTGCTCTGTACATGAGAGACTGAGCTCAACCCTCAAGGACAAGCTGAGATTTAGACCTCAGATCAGCTGTAGAGCTTCCTTCTGAAAGACGAGAGCCAGCCCTTTGGTGAGATTACATCCACTGCCTCCTCCTGTCACTATGGAAACTTGTCTCTCATTTTTTTTCTCCCCCAATTTTTAGGCCGCTCATAGGATGAGCAGAAAAACTGTGGAGAAGAGTTAAGTTGGGAAATGGGAGCCATCGTTTAAAATAAGCAGCCTGGTGGTTAGATGTGCAGGCCTTGGAGACTAACACTCTGGATTCAAATCTGCTCCACACCAGGGAAAGCAGTTTTCTGCACCTCTCTGTGCAAGCAGGCAAATAGGAAGATAATCATAGTGCTTTCTGCCTGGGTTTTGAATGGTTTCAATGGGTTAAGTCCTAATTTAGGACACTGTCTGGCACAAGATCACCAAGTTAGCTATTAGATCAAATTTCACCTTCCAACAAATGCCTGGTAAAACGTGTGAGCAAACAGCCCCATGGAAGCAAAGTGTGTGTATGGGGTGGCGGAGGGGGTCACCGGAACAGTGGTGCAGTGGATCACATGTCAGAGGTGAGGACAGACATGTTTTATTTCAAATAAACGAGTAAGCAAATAAACCTTCACCAAGCCTGCAGGCTCAGTTTGAAGAGCAAGACCATGTCAGCTACTATGTATTTTGAGATTTAGCTTGTTTATATCAAACCTGAGCATACTGACATGAGACAAGAGATAGAAAGACATATTTCACGATGCATTTCTGTAGTGATTCAGCAAAACATAATTTAGAGGAAAAATTTAGGCCTGTAATGGTTACTAAGAAATTGATTACGTGGCCAGCGTTCCTTCCCTCCCTCCTCTCTTCCTTCCTTCCTTTGTCTCTTTCCTTTCATTTTTAGGGGAGGAAATCGTTTCCTTACAAAGTAGTGCTTTCCTAGCCAGGGCCATTTTGTCATGCACATTCACCTTTTGATGTGTTGGTCCCCAGGACCATGCTGAGTACAAGCTTATTTCTAAACACACATAAACTCATAAACATGTTCAGCTCACCCCAGCCAGGCTGAGTGACAGTGAAACTGGCTTACATTTGATGGAAGTCACCATGCAAACTGATACAATTTGGGAAAGATATACATATATCACATATGCAAACAGCATAAGTAATACCAAGAATATATAGGGCTTCCCAGGTAGCATTAGCAGTAAAGAACCAGCCTGCTAATTCAAGAGGTATAACAGATGCAGGTTTGATCCCTGGGTCGGGAAGATACCCTGGAGGAGGGCAGGTTTGTTGGGACATGTGTCTTGGCTGAGGTTGCACCTGTTTTTTTTTTCCTTTTTTCTCCCTTTTGAACTCTCAGTTCTTTTTTTAGTCTCTCCAACTTCGTATGAAATGCCACAGTGCAGCAGAGAGTGTGTGGGCTCTAAAATTAGAATGAAGATCAAATGTGAGGTCTAATACTTATCTGGGCAGATTATGTAACCTCCTTAGTGTCAGCACCTGGAAAATGGAGAGACTGCCTCACGCAAGGTTGCTTTAGGAGTAACTGTGTATGAGATGCTCATGACTACGGTGTTGTGTACACAGGACGAGGTGCAGGTAGTGGGTGCTGCCTGTCTGGGGGCTGTGAGGACTCGGGACCTGAGTCTGTGCCCACCTGTTCTGGTGGCTCAGCAGCTCTTGGCTCAGTCCCTTTATTGGCATGGGTGGCTCAGGAGAGTCCCATCTCAGGGCTTCGGGCCCTGCATCGTGGTATGTGGTGACATGACATCACTTCAACACAGAGAATAACACACACAGGAATGTCTGGCTGCTGTGGATTTATTTAATTTTTCTTACCACTCTGCCAATTTGCTTCCTGTGTTTGTGGTTCTGTTTCTTGATGCATACACACTTAAAACTGTTATGTCTTGCTGCTGGATTGACACTTTTATTATTATGTTCTGTCTCTTTTATTCTTTAGCAAGTTCCTTTGTTCTGAAATTTATTTTCTCTGATATGTTATGATTTTCTCTGATAGTGTTATGATTCCTGCTTTATTTTATTAATGTTTACATGTTACATTTTTTTTCTCTTCTTTTACTTTCAAGCTGTCTTTTAATTTGAAGTGAGTCTCAGAGTCAACAAAACCAAAATCATCTTAACTAGGATTTGTAGTTCCTGTTCAGTATTAAATTCTGAAAACTTTGAAAGGTGATTTGCCCACCAACATTGGTTTCATTCATGAATTTGCATATCACAAACATGAATAAAATTTGCATTTATTTTATATATTCTATGGGTGCATGCATGGTAAGTCACTTCAGTTGTGTTCAACTGTTTACTATGGACTGTAGTCCTCCAGGTTCCTCTGTCCATAGGATTCTCCAGGCAAGAATACTGGAGTGGGTTGCCATGCCTTCCTCCAGGGGATCTNTCTTTAGTTCTTTGCTTTCTGCCATAAGGGTGGTGTCATGTGCATGTCTGAGGTTATCGATATTTCTCCCGGCAATCTTGATTCCAGCTTGTGCTTCTTCCAGCCCAGCATTTCTCATGATGTACTCTGCATAGAAGTTAAATAAGCAGGGTGACAATACACCGCTTTGACATATTCCTTTTCCTATTTGGAACCAGTCTGTTGTTCCATGTCCAGTTCTAACTGTTTACATCAGTATTAATCAACATGCCAGTAAAAGTAACTCTGTGGCACAGGAAGAAACAATTTCACAGACCTATATTTGTTAAAGACATTGAATGGTTATTGAATCAATAACCTTCCAAAGTAGAAAGTATGGGGCCCAGATGGGTTCACTGCTGAATTCAACCAAACATTTAAGGGAGGAATTATGCTAATTCTGTGCTGTGCTTAGTTGCTCACTCAAGTCAGACTCTTTGCAAACCCCGTGGACTGTAGCCCACCGAGCTCCTTTGTCCAGGGGGATTCTCCAGGCAAGAATACTAGAGTGGGTTGCCATGCCCTCCCCTGAGGATCTTCCCAACCCAGGGATCGAACCCAGGTCTCCTACACTGCAGGCAGATTCTTTACTGACTGAGCCACCAGGGAAGCAAAAGTGACTATGTGACACATGAAGAAAGAAACAACCTCACAGACCTATATTTGTTAAAGACATTGAATGAATAATTAATTAGTAACCTTCCAAAGTAGAAAGTGTGGGGCCCAGATGGGTTCACTGGTGAATTCAACCAAGCATTTAAGGGCAGAATTCTCTATATTCTTTTTCAGAAAATAGAAACAGAGGAAATACTTCCTGATTCATCCTATGAGGCCAGAATAACCTGAATACCAAAATCAGGAAACGCCATTATAAGAAAAGTAAGCTACAAATCAGTATCTCTCGGATACATAGATGGCAAACCTTAACAAAATGTTGGCAAACTGAGTCCAACAGTGGACAAAAAACTATACAGCATGGTCAACTTAGATTTACCCAGGTGGTTCAGCCTTTTCAAATCAATTAATGTAATACATTAAAAATAGGCTCAAGTAGAAGTATATTGTTCAATAAAGTTCTTGGTGAAAATGAAAAATGTGTCTTTTATTTTTACTTAAAAAACAGAAGGACCTTTTTAGCCCACCCAATATGTCTTTTCTTATAGATACAATATTGCAAGTAGCTTTATTCATAATCAGCAAACCAAGATGTTCTTCACTAAGTGAAGGCATAAACTGCAGTACATCCAGACAATAGAATATTATTCAGCACTAGAAGAAATGAGCCATGAAAAGACATGGATTAACTTTAAATACATTTTACTAAGTGAAGGAAGCCAGTCGGTAAAGGCTGTGTACTGCACTTGAACTATATGACATTATTTAGAAAAGGCAAAACTAGAGAGACAGATAGAAGATGAGTAGTTACCAGTGATTGGTGGAATGGGAGGGCAGCAGAGGAATTTTAGGACAGTGGAAATGTTCTGTTGCTGCTGTGATGATGGATACGCATCCTTACACCTTAGCACAGACGCAGAGAATGTGCACCACCAGAAGTGTACCCTGGTGTGGACTTCGGGCTGGCAGTGTCTGTGTGTGTCAGTGTAGGCTCATCAGGGTAGCAAATGTACTTGAGTAGGAGATGCCAATGCTGAAGGAAACTGCAGAGTCCCTGTGAAATCTCTGTGTCTTCCTCTCTGTTTTGCTGTGAACTTTGATGTAAAAGAAACTGTCTTATCTAGTAAAGTGAGAATCCCATGAACAAAAAGTTATGTTCTAGAGAACATTTTCTGATACAATAAAAAAAATACAATTAAAATGCTATACAAAATTTGTTGTTGTTCAGTTGCTAAGTCATGTCCAACTCTGCAACCCATGGACTGCAGCACACTAGGCTTCTCTGTCCATCACTACCTCCCAGAGTTTGTTCAGATTCATGTCATCGAGTCAGTGATGCCCCCCAACCATCTCATCCTGTTTCCCCTATTTCTCCTGCCTTCAGTCTTTCCCAGCATCAGGATATTTTCTTACGAGTCAGCTCTTCTCGTCAGGTAGCCAAAATATTTGATGCTTCGGCTTCAGTATTAGTCCTTCCAATGAATATTCAAGATTGATTTCTTTTAGGGTTGATTGGGCCTTCCAATGAATATTCAGGATTGATTTTTTTAGGGTTGATTGGTTTGATCTCCTTGCAGTCCAAGAGACTTTCAAGAGTCTTCAAAAGCATTAGTTTTTTGGTGCTCGACCTTCTTTATGGTCCAGCTCTCATTCTACAAAATTATTTATTACTAAAAATTGTACATTGAAACTATATTGAAAATGAATGTATTAATGTGGTACTAGTGGTTATCCTTACTGCAGGTCCATATAATCAAAGCTATGGTTTTTTGAGTAGTCATGTATGAATGTGAGAATTGGACTAAAAGAAAGCTGAGTGCCAAAGAACTGATGCTTCTGAACTGTGGTGTTGGAGAAGACTCTTGAGAGTCCCTTAGACTGCAAGGAGATCAAACCAGTCAATCCCAAAGGAAATCAATCCTGAATATTCATTGGAAGGATTGATGCTGAAACACCAATATTTTGGCAACCTGATGAGAAGAGCTGACTCTTTGGAAACACTGTGGTGCTGGGAAAGATTGAAGGCAGGAGGAGAAGGGGATGACAGAGGATGAGATGGTTAGACGGCATCACCGACTTGAGGGACATGAGTCTGAGCAAGCTCTGGGAGCTGGTGATGGACAGGGAAGCCTGGAGTGCTGCAGTCCGTGGAGTCGCAGAGTCAGACAGGACTGAGCGACTGAACTGAGCTGAGTAGTTATCCTGGGTAGCGGGACTGAGAGGGCATGTTCTCTTTGGCTTTCTCTCAGGTGAGAATATATGGGTTCATAATCAGAAGGTCTACTTTCAAAGCTCCCACTGCCTTTCGCCTTCACCTGACTTCTCCCGTGGTTCTCACAGAGCCTCCCTCGTGCGATTTTCTGTGTTGTATGCTATGTGCTCTTTTCTCTGCTTGACACGTAATCCCTGTCAAAGAAAATCCAAGCTGGACAGTAGCTAAAGCAGTAAGGCAGGGTTTAATCGTGAATGGTGCGATAGGGCTCAGCTCTGAATACAATGTGGACAAGTGGGTGTTTATAGCCAAAGGGAAGGGTGCGTGCATGTTTGCAGGGGGAAGGGGGATGGGGACGGGAAAGATCACCGGGAAGCAACATCCAGGGTGAGGGGTTTCTGGCCAAGCCGACCTGAGAGCATTCTGGCTTCAGCAGAGCAGGGTGATGAGATAGCACTCGAGGGATGGTGGGGAACGAGGAGTCTCCTCAGCTCTGAGGGGTTTCTAGAGGGAGCAGAAGTTCTCTGACTGATGTAGCAGAATTGTCACTAGAGCTGGACACCACAGGCCCGAGATGGAGCCCAGGTTTGGACCTCACAGAGTGGAGAGCTCCGAAAAGCCGGAGATTTATTTGGTATCAGCCCCACTTCTTGTTCATGGAAAAAAGGAACATTTCTCTTTTGTTTGAACGTGTAAGTCAATTTTCTCATCCGGTTGCCTCCTATTCACTGAGGGCCAGTGAACCATCTGTGGGACTTGGATGCAGAGTGGGTGTGCCAGCAGTGAGGCATTCAGTGAGAGAGAGTTCTATGGAAATAAAAGAATGACAGAGGTTAATGGGTGGAAACTCATTTTTCTGAACCCAGTTTCTGAACTCAGTTTTTCTTTCACTTACCTTGCTTGGTGCCTCTGAGAATTAAAACCCAACCACCCAGATCTTAATTGGGACTGTTTAGAGAAGGCCTGTGGGCTGAGGCTGGACGCACCACCATTCTCCAGGTAACAGCCGTGCCTGTAACTCCGGAACCTGAGCCACGTCCAGCCACATTCAGCCTGCAAACCAGGAAGTCTGAATCCTCTTCACAGCCGTCCTCACTCCAGCACTTAGAGACACTTATAAAACCCATATCAAGAACAGGAAAGGTACTGACAAAATTCTCAGAACTTTTATAAGTCAGTTTCTGGAATACCTACAATAGCATTTATTCATGTAAATGTTATTATATAGTATTTACTCATAAAAATGTAGCCTGTTGTTGTTCAGTTGTTCAGTCATGGCTGACTCTGCAAGCCCCGTGGATTGCAGCACACCAGGCTTCCCTGTCCTTCACTATCTTCCAGAGTTTTCTCAGATTCATGTCCATTAGTCAGTGATGCCAAGCCTAGATTAAGAGCAACAAGTTTTTTTTCAGGATTTGATTTGGGGAAAGCCAACTGTCAAAAATATATAAAAAAGCTTTACCTCTTTTAAAAGTGAGAAGTCTCATCTCTCAAATCAAGGACATAAAAAGGTTAACATAAAGCTTAGGAAAGTATTCTGATTAAGACCTAAAATTTTGGTTTCTTAGAAAGATTACTCAAAAAGTAAAAATCTTGTATATCTGTTATGAGGAGCAAAGTAATAATCCAGAAAATTTTGTCATTTTAACAGAAAAATAGCAAATTTTGTTTTGCACCAGAAAATTAAAGACTGCTTTAAAAATCAAACTTATAAATAAATCCATTCGAATCTTAGCCAGTCCTGATAACACATAAAATTCTTTTTTTTTTTTGGCAAACCTTCTACAACTTTTTATGTCTATTTAGCTTCAATCCCTGCCTCTTCATTTTCCTCTGTCTCATTCTGAAACATCCAGTCACTTTAATTTAAAACAAAATCACTCTCTTTTCTCCTTAGTGAAAATATATCCTTCTGATATACCTCACTTTTGGTGCATACTTCTCTTGAGAAATTGTTCTCTTTATTTTAATAGTTTTATTTTTATATGTGGACTTTATTTTTAACCCTTAGTAAGGTCTCTTTTACACATAAAACCAGGAATTAGACAATTGTGAATTTTCTGTAACAGTTTCTGTAACTGTTTGGAAACTGTTTTCATCTTCTTATTTAGGAAAACATAATACTAAACAAATTTATCTGTCATCTCAGGCCTTTCCCTGTCAACAATTTTTATAGTACATGAGTGTTAGGAAAGTATCACAAAAGCAAAATACCTAAAAATGTTTAAATACATGGGTCTCTGTTCTACTGTTTGTGCCTAATATGAAAGAAGTAAGGGACACCCAACAATTTATTTTTTACTGCATCTTTATTTATACATTTGTTCTTAGGTTGCATTTATAACTTTATAACATTAAACATCTAGCAGAGATTTATAAATAAATCTATTTCACTTGTAAACCCAACTAGAATAAAAATGCATGCTTATTTACACTTACGGCTAATTCAGACATTTATCATTATATAATGTTCTTTTCCCTTGTCTTAATAATGCTGCTTGTTTTAAACCCTGTTTGTCCCATAGTCCAGCTTTGTAATGGCTACTATTTGCATGGTGTATCATGTGTCGTTCTTTTATTCTCAGTCTATTTATGTTGTTGAGTTTAAGATGAGTTTCTTGTTGACAACATGTAGTTGCATCTAGATTTTTTATCAAGACTGGCAATCTGCTTCTTGCAAAGGATATTTAGTCCATTTGTATTTAATGTTATTTTACCTGGGTCTCCCATTTGGTAATTATTTTTAAATTAGCTTATGCCTTTTCAGCTACTCTGCTCCTTTGCCGTCTCTTCTTGTGCTAAGCACTTCAGTATGGTGTTTTAACATCTGCTATATTGTACCACATTATTTTGAATTATTTTCTCAGTATTCGTTTGCAGTGGAGTGGGCAGATCATTTTCTCATAAAGGGCCAGACAGATATTTTAGACTGTGAGCTATAAGTTCTTTGTTGCAGCTCTGCACTGAACTATGAAAGCAGTCAGGGTCCCCAAGCAAGTGAAAAGCAGGTGGTGGGACAGGTGTGCTCCGTCAGTCATCTTGCGCCCTCAGGTTTTAGGGATCACCTGTGTATACTAACTTGTTATAATCTAGTTCAGAGCCATAGTAACTTCATCGTGGTAAGATTAGAAATCAGCTACAATATCGCTCCTTGTCCCCCACCCCTTTTCTGTTCATATAATCATATGAACCAGAGTTTCCTAGGTGGTACAGTGGTAAAGAATCTACCTGCCAGTGCAGGAGATGCTGGTTAGATCCCCTGAGGAAGGCAATGGCAACCCCCTCCAGTATTCTTGCCTGGAGAGTCCCATGGACAGAGGAGCCTGGTGGGCTGCAGTCCACGGGATCAAAAGAGTCAGACATGACTGAGTGAGCACACACAAACACACACATCGTAAATATCATGTCTCTATGTTATAAACTCTGAGAGCAGTGTGGTGATTATTGCTTTAAACCATCTTATGTTTTTCAAGTAGTTTAATACGAAAAGAGAATATATATATTTATAGAGTGTTTTATATATACCCATACAAATACTGTCCCAGCACTCATTTCTTTCTATCAGTTCGAATTACTCTCTGTTGCTTCCTTTCAGTCTAAAAGATTTATACTATTAATACTATTTCTTGTAAGTCAGGTCTGGTAGTAAAAGATTTCCTTAGCCTTCTTAACTTCTGAGAATGTCTATACTTTGCTTCATTTTTGAAGTTTAATTTTGCTGGATAAAAAAATCCTTAGTCAGCAATACTTTTCTGTCATCAATTTGAATAGAGTGAAACATTTTTTTTTGCCTGTTATTTACTATGTCAACCATTAATCATGTTGTTTATGATCGATCATGTATCTCTTGCTGCTACCACATTTTTCTTTGGTTTTCAACAGCTTAACTGATGTGCCTAAATGTTACTTTTTGTCTTTATTTTGCTTGGGTTTATTTTTCTTCTTGAATCTGTAGATTAAAGTTTTTCACGATATTTGGGAATTTGAATGATTGCTTCTTCATATATTTTCTTTCCCCTTTTCTCCTTTCTTCTGTGGCTCAGTTTTATGTTTGTAGTGTTTGTAGTGTTTCCCATAGATTTTTAAGCTCTTTTTATTTAATCTTCTTTCTACTTGTTCTTTAGACTGTAACTTATTTTGCTTTATCTTCAAGTTGCTGATTCTTCCTTCCCACATCTCAAATTTTCTGTTGAGTTTTACTAGAGCATATATTTTAGCCATTGTACTTTTTAACTCTAGAATTTCCAATTAGGTCTGTTCTAAAAAATAAGTTATATGCTTGTTCAGATTCTCTGTTGGTGAGTCATTGTCATTCACTTTAAATTGTTTAGGTATTATCTTTGTTAGCTCTTTGACCATATTAATAAGAGCTACCTTTAATTCTTGGCTGAGTAACACATCTATTGGTAATCAGAAAAAATATATATGGACTATTTTTGACTATGTTTTGGTTACATTTTCTTGCTTTTTTCATGTTCAAAAATTGTTTTTGCTTAAGAATAAGCATTTTGATAATTTATTCTAGCAACAGTGAACTCTGACTTTTTCCACTGAGTGTTATCATTTTGTTTCTTTGCTTGCTTTATAACTTGCCAGGACAAGTTGATGATTCTCTCTCCCCTGTAATGTGTAACCAGTTATTTCTCTTCTCAGTTTTTTAGTTGTGTTATTTTTAGGTCTCGATTACTACTGATAACTACTGTTTGATTAGATTAGGGCTCATCTTAATATTGATAAAAGCGTATACTTAGACCTTTAGCCAGTAAAGTTTCTAGTCCCTGCTGTTGGATCAAGTTTTGGCCTGGAGAGTTTTTAAATGTCAGTCCATCTTAAAGCTTCCCTGCCGTTACTTTCAATGGACTCTTCCACACGGCCTCTGCACACGTGCACAGGCTTCTTCTGTTGGGACGTTTGGATGTCTTTGCACCCTTTAGTCTCTGCGGTGCAGGTACACTGACTTATAATGAGGGAGAAGTAAGGGAACTGGAAATCAGCATACGAATTCAAGTCTTAAATTTGTGGATTTTATATAAAGGACTACATTTCATTGCCAGAATTCTATCCATTAGAAGTAGCATATGATGCATCTAAGCTACAAGATTATTTAAAAACAACTATTTCAAGCATTCATTTGATTTGTGTATTGATATTTTATTGTTGCCTTAACACAGATATATCTCTGTTGTTATATATTCTTGTTTCTCGGGAAAAAATTAACTGTCAAAATGATGGAGCTATATTTGCTTATGCTTTTCATTTGTTCAATGCATCAAGCTTTCTGACTACCCAGTCAGTAATTTTGCAATGTCTCATTATTATTCAAAATTGTGAATCTTTGGTTCTGCAAAATATCACATTTTTCTTAGTCTAAAATTACTCAAAAAGATACTGCTGCTGCTAAGTTGCTTCTGTGTTTTCTGACTGTTTGCCACCTTATGAACCATATGTCCACAGGATTCTCCAAGCAAGAATACTGGGCTGGATTGCCATTTCTTCCTCCAGGGGATCTTCCTGACCCAGGGGTTGAATAGAAAAAATGCTCTATCGTACCAATTTAGTGCTTTCTTGACCATCTTCAGTATGTTGATGTAATTTTTATGTAGAACTTCTTTAAAGTCTAAGTGCCTCATTCTTACAGACTGACACATAAATTATTTTATGCACTTCATCATTCTAAGTTGAATATATATTCCCAACACTCACCTCTTAAAGACAGTCACTGCTGCTGATACTGTGTGAGGAGTTCTGTGATACTGGAGAAAATACTGTGCAAAATACCATATAGTGGTATGAAATCTTTAAATATGCTATAATTTTTTCCTCACATCTGGATTATCAAAATTTACATGACTTTGGAAAAGTCATTTGTAGATCTCAGCTTTAATTATTTTATGATTCAAGTGAAAGTAAGCAATTTTAGGCTATAATGCTTAAAATTTCTAATTATGGACATATTTATAATTAATACTTACATGTTTATAATTATAATTGATTATGAGCATGTTTATAATTTTTATATTATTAGTAAAAGTACACTCTCAAGTTAGATGATGCAGTGGCAGGAAGCCAATATACAACATTTTCATGTATAAACTAAGTAAGGAGCAAATTAGATATAGCCTCTTTTGTTCATTTTTAAAGATTACTTTTCCTTCATTAATAGCATTATGCATGAAGGTTGTAGAATATTAAGACCATATAGAGAATGAATGCAAGTCAAAACAAATGACCAATAATCCCACAATCTGGAGCAATAACTCTTTAGAGGAAAATTAGTTGGGCACTGAAAACCTCCTTACTTCTCAGTAGCAATATCTGCACTCTCTTTAACAGTGCAGAGAGCTGACTTCCTTCTCTCTGTTTTTGTTCTTCTCTCCCTTCCACATTGTATGTTGAACTCCAGAAGGTCCCAGCACTCCTGTGAGCGCTGGGGAGGCTGTGCTGGACTCAGACATGACCTTCTCGTTTAGATTGCATCCTTCTGGGGAAGTTGAGGGCTGAAGGATCCAAAGATGAGAGGCATGACTTTATGCACAGAGTA
>SJYA01001969.1:120110-174803 GCA_006410615.1 Neotragus moschatus | reverse complement strand
GTATCTCCGTTTGAAACGGGGAAACTGAGGTGCAGAGCACTCGCTTCCTGACAGTTGGTAGAGCCGACAGTGGCTTGTCTGAGTCCACGGTCTCACCCATGTCCTTCCCTCAGTGCCCCTCTCCCCCCAGCTCTGGCGGTGTGGAGGGTGTGGTGCGGGCTTAGGTGTGTGGCCTCTGGCCCTCCCCTGGACCCGGAGCACCGCTGTGGATCCGCGCGAGGCCGTCATTCCCCTGGAGCCTCACGCCGTCCCTGCCTGCTGCCGTTTTCCCTCCTCTTCCCCTTGGACACGCTCCTGAGTGGGAGTCAGACAAAAGGAGGAAAAAATGTCGCCAGCATCAAAATGACTCAGTTAAAGTATGGCTGTGTTTTCACATTAAATATCAAGACCTGTCATTGGACCAAATGCATAGACGATGAGTTACGGTGTTGGAGATGAGAACTGTCCTGGGGAGCCAGAGACGCTCTGTGACGGTGTCCGCAGTGGGCACTGAACAGCTGAATGGAAACTGACTCCGGAGTGTTTTTTGGAAGAGGTGTCAAGTATCGACTGAGTGCTCAGGAGAAACCAACTGGTGGGTGGCGTCTGTGCAGGAATCCTGGAGCTGTTCTGTTCCCGGGTGGTCAGCAGTGTTTACCTGGGAACCGGGGGCAGGAGCCTGGTGAAATCAGGCCTCAGGTCTCCTCCACTTTGTGACCACTCCTCCATCTCCCCTTGTATTTCATGACCTTGACGCTTTTAAGAAGTGCTGGTCAGCTATTTTGTAGGCTGTTCCTTCATTTGGGTGCCTTTGATCTTTTTCTTATAATGAGACAGACCTGACTTGCCCTTCTCATTGCCTGTGTCAGTGATGTTGACTTTGATTGCCTGGCTAGTGTAGTGTTTGCCAGAATAGAGTCTCCATACTCTGGGAGCAAGTCCCCAGATGCAGCTCATGATCGAGGGGTGGGGTGGGGGAAGGGAGGGTGGGAATTAAGCTTGGGCTTCTGTTGAGGGAGGAGCTAGAAATGATCTGGAGTCCACTGCAAGCTGAGATCTCCAAGAGCCCAGGCCTCAGTGCTGGTGTGTCATTGAAATGTATTTTTCTGGGGGGAATAACCAAAATCTCCGTTAGAAAGTCACTTTGGAATGCATTTTCAGGTTTGAGATTGTTGAGCCAGGGAGTGAAGATAGTGTTGTTAAGAAACTTTTCTCCAAGTAGCTCAAGAATGGAGTCTGTGTGGCATGGGCTGAGACCCGTCTTTCCCCAGCAGAATACTTGGTGTCTCCCTGATTGATTTAAAAAGCCATTTCTACAGTATACTAACGCATTAATATGGAATTTAGAAAGATGGTAACGATAGCTCTGTATGTGAGACAGCAAAAGAGACACAGATATATAGAATAGTCTTTTGGAGAGGGAGAGGGTGAGATGATTTGGGAGAATGGCATTGAAACGTGTATAATACCATATAACAAATGAATTGCCAGTCCAGGTTCGATGTAGGATACAGGATGCTTGGGGCTGGTGAACTGGGATGACCCAGAGGTATGGTACGGGGAGGGAGATGGGAGAGGGGTTCAGGATTGGGAACACCTGTACAACCGTGGTGGATTCATGTTGATGCATGGCAAAACCAATACAATATTGTAAAGTAATTAGCCTCCAGTTAAAATAAATAAATTAAAAAAAAAAAAAAGCCATTTCTGGGAAGCCTGGGAAAAATACCGAGTAAGTAGTGGCCGCTAGTTACTCACGTTAGGGAAAATGGTTAATAATAGCCCCCTGTGTGGCAAAGGTTCGATTGAATACCCTGCGTCTTGTTTCTAGTCCTTCCAGTGAATGTGGCTGAGTTGGTTTTGCAAGGGCTGAGGCCATGTTCCACATGAACTGGCTTCAGTCTTCTGGACCCTCTTTCCCGGGCTTGGCGACGTCTCTGGCCTGCTTGGCCTGCATTGTCGAGTTTGCAATCACAGCCCATCAAGGGAGCTGTGTGAAAGCCTGGGGTGGGAAACAAGCACCGCTGGCTTAGAGTCTGTTGATTAACCACCGCTCTAAGGTGTAACATTTCTAAAGGGGACCAGGGGTATCTCGTCAGATACTGCCGTGTGTGGGCAGAGGTGGAAGGCGGATGCCTACCTCAGAGGTGGGAGGCTCAGGCTGGGGGCGATTTCTTCCTGGGGGAGGTGGTGTGAGAGAGTAGATTCAGACCCCGGCTCTCTCCCCCAAGGCCTGTGCTCTTTGCACTGTGCCTGGGGCTGTGAGCCCAGTGCAGAGCCTTGGAGTTTGTTCCTTCATGCGTGCTGTCTATCACAAAAGTAACGAAGCTCCTTGTAGGAGAAATCTGGGAAGTTAAGGACCGTGTAGAGAAGGGCAGGGTGGGCCACCCTGCCCCGCCCTCTCTACGCAGAGCTGAGGGCTGTGGTCACTGTGCTGCCCTTCCCTCCAGTGTCTCTGTGTTTCCTCTCACGCAGGTGAGGCCAGACCGTAGGGACAACTTAGTCTTCTGTCCATTGCACTAAAAGTTGATTCTGCACTTTTCTCATTGCATGAAAGACTTTCTTGCAAGCTTGTTTTTAAGTCACTGCCCGACAGAACTGTACCGTGATTCACAGCTTGACTCTGCTGGTTTGACGCTTGGGTTGCTAGTTTGTCACAACGGTCACACTTTGACAGCAGCAGCTAATCTCACGGAATAGTGCACCGGCAGCGCCTCGTGAGCAAGGAGTTATGGACCTGCTCTTACTTCAGGGCCGTCCCCTCCTGTGCTGCTGGGGAGCGAGGCTGGCAGGAGGAAAATGGTCCATTCTTCCTGCTTTCTCTCATATGCCAGGCATGTGTCAGGCCATTTAGGAGGCTGCACAAAAGCCCAGGGGTAGATGATTCTTACTGAGGATAGAGAGGAGGGGATTGAAAACCAGTTCTCATGTGTGTGTGGTGGGTTCTGGAAGCAGTTGGGAGTTGCCATGTGGCGGATGGAGATGGTGCGTCACTGGTACCCGCTCCCCCCGCTCCCTATAGTGACAGTTGGGAAGGACAGGTTTCAGAGGGTATTTGGGTGGCTAGAGGGCTGCCTGCTGGACATCCAGGTGGACATGGTTTATTAAAGGAGTAAATTTCAACTGCAGCTCCAGGGGAGCTTCAGGCTGGTGAAGTCAGTTAGGGATGACCAGGCTGTAGATAGAGGCTGAATTGTGCTGATTCCTTGGGATGAATGAGAGACGTAAAGAGGAGCAAAGGTGGGTCCCTTTGCTGGGGACACCAGCATTTAAGGGGCATCAGGAAAGTGAATCAGAAACTCAAAACATAACACACATTTCTGGAGTTA
Organism: Neotragus moschatus; assembly: GCA_006410615.1. NCBI lineage: Eukaryota > Metazoa > Chordata > Mammalia > Artiodactyla > Bovidae > Neotragus > Neotragus moschatus. Next base: position 171,495 of record SJYA01001969.1, on the reverse strand, counting down.
AACGAGCCATGGTACTTTTCCCACTGTATGTTTTTCACTCCTTCATTGTAAATTAATTGACTGTAGATACTTGGATTGACCTGTGCCTCTTTTTTTTTTGTAAACACCATTCTATTTTGGTTACTATAGTTTTTTAATATAGTTTGAAACAAGGAAATATGGTCCTTCCAGATTTGTTCTTAAGATTGCTTTGGCTATTTGGGGCTCCACACAGCTTTTAGGATTGTTTTGTACGTGTTTTACTTGTAATAAAATAGTGCTTAAGAATTAGGTCACTTTAGTTAATTTTGAAAAATAAAAATGGCTCGAAAATGAGCACTGCTGTTCCCAGTCACACAACCTGTGTCAGACTGGGGGGAATTTTCTCCCAGTCCTTCCCTTCCATATATTGCTTTTTAAAGAACATGTAGCCCTATGAAATAGAAAAAGACCCACCTGTGGTGTGCTGGGGATTCTTACAGAGGGGGTTCTCTTAGATGCCGTCTGATGTCTCAGCAAACTTGGGCGTTGCTTCTGGTTGCTGCCGCCCTGCTTGTGGTGGCACAGTTGCCGGCACTGCTCAGGAGATGATGTCCTTGGCCGTTTCTCCAGGCCTGGCAGGAGCAGGAAGCGTCCAGCCTTGTCACAGGGTTAAGAGGAGGGCCAGGTCAAGGTGGTCCTGATTGCCACCAGGATGTGCTTTTAGAATTTGAAGTTTCTTGTAGTGAGCTCTCAGGAGTCAATAGTCAAGAGGTACAAGGGTTTGTCCTGCCAGTTCCTGATGGTATTTATTCAGAATGAGATAGAAGTGCTCTGACTGCACGGGGGGCTGAGGATGCATTTACTAAAACAACATTTTTCAGTGGATCAGTATGCACTGAATCTTTTAGAAATGAGCATGAAGGCAGAGCCATGCAGTTTAAGAATTAGCAGACCTTAGCAGCAGTGCATCAGTAGTGATTCTGTCTTCTGTCTGTTGAATTACAGCTTGGGCAAGTAGCCATTTTCAGAAATATTTGTGAAACTGAATCTAAAGTAGTGGGCAGTTATTTTTGGAAACCAGTCTTTCTAAGCCGTATTCTTTTGATTTAGCTGGAATGTGTAGAAAATAGATTGACAGTCTTCTGAAACATTCACCTGCTTCCACCTGGAGACTATAATTTAATATTTTTATATATGCATGCACTAGAAGCCTAGAGAGTACAATTTGCAGCTTCCAGAACACAAAGGAGAGTCACACTAACGCCAGATTACCTCCTTGTGTGGGACTTCACCGACCAGCCCTGGGCTTCTGATGGCGATGTGGAGAAGGGGTTCCAGGCTGCAGGCCTTTGCTGCCGAGTTCACAAAGGCTTCCCTGAAATTGGATTGGGAAAGTCTGCACACGGATTGAAGGAGTGGCCAGGAAGCAAGCCATGGCCCAGCACCGCAGGCATGCAAAGAGTTCTAGGAAGTCAGGGCTTCACTGCAATCTGCAAAGAGCAACCAAGTCAGGTCTAAAACTGCTCTATAGAGATTCAGCCAGAGACACATGAACTTTCCACATGAGATCATTTCTGCAGAGGATGAGCACAGTCAGAGACCACAGACTATAAGAGGAGACAGACTGTCATGAAGGGGAATCTACAGGTGCAACAGATTGGGAGAATCTGTGCCTCAGGACCCAGAAATAATAGGATAGACTGAAAACGACTTTTAAATAGGCCTGTTGGAAATGAGCTGGATGGTAGCAGAAGAAATGAAGCCACAAGTATGAAACTAAAGCAGGCAGATTTGCAAAAGAACCAAATGGATATTATGAAAAATTTAAAATTAAAGAGACACAACTATTGAAGTAAAAAAGAATGAAAAGCATAGAGCAGATGGGTTAAAGAGAGGGCTAGATGCAGTTGAAGAATGAGGAGAGGATAAGTGAATTGGAAGATAGAGCTTAAGGAACCTCCCAGAATGTGTCTCCATAAGACAGATGGAAAATGTGAAAGAGGAGTTAGGAGGGTCTAATATATGTCTAATAGGAGTTCCAGAAATAGTAAACAGGGAAAAATTCTGGGGAGAAAAGTATTCAGAGATAATGAATGATAGCTTAAGAAACAGTGAACCCTTAATTGAATGAGTACATCAAGTTTTTAGTTTTCAAGTTTAATGAGAATGATAAATCCTCAGATCCAAGAAGCTTAACAAACCCCAATAAGAATAAAGACAGAGAACAGCACATCATAATCAAATTGCTGTGAACAGGTTGTATTGAGGGAAACCTTTAAAGCATCCAGAGGAAAAGCATACACTCTATGGAAACAAAAGGAATGATTATAGACATTATGTAATGTACTTAATGTAGACATCAAGTAATGGTTGTCAGAAAAGAAAGCAGCCAGAGAGCATGGGATGCTTTGCTATCTTTCACTTGGCAAAATAAAATAGTTGTTAACTTAGGATTTTATGTCCAGCAAAAATATCCTCAAAGAAAGAAGATGAAATAAAGATCTAGGGGCAAATGTCGAGAGAGTTCATCTCTATTCAAGACTTGGTCTGCAAGAGTACTTTATTTTTTATTTTTATTTTTTTTGTCAATTTTATTTATCCTTTCAAAGAACCAGCTTTTGACTTTGTTGATTTTTGCTATGGTCTCTTTNGAGGGATTGGGGGTAAGAGGAGAAGGGGACGACAGAGGATGAGATGGCTGGATGGCATCACCGACTTGATGGACGTGGGGTCTGAGAGAAATCTGGGAGTTGGTGATGGACAGGGAGGCCTGGTGTGCTGCGATTCATGGGGTCGCAAAGAGTCGGACACAACTGAGCTGAACTGATACATGTGTGCGTGCATGTGAAGTCACTCAGTTGTGTCCAACTCTTTGTGACTCCATGGGCCGTAGTCTGCCAGGCTCCTCTGTCCGTGGGATTCTCCAGGCAAGCATGTTGGAGTGGGTTTCCATTTCCTTCTCCAGGGGATCTTTCCGATCCAGGGATTGAACCTGTGTCTCTCACGTCTCCTGCATTGCAGGTGGGTTCTTCATCACTAGCGCCACCTGGGAAGCCCCGTTGTACATGCACACCTGCATATATACAGGCGTACTTTGTGTGTACAGTATTCTGCGTATGTGTGCACATGCACGCACATGTGTGTTATATAGCTTCCTCTCATAGGTTTCTTAGGCCTCTTGCATTTCATACTTGTGCTTCATACACTGGGTTAAGTTGAGCAAAAACTTGGCAGAGACGAGCAGGGACTTAATAAATGTTTGAAGGTGATGGCACCCACTCCAGTGCTCTTGCCTGGAGAATGCCATGGGCAGAGGAGCTTGGTAGGCTGCAGTCCATGGGGTCGCGAAGAGTCGGACACGACTCAGTGACTTCACTTTGACTTTTCACTTTCATCCATTGGAGAAGGAAATGACAACCCACTCCAGTGTTCTTGCCTGGAGAATCCCAGGGACGGGGGAGCCTGGTAGGCTGCCGTCTATGGGGTCGCACAGAGTCGGACATGACTGAAGTGATTTAGCAGCAGCAACAGCAGCTCCTTGGAAGAAGATGGTTTAGATACATTTTAATCAACACGGCAACCGGGTGTGTAGATATTTTATTTTGTCCCCACTTCAGAAATAAGCAGTGTGAAGCCAGGCACTAATCTTAGAGAGTCATATTTTTAATCTTATTTAAGAGCCTCAGGAGTCTGCAGTTGTTGTTGGCCTTCCTGGTCTGTTCGGGATCGGCTGGCCATCTGAGATTCACTGACCTTGCCAGGGGCCCCAGCTCGTCTTCGTTTGCAGGGAGACCAGAGCAGTGGGGGTGAACTTGGGTTGAGGGCTCCTTTGCTCTCAAGAGTGGGATAATAATAATAGTAATGCCTGCCTCTTGGGGAGTGTTTTCATATATATCACGTAGTCAGCCTCATCAGCCAACTGGTTTAGCTCAGCCAAGTATAGATTGAAAATGAGAGAGACTTACCTGTGCCCTTTTTCTGTTTTGGAGATCATGAATTTAACAAGAAAACCACTCCCACATAGGTCAGCTGCTTCAGAAAACATAATCGAGAGAATGTGGCTATAAGTATTATCTGTAGATCAACAAGTTGCAGTCCTCATAAAGCATGAAAGCTTTATGCTTCTAAGGCTTAGAGAAACTGAGTCCACAGTGGGAACAGCCTCGTTCACAGCTGTTCATTCTGCTGTTCGTCTCGGGCTCAGGACTGTGAACATGCCGGTTCCCAGAACCTTCCCAGGCCTCCTGTTGCAAGGTGAGCGTAAGTACTGTTGGATGTAAGTCTCTAAGTGAGTCGCCTGGAGTTTTCTCTGAATTGCCGCAAAATCATTGGAGGGCACAGGCCTGTAAGGAAAGCCGTTTGGAGGAACCCTGCGAGGAAGGTGGGGTGGCAGGTGCCCCATGCACTTGCAGTCCTGAGCCGTCTTGTGGGTGGTTTGTGGCATCATGGTACGTTGAAACGACCCTGGGCGGTATGAAGGAGATGCCGAATGGACCGTCCTCAAGTTTCTTTTCAGGTAGTGAGGTCCTGATACACACTGGGGCTTCTTTTCTCTGGCCACAGAAAGCTTGCTGCAGGAGAGAACACAGGATGACCAGGCAGAGTCCTGGGTCCAGGTGCGACGGTCACGTGGCAGTGTGGTGGGTGGCTGTGCGTGGTGGAAGGATAGCACCGTGACCTGGGGTGACACTCACGAGACGGCCTGGCAGTGCTGCCTGAGCAGGGGTCCTGGTGCCCCTGGAGTGGTCTGAGTGCGCACCCCCTCCCATGCGCCCTGCCCTGCACCTCCCCGCTTGTGTGTATGACTGCTGGTGTAACCTCCCCTTGGGCAGGGCTTTTGCTGCCTTGTTCATCGTGTGCCCCGGGACCCGAGCCAGCACCGGGCACAGGGCAGTATCTCAGTAAACAGTCGCTGATGAACGGAACGGACGTGCAGCTGCTCTTATTCGGTGTCGAGTGTTCTATACGAGAGGCTGCATGCACCTCCTCCCGCAGCCCCGCAGCCCCGCAGCCCCGCAGCCCGGGGCTGGGCGCAGGGTGCGTGTCCGGCCCAGGCGGCCTGTGCTTTTCCTGGGTGATGGCGTCACTGTGTGTATGTTCCAGCTTTGCTCTCCTCTTCTGAGAATGAACTCACTGTGGCTTGAGAATCAAGTGAAGTGATACGTATAAAGCACTTTTTAGAAGCAGGAAGCACCGTTGGTGATTGAGCTGTGTCTGTCTGTCTGTCTCATCGATCATTGTAATTATGTTCATTTAGGCCAGAGCCTGAGAGGGATGCTCACACTTAAGATAAAAATAACTGCAATAATGTTGGTAAGCTGGGCTTTATTCTTTGATTTCCCATCTTCCTGCCATGAAGTTATCCAGCTATAAATAAATATTATGACTCTTTTATGACAAAGGAATTGAAATGTGCTGTTTCTCTGACATAGCCAACTTATCTCGACAGCGTCAGCCCAAGCATCTCCGGGCTGCGTCTAGTTATTGATCATGCTTTGCTGTCTCAGGCTTGGAATGAGGCATCATTTGAGACACTGAGACATTCACGAGCTGTGAGCGCGTGCCTGTGTGCCAAAACCATACGCAGTAGGTGCTGCCCCACTAAAGGGAAGAACCCACTGCGTGTACAGCGAGCACGAGGGACTGCATTGTGGCTGGAGCAGGGGAGGGAGGCTGATGTAGGAGGTTCTTGCCAGTGGAGCGCTTGTGCGGCGTTGGGTTTTCTGCTTAGGTTCCTACTCGACCGGGTAGGAAGGAGTAAGGAAGTAGTAGCTGTCTATTGTTGGTACGGCATGGACCCCAAAAAGGGAGACAGGAAGGCAGTCAATCAGAAAGAAAAGAGGTGGGTGTTGGAGTAGACGCGGAAGGAAACTAGCCCTTATGGAGCACCCGTGCTACGTGACGGGCGATTTCACGTACCTCAGTGCACTTAGGTACCACAATTATGCTGCAGAGCGACTGCTCTTACCCCTAGCTTTAATCCTCTAGGAAAGCTGAGGCATGTGGCTGAGAACTTGCCCAAGGCGCTGGAGATGGTTAATGACAGGGCAGGTCGTCCCAGAGCCTGCTGGGCGATGAACTGTAAGGACGCTCCTTCGTGGTTATCTGTCAAAAGTACAGGAGGCAGAGTAACGTAGGAGAGGCCGGCAAGATCCATATTATCAAGGGGGAGGTCACGTTTAAAAGCTTGAACTGATGATAAAATATCCCAGTGTAGGTCTTACAAGTCTTAGATAGAGGTTTCTGGGACCTTCTTTTTTAATGGGGGGCCTTTCATTGGCTTGAATACCAGTTGAGGGGGAAAGCGGGCACTGTGTAGGTACTGTGTACACCCTCATGAACACGCCACCCCTCCCCTCCTGCATTCACGGTGCCTGTTGACACCTATTCTAGGAGGCTGAGTGTAGAATTTAGTCCTGCACCAAACCCCTGGAACCCACCCTGGTAGGAGTGGGCAGATAGGTGCCTGCTGTGGTGAACGACACGCATGTGTCGTGGCCCATACAGCTGCCCTTCACGGTCAGCATGGTGCGATGCAGAGAAGGGATTTAGGAAGTCTAGGACATAGAAGAATTGAGTAGCTGGTGAAGAATTTGCTAAGTGTGTCCTCATAAAGTCCTTAAATATGTAACATTTCCAAATTCTTTGTTTTTGAAGAAAGTTGGTTTTGAAAATTAAGCTAGTGTATTGAGCATTTGGCAGTTTGTTAATTGGATACTCTTCCAGGGCCTTTTATAGACTTGTCCCATTTAAGGGAGTAAATACTGAATTTAGGCAAAGGTTGAGCAAAGGAGAGCCAGTAAAGATGGACTTGCAGACAGGGAGTTGGTGTGGAATTCCAGGCTCTGTCAGGTGCTGCTTTCATCCTTGTCAGGAAAAGAGCTTCAGCAAGAACAGAAAAGGAAAAAATAATTGAAAGGAGAAAAGCAGAATTACCACTGTGAGTTAAAATAAAAGATAAACATAAAAAAACAAGTACTAAGCAGTTAGTTGTGTTTTGGGCCACAAAGTTTCAATGGTGGCAAGGATTTTAGCACAGTGCAGAAAATAAAATAAATCCCCCAAAAAACATTACCAAAGCAAATTCTGCTGGGTATGAAAGGAATAAAAAGTCATGACCAAGTAGACTTTGTCTTAAAAATAGAAGGATGGTTCCATGTCAGAAAATCTCTCAATGTTATGGGCCATACTAGCAGATTAATTGAGGGAAAAACTATGTGAATAGATACAGAAAATTCAGTAAAATCCAACATGTATTTCTAACAGCTCTTAGTAAAATAAGACTTCAAGGGAGCATTGTTAGCTTAATAAAAAGTATCTATGAGAAATCCATAGGAAACTACAAAACTTTTGATACGTTACCTGTGTCTGTTCGTTCTTTATTTGGTGGCCTCGGGTCATGATTCCAGCACGTGGGGTCGTTTTTATTGTGCTGCCTGGGCTCTCTGGCCATGGCGCGCAGACTCTCTGGCGGTGGCGCCCAGGCTTGGTAGTTGTGCCACGTGAACTTGTTTGCTCCTAGCCGTGTGGGATCTTAATTCCCCAACCAGGGGTTGAACCTCTGCTCCCTGCGTTGCAGGGCAGATTTGCAACCACTGCATCACCAACAAAGTCTCGTGACACATTACCTTTAAGTCAAAGTCAGGAATGAGACAGGATTGTCTGCTGTCAGTGCCCCCACTGGAGACTGTCTCAGTGCTGATGCAATAAGTACACGTAAAACACGAGATCCTGGTTCGTATTAGGATGGAAGAAACGAAACTGTGTTTATTTGTGGATGATGAGATTATTTATAAGGAAGATTGAAGAGAACCTGCAGACATCTGTTATAGAATTGGTGAGTATTCAATAAGCTTTCTTGATTCAGGATTAAAAAATTAATAGCATATCTGTGAAAATAATTAGAAAATATAATTTAAATTATTCCCATTCATGAGATCCATAGATACTCCAATGTACTTAGAAAAAAAAAATCTAACAATGTGTGATCTTTGTGAAGATGATCACAAACCTTAGAAGCAGACCTGGTGAAACCCTGAACTATTTTCCATGGTTGGGAAGACTCAATGTTGCGAAGAAATCAACTCAATCCCAGGTTTATCTGTGAGTCATGTATCACTCCTAACAGAATTCCGAAAGGAGTTTTCAGATCAGCCTGACAAGCTAATGTTAGCATTTCTAATGAAAGGAGAATGAGCCAGGAATATCCAGGACAGCAGAAAAATGTGAGCAAGTCAGGGAATCTTGCCCTGTGAAGTATTAAGGGTTATGAAACAAGAGTAATTAAAACATCTGATAAACGTACAGAAACAAACAGACACATTTTGTAAAAGGGAACAGAAGGGTCCACATCAGACCCCCCATAGGTATAGGGAAATCTGACAGCCCCAATCTCATTAATTCTAAGATGTACCTTTGTGTTGTCTCTGAAATACACGTTCATCTTACAGCATATGATGTTTTATAATTGTTGTCAGCCAGATGGCAGACCTAACATAGTTTTATAAAAATGTCCTGATGAGAATTTTAGAGTTGAGGGGTTATGGAATGATGGGAGTCATCCTAAATCAGTGGGAGAAAGCCAGAACCTTTTCAAAAATGATACTGAGACATTTGATCAGACATGTGGAGCAAAAAGAGAGTTGGAATATGATAAACAAATTGGTACCAGAGAGTTAAGCGCACAGAGAGGGAGGTGTGACCAGCACGCATCACCAACAGAGGAGTGGTACCCAGCCCGGACGGGGGGTGTTCATGGATGTGGGAATCAGTCAGAAGTTAGAGAATGGTATGTGTGTGTGGTGGGGTGGGGTGGGGGAGCTGGCACTTCCCGGGGGAGGAATGGTGTTACCAGAGCCTTCTGGGAGCTGCTGGAAGCATGGCTGGGCAGGGCTGTGGGCACCCAGCCCCACTAGGCCGGGGGGCCAGACCCCAGCCTCCCCTCCCACTGCGCCTGGGTCTCCTGTCTTTCCTTCTTTGGCTGAGGCCGGCCGGAGAGAAGGGTCCTAGGGGTTCGGCCCGAGGGTCGGGGGAAGCAGACTCAGCACCTTCTGTGCTGTGGTATCTCAGACAGCTTCCCCACACCTCTGTGAGACAGATCCTGCGTCTCCTGGGAGAGGAGACCGAGGCTTACGCACCAGGTAAGTGAGACCTGCTGGGCTGAGAGCCCTCGCGTGGGTCCCCATCTGCGGGCAGACGCGGGGCGGGGCCCTCGGGTCTAGAGCTGCTTGCTGGGCGCCCACTGCTCTTCCAGGGCTGTGGTGCACGTCCGTGTGCCTCTTCGTGACATCTCTTTCTCCCCCCGTGTGTCCTATTGCCCGTGTCCTTTAGCTGGAATGTGGTTTCATCTCTTTTCTGACTGGTGGGATGGTGGAGGAATCGTGATGCTTGGCACAGAGGGCAGGCGGCTGCGTGGCGGTGCTGCTCTGTACCCGTTTCCCGGGGCAGGATGGGCTGTGGTGACGTGGTCCCTGTCTTCTATGTGAGTAGGGGAGAGGGGCCCACAGGAGGAAAGCTCCTGAGCGGTGTGCCCCCAGATGCTGGGCATCTTTCTCTCCTGCTCTGATTTATTCCATGATCTCCAGTAGGCATCTCAGGATGTCTTTTCATAAATGAAGAAATGAAGTTTTGGAGAGACTAGTTTATTTATGCAAGTCAGCTAACAGTGTGGCTGAGCTAAAATGCAAGCCTGCAGCTCTCCGGTTCTGAGCTCCCTGCACCTACATGGAAAATTACCCATATTTTAGGAAGAGTGTGGGTGAGATGTCCCTCCAGGTAGAAGTAGCAGAAACCAGGGAAGACTGCACAGACATGGCCTCTGAACCTGGCATGGAGCAAGGGCAGGGACAGGCACCCCTTCTCAGGAGCCGCTGTCCACCCCGGCTCCCCCCCTTCCATGCGGGGTCACCGTAGGGGCGGCCCTCCTGGCGAGCGTGACCCGTGGGGCCCGCTGGGGAGCCGCCCACTCACGAGGCGCTGGGGCAGTGGCTCCAGTCAGTTGTGAAGCTGGACCCCTTTTGTGCTCTGGGGGCTGGCTTTACGGCACGTTGTAGTGACAGCCGAAGGGCATCAAGTGTCGCGTGTTCTATTGTGCTCCTCCAGCGTTCACTCCTCGGCACACGGAAGGAAGAAAATGAAAGCTTGTTCTGTTCGTGTGTGAGCCTGTGCACGAGATGCAGTGTTTCTGAGGACACGTCTTCAAATGCAGTCGTGTGGAGCTATTTTTAGGCATCCCCTCTCCCAACAGTGCTGTTTAAAGATTCAGCTCAGGCTGCTAATAGGTATATTTATAACCATCCTGTCGACTGGCCCAGCGTGAATGCTGCTGCAGATGATGCTATTCCTGGAGATGGTTGCCATAGTTACCATTAACCCTTTTGCCTTGGAAGAGTCTCCCGGTCGGTGTGCCTTGCTCCCCCAGGGCGCTCAGCAGCGTTTGAATGCATCCATGTGCTCTGAAATGGAGACAAAAACTGAGTGCACTTTATGCTTATTAAGCAGTGAATAAACTCGATGAATGAACGGGAGCGCGAGTGATCGATATTAGTAGCGGCTCCTCCCTTGCCCTTAAAAAAAGCAGCGCAATAAAGTTGGCTTTGTAGCCATTGCTGAGCACCAGGGTGTTAATATCATCTTCTAAATGTGAATATGGACTTGCACGTGAGGAGAAAGAAGCCTCAGTGCCATAAGACCCATCCTTTCTGCTTCACTACCTGTGATTTCTCCGGCTTTGCTACTTACCCATTTAAACAATGCAGGCATCTCTTTATTAATACTCATTCATTAACTGGAACACCACAATGACAAGCCCTAAAACTAGCGTTGCTTGGGATGTAATTTCAGTCATGATTTGCCTGGAAGGATTCATCTGTCACTGGGTTCAAAGAAAGCAGAGACATAATCAGATAAGTAGACTTATTCTCGCTCCCCCCATTTTAACCAACCCTCATTGTGCTGTGTTAGAAATGGGGTTGGTTCTCCTACCCACAGGTAGCTTAGAGTTGGAAGAGGAAACAAGCAATTAATTACTCTGGAGTGAGTGAAGAACAAAATCAGCGTTACAGAAAGAGTAGAAGTGCTCTGTAGAAACATGAAAGTTGCCACGTGGGCTGATCCTCAAGGATTAGTGGTGATCAGGATAGGTGGGGTAAAGTCTTGGCTGAGGGGAATGTGTGGTAGTGCTCGGCCTACGGGGCAGTGACTGTAGCATGAGCCAGTCCTTGGAGGCAGTCTCGTGGGCGCTGAGGCTGCAAGGATCCCACGGGCTGGACCAAGGGAGGCAGAGTGCCAAGCTGAGGAATTACCAGTGATTGAGGGGAAAGATTGACTTGGTCTGTCTCCTGCTTTATGAAGGCAGCTATGTGAATATTGTGGCAGGATTCTGGAGGCAGAAAGATAGTGGACTCTGCAGTATTGCTGGGGGAATTCTGAGATGCATTGAATTTTTTCTTAATTGGTATATAAGAGCGTTGTTTAGTCGAAGTGAATTGTCTTTCATATTTCTGTGCTCTGGTTAAACGCCAGGTATTGTGGGGGGAGCAAGGTGTTAAGCGACATGAACACACACCAGCAGAAAAATAGGGGTGACCCTGCTAATTAGAACTCATGACTTAACTGGAAGATGTGTCCCTCTGGAGGGAACTGGTTAAGTGCAGTGGCCTTTGGAAGCCTGGGATGAGATGTCTGTGGGTCTAGTAGGAGGACCACTGCTGGTAGCTGGGATGTCGCAATTCCAGGCCATGCTGTTTGACTTTCATTTCCTTGGATAAAATGGAGAAAGAACAGCTCTGGGTTCCACGAGTGGTCCACATGAGAGGACGGGTCTGCTTCCAGGAAGTCCTCTGTGCCCACCTCCCTGCCTGCTCAGCACAGAGTTGGTTACCTGTCCCTGCCCATGAGCGCCCCCTGACGATGCTCCCTCCACCGGGCACGGTCCTGACCCGTGGCGGTCCTGCTCTCCTGACCCTTGAAGGTCCTACTCTTTCTGGCTTCCTCTCTCAGTCCCCCGCCATCAGGCTCTGAGCTCCTGTGAGGCTGGAACTGACCTGAGGATCTTGTCTTATAATAGGTGCCGAGAGTGCTGAATGAATGAACAGATGAAAATGAAGTTAAGAAACAATTGTTTTTTTTTCCTTTGGTGGAGTGAGTTTTTTAAAAAATTAGTAACTACTTGAGATATACCAAAAAGATACTGAGAATAATACAGTGAGCAGTCCTACATCTGTCATCCAGCTTCTAAGGGGTAGTCCACTTTTTTGATGCCTTTGAACGCTTACATATAAGGACCCAACTGGAGCCGTGCACCCCCTTCCTCCCAGGCAGGGAAAAGCACAGTCCCATCCAGGTACCATCTGCTCTCAGTGAGCTCGCGCTCTAGGTAGTGAGGTCCACAGATCCACGGATGCTTACTGGTGTCCATAGTCCAGTGAAAATATCAAACAGTCTTTATTGTGAAAAAACCCCTTGGTTTAAATTCTCGTTCCTGAGTGCCAGAGGCCACCCATCACAGTGGCTCCGAGCCCAGTACCCTCCTGGAAAATGATCGGAAGGCCCTGTTCGTGGGGCTCTGCCCAGTCGCCACCCCCGCCCTGTGATCACCCTGCTCTGGAGTCTCACGCCATTGGTCATCTGGCCTGTCTGTGAGCTTTATGTAAATTACGTCCTAAAACCTGCACTTTTTCTGGAATCTGACTCATTCATTCTCCTGTTGATGGGCCTTTGGGGTTATTCCATGTTCAGGACTATTATGTAAGAGTGAGGGATGGATGTTCTTGGGGCTTTTTGCTTCACATATTTACATGTTTTTGCTGGACATTAACCTCAGAGTGGAAATACTGGATCCTAAGCCCCGTAGCTGTTTTTGGGAGAAAATTGTTAGGAGCACAGTGTAGTCAAGGTGAAACTTTTACTACAAGGCAGGGCGATACCTACCATCTTGGGAGGGTGTTAAGAAAAGTATCATGGAGTCTGAATGGGGCTTACGTCCTGGTGGGAGGGCACCAGGAAGGGCGGGGCCGGACCACCCCGGCAGAGGGAATGGGGCCACCAGCACCCGCTGGTCCTTGACTTGTCCTCCCCAGGACCTCTGGGCCTATTGGTGTCACAGGTCTGGGATGCTCGAGCTGTGCTGGCCTTTGCTTCTGGACCCTTCCTCTGGCTGCCCTCTCTAGGACACATGCGGCGTGGATGGCTGTGCCTGTCTCCTGTCCCCAGGAGTCCTGTGTCGCTGCTCCCAGGCTGTGATGCCTTCAAGGAGTGAGCCAGCTGGGCGCCTGTGTGGTCTAGGCGGGCCTGTGCACCCACCGGGCTCTGCGTCCCCAGCCAGTGCGCCTGGCCCGTGACCTCGGCTACAGCCATCGCCACCCACCTGGGTCGGGCTGGCTTGACTGCTGCTGAGTCTGAAGCCAGACCTCCTCTCTCCTCTCCTTTTTCCTTCGAATTTTTTTTTTTTTTTGGTGTGTTTTATAACCACTTGTCTCTTTCTCATTAAGGCATAGCACACTGGCTACATTCCTGTCAGTCTGTATTTCTGCTGGTTTAGACCCTGAACAGACGAGATGGGATGCACTTCTTGTTCTGAGCTCCTGTTCCCATTCGGGGGCAGCGTTGGCCAAGGGGGAGAAGCCGGCCCCTCGCCCTTTGAAATCAGTGCAGCCTGAACTGAAGGTCACCGTTAATTCCNTATTTCTGCTGGTTTAGACCCTGAACAGACGAGATGGGATGCACTTCTTGTTCTGAGCTCCTGTTCCCATTCGGGGGCAGCGTTGGCCAAGGGGGAGAAGCCGGCCCCTCGCCCTTTGAAATCAGTGCAGCCTGAACTGAAGGTCACCGTTAATTCCAGCAAGTAGAGAGGGGCACAGAGGTGCACCGAGAGAATGTCGGGCACATCACAGAGCCGGCAGAGGCAGCTTCTGGAAAGGGCCTTTAGGGTGTGCCGTGTCCTGGCCTCTCCCAAGCTTTCTTAAAATAGCAGAGAGAGACTGTCCAAGCGGAGAAACGGCGCCTCCTGCATCGATCTTTGCTGCCCAAGCGTCAGCTGCTGTTTGAATCATTGCCTCTGTGGTACGACAGTGACATTGCCACGTGCGTGCCAACACTCAGGGAGACCCCACGTGATATGCTTAAAGCCCAAATTCCAGAATCAGACCTACGTGGATTTGGAAGTCAACTTACCAGCTTGGACAAAATACGTAATATCACTCAGCCTCTGTTTTTCCTGTTCAGAGCAGAGTTACCAGGACCTGCCTCACAGGCTGAATGAGACGCAGCAGTGAAGCGGGTTCTCTCCAGACGCCATGGGGCACGGCTCTTCTGAGGGGCCTGTGCCCGGTGGGCGGGAGACTCTGCTGGTCGGGTGGGTGGGTCCGAGCTTGGAGACGCTGCATCTGTCACTGGAGGTCCCTGTGCTCAGGGCGTGGCGCGGCCTGGGGGGAGGCACAGGCAGGCCTGTGTGCGGCAGGAGCCGGCAAGTGTCCTGATGCACCTGGATCCGAGGGTGTGCCCTGCACACGCCCGCGTGGCCACAGCCAGGGCCCGAGTGTGGGCTGTGCACGCGGCACTGCCAACCCCGGATCTGAGTGTGGCCCTGGCGCTCCCCAGCAGCCACCCCCCTGGCTGTCGCTGCGCCTACTGCCGCTGCTTGTGCTCCCTTTCACCTGCGCCGTGGGGTCCGCTCGCCCTTCTAGACTTAGCTCAGATATTGCTTCTTCCTGAAGCCTTGACCACTGTTCCTCCTCCTCCCCCACCTCCCCTGGAGTTCCTCCCAGACCCTCGGTTTTAAGTTCCTGGAGTCCAGGATTAGGGCTCTCGTTCCTTCTGGTCCTTTCCAGAGTGTCTCACCAGTCCTTGCCTGCAGGTCCCAAGCACGAGGAGTGCAGTGCGGAGTGTGATGGAGCCCTGAGGGGCTCTGAGCAGCTCCCGCCCACCGAGCGGGCAGCCTGCTCCGCCCAGTCCCCTGCAGTGGCCTGCCCCTGGTCTTGTACTCCTGCTCAGTCCTATCTGACTCTTTGCGACCCCATGGAGTGTAGCCCTCCAGGCCTCTCTGTCCTTGGGATTTCCCAGGCAAGAACACTGGAGTGGGGTGCATTTCCCCCTGCAGGGGGTCTTCCGGACCCCTTATCGAACCTGCCTCTCCTGTTCTCCTGCACTGCAGGAGAACTCTTACCCATTGAGCCGTCAGGGGAGCCTCAGGGCTTTTTCTGGGGGGAGCTTGATTTTCCGAGACTGGGTCCCTCCACCTATTCTCCCTTCCAGCCCTGCCCCCCAGGCTCCCCAGTACCAACTCCTCTTCTTTTAGGGCCCGGTGAGCGTCCTTGCCTTCCTTTCCATGTTACAGGAACCTCACGGGAAGGCTGAGAACGTGACCCGTCTGCCCCCTCCCCCGCAGTGGTTGCTCTCCTCCTGGTTGAAATCTCCCAGCGTGTCCTTTTGCTTTATTGTCCTGGTGGGTCTCTCTAAGGCAGCTGCTTCTGTCAGTCTTCTCCTTAAGGCCCTGGCTTGCCCCATAAAAGCTCCTCCCCTGCCTTCCAGAACCCCCACCCTGCCCANGCTCCGCAGCGTGTGTCCACAGGCTTGAGCTGGTGCTGGCTCCCTTCTTTCACTGCCTTCAGAGAAGATGAGCTTGCCTCCCCCGACTCTCCAGCTTGTCTTCCTTCTGGATGCAGGGGCTGGGGCTTGCTGCGAGAGCTGCTGTAGGGCGTGGGCGGAGGCTGCCCCTCTCTCTTATACACATCTAGATGTGTATAAGAGACAGCAACATATAAGCGTTCCAATTTCTCCACATCCCCGTCAGCATTTGTTATGTGCTGTTTCTAGTATAGCCAGCCCCATAGGTGTGAAGCTGTATCTCACTGTGGTTATGATTTGCCTGATGACCAGCAATGCTGATCATCTTTTCATGGACTTACATCTTTGGAGAAAGAGTTATTTAAGTCCTTTGGCTATTTTTTTTAGTTGGGTTGTCTTTTTGTATTTGAGTTCTTCATATATTCTAAGCATGAAACCCTTNTGATGACCAGCAATGCTGATCATCTTTTCATGGACTTACATCTTTGGAGAAAGAGTTATTTAAGTCCTTTGGCTATTTTTTTTAGTTGGGTTGTCTTTTTGTATTTGAGTTCTTCATATATTCTAAGCATGAAACCCTTATCGGAGAAGGCAATGGCACCCCACTCCAGTACTCTTGCCTGGAAAATCCCATGGGCAGAGGAGCCTGGTGGGCTGCAGTCCATGGGGTCGCTAAGAGTCAAACACAACTGAGCGACTTCACTTTGACTTTTCACTTTCATGCACTGGAGAAGGAAATGGCAGCCCACTCCAGTGTTCTTGCCTGGAGAATCCCAGGGACAGAGGAGCCTGGTGGGCTGCTGTCTGTGGGGTCACACAGAGTCGGACACAACTGAAGTGACTTAGCAGCAGCAGAAACTCTTACCACCTATGATTTTCAAATATTTCCTCCGATTCTGTAGGTGGTCTTTCTGCTTTCTTTAAAGTCCTTTGACGCACAAGAGTTTTTATTTTTATTAATTTCGCTTACGCTTTTGGTGTGGAATCTGACGCCACTGCCAAATTCCAGGTCAGGAGATGCTACTGAGCACGTGTGCAGAGGCCAGTGGTTACCTGTGACGCCTGGAACGTGTGGCTGCAGAGGACCACGTGGGCAGCTGAGTCTGGGCGACTCAGCCTCATGACTTTGTTTCCTGAAGACGTCTCTGAAGAAGCAGGTCTCAGGTCTCATTTGCTGCGAGAAGACGTAGTCTGTTGGCCAGGAGACAAAGCTGGCTAGGAGGAAGGGCATGCGATCTCCAGGGATCTGCAGGGACTGCAATCCCACGCAGCTCCAGCCCTTGTGAGCTCTGAGGCCTGGGGCAAAGCACTTGACCCATGGAGCTTGACTTCTTCAATATGTAGTCAGAGGTTCGCACGATTTCCTTTCCGTCCTCAGGGCATTGTTCAGAGGCTAGATGAGCTCTGTGTGTCTGTAAGGAGGCCTGCTAAGCAGCTCAGTGCTGGGCAGATGGTGATTCTGTGAAAACCCAGAGCAGTTTTTAGTGGAGACGTCTCAATATAGCTTGTGCAGTATATATAGTTCAGAATAATGTTTCAGTGGGCAGTTTGGCAGTCCTGTGTGAGTCAAACCTTCCACAAAGTCCATGTTCTACTACCCAGTGATTCCACTTCTAATACACCCTAAGGAGGGAAAAAATCTAATACGCAAAAGGCTTTGCATGCAAAGAGGGTTATTTATAACAAAGGAAAAATTGGAAACAATTGGAGTGTGGTATAACAGAGGATTGATTAATTGAATTATTGAACAGCTTTATAATGGAAGAATGGGCAGCCACTAAAAAAAGCTGCAAAAGTACATTATAAAATATTTTTACAGTGTAATTTCAGTTTATTAAAAATCTATGCATAGAAAAAAAAGACTAAAAGGCTGCATGTGGAATTCATGGCTATTACCTTAGTGATGGAATAATAGGCTATTTTAATTTTCTGTCTTATTTTATACCATTTTAATGATGAACGTTTATGGGGCTCCACCAGCCAGGGCAGACCAGCCCTCCCCCTGAAGCCTGTTGCACCCCAGGCCTGCCCCACCAGTGTCCTCCTCAGCTCTTTTGGGCTTTGACTCCCTGTAGTGGGTGCCTCTCCCTTGGTGCCCAGCTCGCGGGGCTCAGCCACCCCACACCCAGCCTCCCCTCCTCATGGGTGTCTGCCATGCCCACCTCAGCCAATGATGCCTGGACTGAATTGCTCAGACAGAGATGGGAGGCCAACTGTTGCTGCTGCTCATGAAACTGATGTATGTAGAGGACTGGAATCAGATTTAGTGGTGACTTGAGACTAAGGATGGAGGAGTTTGCCTTCTGTTAACTGAAAACCCCGTGAAAATTCACTTTGTTGGCAAAGCAACAGCGATTTCCGAGAAGGGGTCTTCTTAATGGGGAGCTGTGGGTTCACTCTCTGGGTTGGGAAGATCCCCTGGAGAAGGAAAGGGCAACCCACTCCAGTACGCTTGCCTGGAGAATCCCGCGGACGGAGGAGCCTGGCGGGCTACGGGTGCATGGGGCGGCAGAGAGTTGGACATGACCAAAGCGGCTTAGCACGACAGATGTGCGATTGCCCTCTTTCAGGACCAGCTGGCCCCTGAGGGCAGAGTTCACGGCACAGCGTGGACTCATCATCAGGAGGACTTGTTGGGGCAGCGTGGACAGGCAGAAAGGGCGATGGACTTCAGGCCTGTTTGCAAGGCCGCGTGCCAGTGCCTTGGCTAACTCCCGTTGGCCGCTCGGGCAGGTCACCTGTCTCCGCGAGCTTCAGCGCCCCCCTGTGGACAGTGGTCTGGGTGCTGTGATGGTGTGGAGCCCGCGGTCCCTGCCTCAGGGTGGCCCTCAGGCTCCGCAGCGTGTGTCCACAGGCTTGAGCTGGTGCTGGCTCCCTTCTTTCACTGCCTTCAGAGAAGATGAGCTTGCCTCCCCCGACTCTCCAGCTTGTCTTCCTTCTGGATGCAGGGGCTGGGGCTTGCTGCGAGAGCTGCTGTAGGGCGTGGGCGGAGGCTGCCCTTCCCCGAGATGCTTCCCCGGCTCCCTCGGCTCCTACTCTGGCGCGAAGCTGAGCAGCCTCAGTCCCTCGTTCGCCGTTTCCTGCACCCCGGCCACCCAGCCTGGGTGGGCTTGGGTTGCAGAAGGCAGAATCCCCCTGAAGACCCAGCCGTCTCCTTTTGGATTGCACGCTGACTAACACTGGAGCTGGGAGTGGTTTCCCTGAAAACTTGTGTGTGTGTGTTTTTTTCCCCCGTTTCAAAGTAAATGAAGCCATCTTTGACTGTCTCAGTATCAAGCCCAATCTTGACTGAACTGAGCGTCTGTGATCAGAAATAAGCAGTGACTGAGGACCACAGAAGAGTAAGGGGAGTGCTCCCTACCTTTGCTCTTGACGAAAACAAATTAAACAAACTGTGAACGCTTATGTTTTCCGCACGTCGTGGTCTGTCCCATTTTTCTTTTTGGCTGAAAAGCCAATTTAGATCTCCACTGTGAATCATTTTAGTGAGTCGGGTAGATTCTGTCTTTGTTGGTTTATTACTCACCCTGCAAAAGATGCAGCGTTGCCAGCACTTTTAAAAGGTGAGTTTGGGCTTTAGCGTCTGTGACTTCCGGCTAATCCAGACCAACTGCCTTATCTCATATTCGGGGCCTTCATTTTCGACAAGACCCTGGTGGAGCAACAGACATAAATATCTGTAAACTTGTTTAGTTGCTATGTTGTCTCTGACCCCATGGACTGCAGCACGCCAGGCTTCCCTGTCCTTCACTATCTCCTGGAGTTTGCTCAGATTCATGTCCATTGAATCGATAATGTGATGGATCACAGCCTTGTTGTGGCAAAAGGGCTTGCATAACTCGATGGAGTTATGAGCCACGCCGTGCAGGGCCACCCAAGATGGACAGGTCATGGTGGAGGACGCTGATAAAATGTCCACTGGAGGAGGGAATGGCAAACCACTCCCAGTATTCTTGCTGTGAGAACCCCATGAACAGGATGAAAAGGCAAAAAACAAAAACAAAACAAACCCCCAAACCTTAGACTTTTACTATCATAGTTTTAGACTTTTTCTGGTTTATGTGTAGGAGTGATACTTGTGGATGTCGCGGGTCTTTCTCTGATGGGATCGCTTTTGCCATCAAGTGTGCATCTCCCTTAAATGTTTACTGATCAAAGGAAATGGTTTCTGGAATATATATATGTATTATCATCGGTGAAACCTATGCTTACAAAAACAGTACCCCACATTGTTGAAACAGCTCTTTAAATGGAGGCTGAACGATTCTTTGGTTTGTTCGCCTCTCTAGGCATTTATTGAGTGCCTGGTGCGCGCCAGGTCCTGGTCTGCCCGCGCTGCGTGTGGCCAAGCAGAGCGCGAGGTCTCTGCCCCCAGGGGCTCGCTGTCTGATTGGAGAGAGCTGTGCGGTGGTGCGCCCTGCCGGGCGGGCCGGCCGCTGTGGAACTGTGTCTCCCTGCCGGTGGCCAGCTCACTGAGGGTCATCTGACTCCTGCTCCTTCGCTTTGTATTGCACGTGGCTGTGTGTGTGCACGCGCACCACGCATTTCATTTGTGTGCTTGTTGGTTTTAAATCCACAAACACGTACGTGTTGAGCCTCGGTCCATCTCGCTGGGCAGCCAGCCGTGCTGACTCACCATGCCCTCAAGGAGCTTCTGTGTAGCCTCTCGTTTGTTCTGAAGAAACACCTCTGATATCTGCTTTGAGAAACGCAACATACCAAATGGTCATTATTTATTTATTTTTTGCCCAGGACCGTCTTTCATTCTGTTGCAAAGGGGCATCTCTCTTCAGTGGTTTCCAAATAGAGGACTTATGGCCCAGACGCACTTGCTAGGGAGGGAGGCCCCAACGTGGCTGTAGAAGACAGGAGGGCACTGCTCCAGACTTGGCGCTCTGCCTACCTGCACGGACCAGGGCTCCCACCGGGTCCATGGGCCCGCGGGAGGGCGGGTATTGGGCTGGGAGGCAAGCTTTGGCCAAGTTCACCAGGCTGGGCCACTTCTCCTCGCTGCTTCTGCTCTGGCTAAATACATTGTCCTGATTGAATGTTGCTTTTTCATTTAAAATAGCACTGTTGGAGTTCCGATGTGAAAGCTATGATGTCGACAAATGACGTCATTCAATTTTAGGATCATCATCCTTCCTGTGTTCCACCACAGACTGAATTGGACCCTATCTTACAGCTTTTACATATCACAGAATGTCCCGTTTTGATGACTGTCTGATCAGCAATGGGTGCTGGTGTTCCCTGAGAGACCCCCTCTTCCTACAGGCTGGGGCTAGATCACTTCATTTGCTTGTCTGCAGCTGGCGCCTTGCGAGTCCAGTGCTGAGGTGGGCCCGTAAGTGGCCACCTGTCTGGTGGTTGCAGGCTGTCTCATGCTGGAGACGCCCCCTGTGGCCCCTCTTCTGTGAACCGCCTTCTCTCATCTGCTGTCTCCTGGCCTCTGTACTCTTCCCAGCCGACGGACTTGAGTCCTCCTGACCGGCTCTCTTAAATCTCCTTCACTGTGGTGTAAGTTACATGCAATAAAGTGCTGGTTTAGTTGTCCGGAGGATGGCTTATGACAGGTGTACACATTTCTACCACTGCGGCCCCAAAGCTATGGTTTTCCCAATAGTCATGTATGGATGTGAGAGTTGGACTATAAAGAAAGCTGAGTGCTGAAGAATTGATGGTTTTGAACTGTGGTGTTGGAGAAGACTCTTGAGAGTCCCTTGGACTGCAAGGAGATAAAACCAGTCCATCCTAAAGGAAATCAGTCCTAAATATTCATTGGAAGGACTGATGCTGAAGCTGAAACTCCAATACTTTGGCCACCTGATGTGAAGAACTGACTCATTGGAAAAGACCCTGATGCTGGGAAAGATTGAAGGCAGGAGGAGAAGGGGACGACAGAGGATGAGATGATTAGATGGCATCACTGACTCAATGGAGATAAGTGTGAGCACGTTCCGGGAGTTGGTGATGCACGGGGAGGCCTGGTCTGCTGCAGTCGATGGGGTCGCAGAGTCGGACACAACTGAGGGACTGAACTCAACTGAGCCCTTTCCCACCACTCCTAGCCCTCCTCCACAGACTGCGGTCATTCTCTGTAACCCCAGGTTAGATTCGCCTTCTCTGGAGCTCCGTATGCATGAGCGATGACCTCTCTCAAACCTGTTTGGACCCTCACGTGTCTGCTCCAGTCCTGGAGATGGGGTTCCTGATGTTTCTTGCTGGGTCTCCTGAGCTGCCCCCTCATCTGTGCGTCCCGCGTGGCCTCTAGGGGGAGCTTCATCCCCAGCAATGCAGCCTTGTGTCCTCTCTCTGGACCCTCTAGGCAGCTGCCTGTTCAGCCTTGGGGCGCGTGGCGTCCCCTGCGCTCTCCGTGGTCCCACCACCTTGTCAGCATCCTTCCCGGTCTCCCGCCCGCCCCGCTTCACTGCCCACCTATGCCCCAGTCCGGAAGCAGCAAAAGGCTTGTTGTCACCTAAGATGAGAACAGCAGAGTCAGGGGTGATCTAAGGCAACCCTGCTGGGCAGCGGCAATGCCTCACAGTTTCATCAGGAGCTGCCTTCAGTGAACTTTTATCGTAAGAATGGAAAGATTCAAACCTGAGGATTCTGAACATCCTCCCTTCCAGCTCTGCAAAACACGAAACTGTGTATTCCCTAGAGCCAGACAACAGGGATGCTTTTCTCCAGGAGGTTGTGCACCCTGTGGAGAGCAGGCTTTGGCCCCCGTGAGTGCGCAGGGCATGAGGCAGAGGGGATGGTGTCCCACCGAGATGCCCAGCCCTGACCCCCAGTCCTGTGATGTGCTCCCACACCTGGCAGAGGGGTGTGCAGTGTGATGAGGTTAGGGAGCCTGTGATGGGCGGGTTGTCCGGGACCGTCTGACTGGACCCCAGACGACTGTCAAAGGGTCCTTATCAGAGGGAGGCAGGGCCATTGAAACAGGAGATTGGGGTGATGCCGAGAAGGGGCCCTGAGCCAAGGAGCACAGCTGGCTCTGGAAACTGGGAACGGCCAGGAGCCAGAGTGCCCTGAAGCTCCTGGAGGAACCTGCCCTGCCAGCACCTTGAGCCCAGGACTGGCAACCTCCATGAGTTCCAGCAGGTGTGTTTCGAGCCACTGAGTTTGTGGTTGTCTTGCCACAGCCATCCCGGGATCTAACAGAGGGCAAGTGCTGCTCCCGGGCAGATGTGGAAGGAGTTGTCACAGGCTGCGGCTGCTTCCCTCTGTCCCTGCAGGAGCGTCACTGGCATTCCGGGCCGGCGGCGCTTTAGCCAAGGTGCAGCATGCAGGCTGACCCCAGGTGGCTGCTTGCCTCCCAAGACATGAGGGAAGGGAAAGGAGTGGAAAAGAGGGGGACGGGGGAGGGCCTGCAGCAGGACAGGAGCCACAGTCTCCGTGACGTGGTCACCCACAGCCCGTCCCCTCTGCCATGCTGTGCCATGCCGTAGGGGTCTGAGCTCCGGGAGGAGCGGTCGCGGAGCCGCTGGAGCATCTCACCAGGGGCTGTCTCGCTGATGGAGAACCTTGTCTTGTTTATGGCTGTAGCCCTGTTGAGAAGAGCTCAGAGGGTACGGAGGAGGCCTCGGTGAGTGTTGGCAGGAGCGAAGCCATTGGTTTCCCATCAGGAAACTTACGGTTGAGACTACAGGAAGAGTGGCATGAAGCTCAGCATTCAGCGAGAGCTTCAGTCCAGCTCAGTTCAGTTCAGTCCAGTTCAGGCGCTCAGGCACGGCCAACTCTTTGTGACCCCATGAATTGCAGCATGCCAGGCCTCCCTGTCCATCACCAACTTGCGNAGTCTCCTGGAGCCCCTTAAACTTCAGGCGGCTTTGGCGTGACTACACCCGGAAGGGGCCTGTCTCAGTTAAGACTCACGATCCTCGTTGGCAAAATGGCTCAAGCCGTCCTAAGCGCAAGAGGACGTGCACTGGGGGAGAGGCTGGGTGGCCCCTGCAACCCAGGGCAAGTACACCACGGAGCCAGGCTGCCGCTGGGACCGGGCGGAAAGGCCCCGCGGGCCCAGCTCCTGCTGTTGCTCTCCTGGTGGTCTCTCGCCCCTCCTTGATTTTCTCCTTTCACCGTCTCCTCTGCGTCTCTAACTGCATGGTCCCTGCAGTAGCCATCTGCCACGGTCCCAGGTGGCATGGCAGCTCCGCCTGACCGTTGCCTCGGCCCCGACCCCATACTTCCAGGAGGAGGTGTCTTCTGGGTTCGGCGTCTCTTGGCTGTCCTCCCCCAGTCCTGCCGCCTGGGGCCCATGGGGCAAAAGTCCGATAGTGACGACCAGGGCTCCTGGTGGCATTGCCCGTTAGTGACAGAAGCACGGATTCCCAAGAAAGGGGCGATTGGGTCGGGCAGAGCCCGCAGACAGTTATCAGTGAAGGGCGTGGAGATGACGGACTCGTCAGCCTGCCCAGCTGGGACCCCAGGGCCCCTCTGGGGCCGTAACAGTTGTGTGAAGGACACTGGTTCACTTCACACTCACTAACAGCGTCCAGGGTCAGGGGCTGGCTGGATTCTGAGGGTGCAGTATNAGTTATCAGTGAAGGGCGTGGAGATGACGGACTCGTCAGCCTGCCCAGCTGGGACCCCAGGGCCCCTCTGGGGCCGTAACAGTTGTGTGAAGGACACTGGTTCACTTCACACTCACTAACAGCGTCCAGGGTCAGGGGCTGGCTGGATTCTGAGGGTGCAGTATGTGCGTTTCTCTGCTACTCTCCAGAAGGCCGGGGGAGAGCTGGGTCTCCCTGTCCTGAAGCTTGGTTTCTGTTCCAGCTTGAACTTTGTGTCCTGTGCTTGCTCCTGGCTCCTCTGTGGACCCTCGAGCCCTCGGTTCTGCTTCTGGGACGAGGAGGGCACCCCAGTGCAATGCACAAGGCTTCACCCCCGTGAACCTCAGTGCCTGATTGGTGAAGCGAGATGAATGGTAACCATCTCATGGAATTTTTGTGACGAAGTAGGATTTTGTGAATTTTGTAAGCTCAGAAATTATCATGCAGATGGGATTTCAAATTACCAGTGATTTCCGGAAACGAATGCGCTTGGATCACAGGAGGTGAGTTACCAGTGCACTGTGGGTCTTTGCAGGTCTTGGGAGGGTTCTCTTTCTCCCCATGCAGACAATGTACATTTGATGTTGTGTTTCTTAGCACAAATCTTAAGTGCAGATTCAGAGTCTAGTTTCCAAGTCCCTCTGAAGAGAGAAAGGCTCCAGCCCGCCTGTGCTGCTCACTCAGGCCTGTGAAGCAGCGTGTTGGAGGCTGTCTCGCTTCCTGTAGGCTTAGTTTTCTCGCTGCTTGGCACACAGGAAAGCTGCCATCCTGTTCCGGCCATGTGCCCAGCACTTCGCGTGCATTATCTCGTCCTGTCCCGACACTGTCAGCGTGCAAGAACACGTTGTCATCCCCCTTTGTAGATGAAGGAACTGGTCTGAGTGAGAAAAAAGGACGTGTGTGGGGTAAGTTAGCAAGACTCTCAGACTCCAAAGACCCCCTTCTCCCGCGGTGCCGCACTCCTCTCGGTGCAGGACAGCTTCTCTGCACGTGGTCTCTGGCAGCATCTGCGTGACATGCAGCAGTCCGAGCCCGGCCCACTCGGCACCCTACTCGGCCTGTCTCATCTCCGGGGCTCCCCAGGAGCTGTTAGGGGTACTTGGAAGCCATGGCGGTCTTTCCCTCCCTGCCCACCAGCCCGTATGGTTCCTGTCCTAGGAGACCGAGTCCACACCGGCCAGCCCTGCCCTGAGGGCCACCACACTTGTCAGCTGTTGCCAGGAGGATGCACCCCACATCTGAGCACAGCCAGGGGTAGCTTACCCTCGCAGCCACAGCAGGCGTTTACTGTCTTTAAAGAACAATAGCGTCATGAATCAATTTTAGAGCCTGAGAGCGAGCTGCGGCTCGGTGTAATGGCTCCCCAAATTTGTAAATTACAGCCATCAGCATCAATAAAATAATGACAGCGCCAGAGCAGTGACTCATCCCCTCCCTCGTGTTCTGTACACTTCTTTCCTCCTCTCAAAGCAGGAAAAGTGAGCCTCTAGTTGAGTGCTTAACTGGATTGTTCTGAAATCGTCACAAGAAGAGGACGTGTCACATGTAGACCAGCCTGTCCCCAGGGGAGTGACGATCGTTGGGGCGTGAGTTTCCTGCCTCTGAGAGTCGGCCAGTGTCTCCCGAGAGGTGCACTTTGCTCTGTGCCTGGCATGGTCTTTCTAAAAGGCAGACAGGGTAGGACTTTCCCCGCTCTAAGCCCTTTCATACTCCTTGTGGCCTCTGGAATAGAAGCCCACCCTTGCCTCGCACAGCGGGCATGCATTCTGCCCCCACCTCTTCACCCCAGTCACCTCCAACTCACGGTGTCTTGTCACCCCTCTTGGCCTGGTGCCCCTTGCTGCTCTGCTTGGGACCAACTTACCCACCTTACCCACCTCGTGCACCTCGGGGCTCCTTCAGGTTCCAGCTCAGGCTCTCACTTCCCTGCGACCTTTCCTTCCCCCTCATAGCATTCATAATCTCAAGTTTCCTGAGGGCTTCCCAGGTGGTGCTAAAGACCCCATCTGCCAGTGCAGCAGACATAAGAGATGTGAGTTCCATCCCTGGGTCAGGAAGATGCCCTGGGTTGCATGGCAACCCACTCCAGTATTCTTGCTGGAGAATCCCATGAACAGAGCAGCCTAGTGGGCTACAGTCTTTGGGGTCCCACAGAGTCGGACACGACTGAAGAGACTCAGAACACACGCACGCAAGTTTCTTGAACACCCGCCCTGTGCCCAGAGGGGTGCCTTGTAGACGTGCCCAGATACTGCCTCATCCAGCAACTGGCCCCCGCCCCGAGGGCGCTCGTTTCCAGATTGGTGCTCTCGTCCTTGCTACAGGCTGCGTTTCTAAGATGAGTAACTAGTGCCTTCCCTGTGCTTTGCGCACACTTCCTGTTGCTGCAGTTAGCACACTGCTGTGTTGTAATTTCCTTTCAGATCGGTGCCCTGGGCTAGAGTGTGAGCTTCCTGCGATCAGGGACAGTCTTGCCATTCGTCTCTCTCCCTCCACTCCTAGCACGTGTCCAGCTCCACGGAGGCGGTCACGAGGCTCGTGGCTGCACGTAACCGAGCATGCTGTGCGACGNCTCATCCAGCAACTGGCCCCCGCCCCGAGGGCGCTCGTTTCCAGATTGGTGCTCTCGTCCTTGCTACAGGCTGCGTTTCTAAGATGAGTAACTAGTGCCTTCCCTGTGCTTTGCGCACACTTCCTGTTGCTGCAGTTAGCACGCTGCTGTGTTGTAATTTCCTTTCAGATCGGTGCCCTGGGCTAGAGTGTGAGCTTCCTGCGATCAGGGACAGTCTTGCCATTCGTCTCTCTCCCTCCACTCCTAGCACGTGTCCAGCTCCACGGAGGCGGTCACGAGGCTCGTGGCTGCACGTAACCGAGCATGCTGTGCGACGATTGTTACATCTTGTTCTTGAAGCCCTGTGTGTGCAGTTGCCTTGCCTGGAAAACAGTCTTACTTCTGGGGCGTCAGCAGTCCTCCCTGGTCTTCTTGCCTCTTCCCTATTTTTACCTCCTTCCTGTTTCAGAAACTTCTTCTGTGTCCCCCAAGTTTCTGGGGAACTGGTGAGGCACACCGTTCTCCACTCCCCTCCTGTGTGCCTTCCCGTCCTGGTCCTCTTATTTCTCTCCTAATTACAACACTTCACCGCTTTCTTCCTCCTTGATCTTTCAGTCTTAAATGTAATGACCCAGAGCTTAGAAGCAATTATGAAAGGATTATATTGGTGATGGATGGTCTCATTGTGATTGCAGCCTGTGCTGGATTGAAAATCTTACTCTGAAGTGCCACGAATGACTACATTAATGTCATCTTCTTGATCAAGCTTAACTCAGATTTTTGTCAACGGGAGTAGTCAAATTAATGACATTATCATGATGAGAGATTTCTACGTCAGGGTGCGTGGCCCTAAAGTCCCGTGTGTCTTCTGCAGTGTCAGCTGCTGGTGTTCAAAATATCTTCTTTTTGAAAAGGGCTTTTTAATCTTTTTCATCCTTTGAAACCCAACGCCAGGCATATTTTGGACACCCAGAGTTGACTGGCTTGCTGGGTACACAACTAGGGGTAGCATTCAGGTTACTCCACATGCAGTCACGGGGGCATCCTTCTGCCGCTGTGCTGGGCCTGGCAGGGACACGAGCAGGAAGGAAGCACAGCCCTTGCTCCAAAGGGGGGTGCGTTCTGCGGGCCCGTGGACGAGTTAGCAGCAGTACCTGCTGAGGATCTGAGGGCACCAGGGGCTGCTGAGCTTGGGGCGGGTCGGGGAAGGGATGTCAAAAGTGACCAGGGCATGCCTGTGGTCCATACGCCCAAATCAGCCCGTTTGCAGACGGACCAGAAATTGTGGATGTGGTGGAAAACATGGACAGTGGCCTCCTGAGGGTCTCTGGGGTGGGGTCTGGGTTTAAGCGCATTCAAGGGTAGAAATTGGTCAGGATGAAAACAGCACCTACATTACTGATCAAGTTGGAAATGGAGGTTTGGCTCAGTCCTACCCGCCATGTGGCCTTGCAAAGCCACTGCTGGCCTCAGTTGAACTTATCCCCAAGGCCTCCTCCAGGGGCCCTGCCTCTTCTTGACGGCTATGGCAGAGGATGTAAACGTGCACCTCCTACCATCGAAGCTCTCGGGGACTGGTGGGGTCTGTGCCGAGCTGGGCAGCCTTCCTCCTCTGCTCGCCGCCCACAGGGCTTGGCGAGTACGGCTCTGTGGAACTGCCTCCACCACCTCTAGGTGGGATGACTTGTCTGAAGACTGTTGCTTCCAGGTTGAGGATGGAGAAGAGATAGACCTTCCCGGCTGCAGGCTCTCCGAGGAAGCGGTGAACACATGTGTTGGGCTGGCTCAGCTGTGGACCCCGGCTGCATGGAGAAACCCCATTGCCGAGCTTGCCGCCCTCCCCACGTTCAGCCTCTGTGCAGTGGTCCTCTCTGCAGGCACACCCTGAACCAGGACCGCCAGCCCCGCCCGTCCTCAAAGGCCCGCCTTCCACGCACCAGCTCCTGATGTTTTCCGGCCGTCCCTCTGGAGTGCCCTCCCCTTTGTCCTGTGTGGCTGGGGGTGGGCGTCAGCCTCCACCCTACATGGAACGCACCTCCCGGGATGCTGCTGCTGGCCTCTTTATTCCTGAGACCAAGCTCCTCCAGGCAGGGACCACGTGCTCTGTCTCCTTGGGTCATACTCAGCATCAGGCCGTGGTGCAGCCTCTCCTGTCTTCCTCTCTGCTCCTCGGGTGACACTGGGCTTCCTCCCTGCCTGCAGCAGCCTCGTGTAAAACTGGCTGCTCAGTAAATATTGCATGAATAAATGGCTAATGCATAATAAATCAGTGAGTGAAAAATGATATGGAAGGGTAGAGATTTTTATTAGATAATCAACAAAAGAGGACCTTGAACACCGAGGGTGTGTCTAAGCTTTAGCAGAGTGGAGTGGTAAAGAGAAGGCTTTAGAGTCAGATGCCCCTTCAGGGGCACGGTGGTAAAGAACCCGCTTGCCAGTGCAGGAGACGCAAGAGACCCTGGTTTAGTCCCTGGGTCAGGAAGATCCTCTGGAGGAGGAAATGGCAACCTGTTCCAATATTCTTGCCTGGGAAACTCCATGGACAGAGGAGCCCGGACTCGCAAAGAGTCAAACGGGGGATCGGCCATGGCTCATGGCTGCTGGGGGGCGGGGGAGCCTCTGAGGCAAGATGTCTGTGCCCGTGAGTGGGAGCGTGGGGAGCTCGCAGTTCCTGATGTAAGGACCAGGACAGCCCAGGCCTGCCGAGAGGGTCACGGGTACTGTGTGAGGGCGTCTCGACCAGGCCCAGCGTGAAGCGGGGAGCGGCAGCTACACATCATCCAGAACTCTCCAGGCCCTCCTCCCTTGGGGTGGGACCTGCGGGAGCTCCCTATGGCCAGGCCAGCTTTATTACTTCCCTGTCTGTAAAAACAGGCAGCTCAAGGAAGGGGAGCGCTGCCTATGAAGGATCATTTCCAGAGAAAGCTGTGAGTGTTTCATGAAACAGCCCCGCGTCCTCCACGCCCCCCGCCCCTTGTGGGGGGCAGCAGGCGCGGGGAAGTGTGCTCCCTCCGAGCCGCTCCCAGTCATAACTGCGTGAAGGAGCTCGGTCCGCTTGCTCACCCTGCATCCGCGCATCAAATAGGTCACTCCTGGGACAGAGCGCCTTGGTCTTTGTTCTTCCCGGGGTGCCAGAGATACTGCTGTCGGTTTCCTTCCTCCTCTTTCTGCTTCGTTGCCGTTGGGAAGTGAGTCTCCATGCTGTCCTCGTCCGCACGTCCACGACCTCTGGGGAGTTCCTGCTGTCCTGAGAGGGTGTGAGTGCGGCTGGTCAGGTGCATCTCGGGCCCAGGCCCCCCGCACAGTTCCGTGCTGCTAAGGGCCTGTGGCTCCCAGGTGCCGTCTTGGGGTGGGCAGGGGGGTGGGCTGTGCTCTAGGCGCCCCCCACCACCCCCAGAGTTCCTGAGGCAGCAGCCAGGCAGGGACGGGGCTGGGGCTCAGCCCTGGAGCCCAGCCTGGCCTGGGGCACACGGCCCAAGAGGAGGCGGGTTGGCCTCAGTGGAGGCGAGCACCTCTGGCTTGCGGACCCGTCTGGTGCCCAGCTCCCCACTGTGTGCTGGACCGAGAGGAGGTCGGCGGTTACCTTGCTCACGGGCGCCAGGCGCAGGGCAAGCCGGGCCAGGCTTCCCGAGATGGGCGCGTCCCCAGGGCCCCAGGGCCCTCGTCTGGGGGCCGGAGGAGGAGCCGAGAGGCCCTTGGGGAGGCAGCAGGAGCCTTGCCTTTGCTCTGGAGGCTGAGCCGAGCCGTGTGCTTCGTTGCCCAGCGCTGCGTCGTGTGTGTTTCTGTTTGATCTGAGCAGCGGACTTTAAAAAAGACTCATCCTCACAAAATCTGCGTTCTGCTCGGTGATGACTTTCCGCTGCTTTCTGCTGCTCCTTCCCTCCGCTCCCACTTCCAGCAGAAGTTGCAGGATGTGCCCTCGTGTGTCCCATGTCTGCTGTCATGGGCAGCTCAGTCCTCGGGAGACGCTGCCTGTTGTCTCTGTGTCCCTGAGGAGCCTGGCCTCACGGGGGTCTCGGTCTCAGATTGCATCCCGTCTGGCTATTCCTGGCCAGCATGGTGGCTGAGACGGGCTGGAGGGTGGAGGTGGCATGGGGAAGGCCGCGGAGAGCGGGGAGAGACCGGGAGGGACTGTTGAGCTGGAGTCTGGCAGGAGCTTGGTGTGCTTAGCAGGTGGGCAAGGGGGGAGCAGGTCCCAGGAAGGGGGCAGGAGGTTGGTACAAGGGCAGACGCAGACGGAGTGTCAGGAGCATGTCCGTGCATGGCTCTCTGTCTCTGCTGAGCTTGTCTCTCTCAAGTGTTGGTATGTCCTCTCTGTAAGCGAGGAAGCCAAATTGTTCCAATGAAGGAAGGGCTTATGCCAAGAACAGGAAGGATTGTGCAGTGGGCGTGGGAATCAGCCCAGGAAGGGGATGGGGCGGCGGATCTGGTACTGTTAGAGAAGAGCTGTCCATCGAGAGTAAGTGGCCAATTTGCTCGTCAGATCACCACGTCTTCAGAGCGTTGATGACACGCCAGGCACCGTTTCAGCATAGCCTTGATGCAAAGCCTCAGGGTGAGGCTCGTCCCTCTTTCTGTAGCTCGTCCTTGTCTCCTCCCGTCCTGCCGGCTGCTGCTTGCGTGTCCCTGCTGTGACCTATCAGAGTGTCTGTCTGTGTGTGACTGTCCCCTTGGTGGTGCGTGTCTCAAGGGGCCTGGTTGTAAGTCCCCTTAGTTCCGGATGCCCCCCAGGCTGCTCAGGGCACCCCCTTCCAGGGACCTGCTTGTCCTTTGTCTCTCTTGGAAACTCCTCGGGCTTTGAGGCCTGGCTCCGCGGGGACGTTCGGGTCCTTTCTCTGCCAAGCCCTGCACACGCATGACTTCTAGCTCTGGCCTTGCACTTGTGTTAGGCCGTCCATTTCTTGTTTGCAGAGCCGCCTTCCCCGGACGATTTCACTCCTGTGTCTCCAGCTCGATAACGGTGCTCGGTATATAGGAGACGTGCTCAAGAAACGCTGAGAGATAAACACGCAGAGCAGAGGGACGGTCCGGAGCCCGAATGTAGCAAGGCAGGCAGACGAGTGCCTTGTTCAGAGAGCACCGTCTGCGTGCGGAGAAGCACGGGTCTCTGTGGCCGAGGGGTCAGGGGCCGGTGTGCGCAGCACCCCCTCCCCTGGATGGGAGGCAGGGGCGGCAGGAACCTTGCTGACCCTGCACTTGGCTGCCCCGGCTGAGTCCTGGTTCTCTTGCTTACTCGGCAGGCCGAGTTGCCTTCGGGAGCTCCAGGACCTTCATCTATGGAGAAAGAGTTGCCGCGGCACATCTCCCCGTGGCACGCTGGGCTCCAGGTATTGTCCGTGGTGATTTGCCGGCCGGCCTTGCTGCACCCGGCAGGTCCGGGGCGACGCTTCACGTCAGCTTTCTCAGCAGCAGCCCTGCTGACTGTCTCTTCCAGGGGGCTGTGGGGCATCCCGGCTCCTGCCCTCAGCCCTGACAGCCCGACGTCCCCTGGGGAGGGCCCTGGCCCCACTGGGTCCTCTCCTGGGTCCTCCACAGGTCCCTGAGGTGGGTCCTGGTACTAGTCTTGGTCTGCGGAGCGGAAGATGGAGGCGCAGGGAGGAAAAGCTTCAGCAGAAGGGCTCCCGAGGGTGCTTCTTGCATCTCATCCCGCTCTGCCGATGCTGGGCTGGCCCCCTGCCTCCCCCACCGCCCCGGGGCTTGGCCAGGCCCTGCCGCCAGGGGCTTGGCCTGTAGCTTTGCCTCGTCTCTCCCTGGCTCTCTGCCCCCCTTGCTGGGGTGGTGCTCCATCCCGGCAAGTCACACACAGTCCCAGCTCCTGGGATGCGTCCAGCACAGTCACCTGTGAAAGGAGGCGCTGCCATCCAGCCCAGGTTGTCTCTGCAGGTCAGCAGTGGGGCACAGACGGCCAGGGCTTTGCCGGTGGCGTCAGGGGCAACCCTGCCCGGCACCCTGTGTCCACACCCGCACCCCCGTGTTGCAGCCGCTCCCTAAATGGCAGCTCCTTTCCTGTCTCCAGTTTCTCTCCTTCCAGCCTCCCGTCTGTGAAGTAGGCAGGAAAAAAAACCCCAAACCCACCCAAACGTGCGTGTCTGAAAGACAGTGAAGCAGGAAAGAGGACGAGACATGGGGCCCACACTTGGCCTTGACTTCCTAGTGTGGGAGTGTACCGGGCAGGTCCGATCCTCTGCCCCGTCCGCAGCTGGGGCTTTCGTGGGCTTGTCCACCCACTGCTTTGGAGGGAGTGGGGTAAGACGTGGGCCGCCAGGAGGGGCCATTCGAGGCCCAGGTCAGTTGGGAGCCCATGCCTGGCCGCTTCGAGGTCTGTGTAGACGTGGACTCTTGGAGAGAGGGCAGGCCTGGCGAGGCTGCCTGAGGGGTGGGACGCTCTGCGATCGTGGCCGGCCACGTGGAGCAGGCCTCTTGAGGGCGAGGCGTCTGGCCCTGCGTGGTGAGTAGGCAGGGCTGGCCTCCCAGGTCCTTGGAGCTTTAGCTCTTCCCTCCAAAGCCTGGTCACTGGCTGCTGGACTGGTTCTGCAGGTGAAGTCCTGAGCTGGTGAGAAGGACGGGCGAGGCTGGACCCGATGGCACCCAGAGCCCCTTCTTAGGGAGCGAGAAAGACATGGGTCTGCTGCCACGTGGAGTGTGGGGCACGCTCCTTGCACAGACTTGGCAGGTTCGGGGGGCAAGCTCTGCAGGGTCTGGGCGTGGCTTGCGTATCGCTGACGAGAGACAAAGGTGAGCAGGGGGACATTTGGAATAGCTTATTGTCTCCATGACGAAAACACTCCACAGATGCTGCACCAGGCGATGTAATAAGCATTGTCTACACGCCACCTAATTGTTCCCTGATAATCTCGAGGTAAATGTCCTAATCCTATTTAACAGATTAGGGAAATAAGGCTTAGAGTTTAAGTAATTTGCCCAAGTTCTCACGGCTACTAAGTGGCAGAGCCAAGAATTTTTTTTTTTAATCTAAATCCCTTAGCTTGTATGTTCGTATACAAGTCCCAGAACGTGAAAAGTATAGCAGTATGTTGCAAAGTCAGCATTGTTTACAGCAGCCAGATATGATCACACTTGGGGTATTTGCTCTTTGTCAATGTGTGCTTTGCGGAAAGGCTGCTCACTGGTGGAGGGTGGGATGGGGGCAGGGCATGCTCGTGATGCTGCTGGGGGCCGTAGCGGGTTGGATGGGGCAGGGAAGGCTCACATACTGCAGGGGAGCTCTGCCTCTCGGAGGGTGCGCATGGAGACGGGGGTGCGCATGGAGACGGGAGTGCCCAATACGGCTGGACGGGCCCCGCAGAGCAGCTGGCGCGGGGACCCCTATCAGTGGGGCCCTGCCGCAGGCTTGTGCTCCCGGGTGGTGCGCCTGGGATTACTGTGGTAAGGAGGGCGCTTGCCAGGGTCGGGGCCTGGCAGGGGGCCCGTCTAGGGGCCTGCTCCGGATCTGGGGCAGGTTGCAGGGCCCCTCGGGCCGACAGGAGGCAGATCTGTGAGACAGGGTAGACCAGACCCCAGAAGG
Organism: Neotragus moschatus; assembly: GCA_006410615.1. Classification (NCBI taxonomy): domain Eukaryota; kingdom Metazoa; phylum Chordata; class Mammalia; order Artiodactyla; family Bovidae; genus Neotragus; species Neotragus moschatus. Next base: position 137,339 of record SJYA01001969.1, on the reverse strand, counting down.
CCTTGAAAGCCACGCTGGATGGTCGGCCTCTATCCCAAGGCTGCGGGGGGCTGCTGACCGCGGAGATGAGACTGCTGGGCTGTGTTCCCCTGTTCCTGGGCTGAGAATATGCTTAATCCTCCGTTATTTTTGTGACTGAGCCACAGCGGGCGGGACAGCAGATCAGACTCTGTGAAGCTGGCTTCAGAGGCCCCCGCGCCCCGCTCGACTGCTGACTGCCCTGCGTCTTTCATCTCTGCTCTCATCTGGAGCAGGGCAGTTAATTGTCTCCCCCAGTATTAGCTCTGCCCGTGACTTTGTAGTGAAGCTTCCTGTCACCTTCTACGGAGAGCCTGCTGGTTTCCGCAGGAGATACCCCTGTAGTAATATTTTGGCGCCCAAAAGCAGAGTCGCTGCCCAGATGCAAGCAACACTGAGGGTCTTCGTGAGCAGACTTGGCGAGGACTTGGGCGGGCCGCCTGCCTCTGTCCCGAGCTCGGTGCCGGGGCTCCTCCAGCTCACTCGGCCTCGTGTGTCTGTCTTGCCGGCACATCTTCTGTGGTTGTTCAGCCTCAGGGTCGTGAAGCCACAGGGCTGTCCTATGTGATGGGCGCCGGAGGGAGGCAGGGGTGAGCGACAGGAGAGGGGCACTGGGGTGGAGGGCGGAAGGTGGGGGCTGGGTGCCTGGCCTGGCCTTCCCTAAGAAGCATGTGGGTGCCCGCCTGGCCTTTTGGCCTCTGTGACTTACCCTCATGTGTTCTTGCTTCGCGCTTTCTCCCTCTGTCCTGTGTCTTCTGTTCAGCCTTGCAGGCTGGCTCAGCTTCTCAGGTTCTGAAACTCCATCCTCACCACACTGGGTGTGCCGGTGTCTCTGGGCAGACCCGCACCAGCCCGGCTCCCAGAGGCTAGCAGGTTAATGGGTCGCACAGGGAGGTTTTGTATCCACACAACTTGCCCCCAGCCTNTCCCTAAGAAGCATGTGGGTGCCCGCCTGGCCTTTTGGCCTCTGTGACTTACCCTCATGTGTTCTTGCTTCGCGCTTTCTCCCTCTGTCCTGTGTCTTCTGTTCAGCCTTGCAGGCTGGCTCAGCTTCTCAGGTTCTGAAACTCCATCCTCACCACACTGGGTGTGCCGGTGTCTCTGGGCAGACCCGCACCAGCCCGGCTCCCAGAGGCTAGCAGGTTAATGGGTCGCACAGGGAGGTTTTGTATCCACACAACTTGCCCCCAGCCTGCGGGGCCTGCCCCCCACGAGCAGATGGCCTGGGGACCACCTTGAGAGCTGAGCTGGGCCCGTGTGAGGCCTGGCTGTGAGTCCCTGTGGGGGACCGTCTGCTGCACCTTGTTCTGAGTGGACCAGACCCCTGGGGGTGGTGCTGAGACAGGGCTGGGAGAGATGCTCTGCGGGTGGCAATGGTGACTTGGCTTCAGAAGCTGGGCAGTCCCACTTGAGATTAATCTTGTTTTAATCTTTAAGGAAAGCCACCTTGACCCAAGCAGGGTGAATTGCGTCTGCTCGGGCGTACTTCCTGTACCACGGCTGCCCATGTCTCAGTTTGGGTGCGTCTGGGGTTAGGGCACAGCTAGGTCTCACTGCATCCTTTTAATCTGAAAGAGGAGGGGAGCTCTGATGGCCTGCCGGGTCCTCCTGGGTGGAAACAGGAGCCTGGGGGTCGTCCCTGAGATGGCTTCCTCTGTGCCTCCTCCCTCCAGCCTTCTGGAAGCTGTAGCCTCGTGGGGAGGGAGCTGTGGTGCAGTAGCTTTAGGAGAAAGCTCTGGCAGCACTTTGAAAAAGAAACGTGTATTTTTTTAACAATGAATCAGAGGGACTAAGGGCAGTTCATTGGCAGCCAGGCGGGGCTCCCAGGTGGAGAGCGCCGTCAGCTCCCCGTTGCCCAGGGCAGGCTCTCCTGGCTCTCCTCTTTTCTCCTCTACGGGGCCTCGTGGTGGGGGACGTGCCCACATCGTCTCTAAGCCGATGGGGAACAGTAGAGAGATGTGTGCTGCAGATCAGAGTAGAGGTGTCGCCCGGTGAAGTCACAGCCCCGTGCTCCCCTGCGTGCGTGTGCGTCCACGGGGAGCTTGGCTGTGAGCCCGCTGCACTGCCTGGTGCTTCGGTTCAAGGGACCTGGTGATTCTCACTCACAGCAGAAAGACCTGCTGCCTGGAAGAGGAAGGATGGTTTACATTCAGAGGCTTTCTCAGGACATTGAAGATAGAGGTTGCAATTTATATTTGGTATAGTCAGGTGGGTTTCATACTTTAAAAAAGTCTAAACAGCAGCATCCTTTCTGTAAGCAAAATCATGCAGAGGGAGCCCGGGGTGTGATTAGCACAATTGGTGTTGCCCCCTAGCGGTGAGCATGTGGGCTGTGCGGGGTGGGGGGTCCCCTGACACTCCGAGGCTGCGCCAGCAAACCCCGAGCAAGGGGAGCCCCAGCTTCCAGAAGTCATGGCCTTCTAGAGAAGCAAGGCTCAGTCCCTCCGTGTCTCTCTATCCGCATTTTGTGGGGGACGAGTAATACTTCTGTTATCTTATCCATTTAGGATTTTTAATGGACAGTTTTACATTTACAGAGGTTTGTTTTCTTTATAACAGCATAACATGTTTATTCTAGAAGATGCTAAACATATAAAAATTTTGGAGAAAAGTTCAACCCTGGTTCTACTGCCCGGATCAGTCACTCTCTCTCTCTTTTATTTTAAAATTAAACTTTTAACGTTGAGACGTTTGTAGACCCACGTGCAGCTGTGAGAAATAATACAAAGAGACCCCTGCGTCCTTTACCCAGTCTCCCCCTGTGGCGACATCTCGCTGAGCCACAGCAGCATCACAGTCTGGGCAGAGCCATCGTGGTGCCGTCTGGAGGCCGCAGACCACTGCCCCAGGAACCCCCCTTGGGGTCCTTTCAGAGCCGCACCCTCGGCTTCTCCTTCACCCCTAGCATCCACTAGTCTGTCTCCAGTTCTGTATTTTTTCATTTCAAGACTGTGATATAAATACACCATACACGCCTTTTGGATTGATTTTTTACACTCACGCAGTTCTCTGCAGAGTCATCCAGGTTGTTGGGTTCCTTCCTTTCCGTGGCTGACTGTTATTCCACAGAATGGATGCCGCAGTGTTAGTTTAACCACTCACCCACTGAAGGACATGTAGGTGTTTACAGTTTGGGGCTGTTGTGAAAAAGTTTGAAAAAAAAATTTCAGGGACAGGTGTGAGTATAGGTCCTCATTACTCTGGAGTGGGCAGTTGCTGGAGAATATGGCAGTGGCCTCTTCTTGTTTTTTCAGCCTGGCCCCCCAAATTCTTTAATAAAATAATACACATGCACAGGAATATAAGCATAATTAAGCATATGTGGAAATTCCCATCCTTGTTAGTAGTCAAAGTTAACAAATTATTGCTTATATTTCGGGAGGGGCTTCCAGGTGGCACTAGTGGTAAAGAATCCTTCCACCTAAGAGACACAGGTTCTGTTTCTGGGTCGAGAAGATCCCCTGGAGGAGGGCGTGGCAACCCACCCCAGTATTCTTGCCTGGAGAATCCCATGGACAGAGGAGCCTGGCGGGCTCCAGGGTCACCAAGAGATGGACGTGACTGAAGCGACGTAGCGTATGCACACACACAGTATCTATGGAACCCACTCTAGTCCAAGTACTGAGCTTTGCATGTGTTACTGTTCATCTTCACAACAGCCCAGGAGTAGATTGCAGTCATCCCTAATTTACAGCTAGGAAACCAAGACTTAAAAAGGTCAACCTAGGTGCCCAAGTTTGCACAGGTTAATGTCAGAGCAAGGATTTTCACTAAGCCTGTCTGAGGCTAAATTCTCAAAAACAATGAGGAAATCCCCCAAATTAGCAATGATATAGACTCAAGAATCTCAGGAATTTCAGGAATCTCTCTGAGATCTACCATTCAATTCCTGATCCCCTAGCTTTAGAAAATTATCTTAACTATGGAATGGATTTATTTAATNTCCAGGGTCACCAAGAGATGGACGTGACTGAAGCGACGTAGCGTATGCACACACACAGTATCTATGGAACCCACTCTAGTCCAAGTACTGAGCTTTGCATGTGTTACTGTTCATCTTCACAACAGCCCAGGAGTAGATTGCAGTCATCCCTAATTTACAGCTAGGAAACCAAGACTTAAAAAGGTCAACCTAGGTGCCCAAGTTTGCACAGGTTAATGTCAGAGCAAGGATTTTCACTAAGCCTGTCTGAGGCTAAATTCTCAAAAACAATGAGGAAATCCCCCAAATTAGCAATGATATAGACTCAAGAATCTCAGGAATTTCAGGAATCTCTCTGAGATCTACCATTCAATTCCTGATCCCCTAGCTTTAGAAAATTATCTTAACTATGGAATGGATTTATTTAATGCACAAAGATCTTTGTGAAATTACTTAGTTATAATAAGGAAAAAATTGGAAACTAAATGATGAACAATAGAGGAACCATTGCATAAACTCTGGTACATCCATAAAACGGAGTATTATTCAACCACTAAAACTGTTAGGTATATATAGTGTTTATAACAACTTGGGGAACTGTTTATGTTATGTGGAATAAAAAGTAGCAAGATTCAAAAATTAAATATGCATTACAAGCTCTCCAAGAAAGAAATATACGAAGAAAGATAACTGGAAGTTCAGTGCAGTTGCTGAGTTGTGTCCAACTCTCTGCAACCCCATGGACTGTAGCACGCCAGGCTTCCCTGTCCATCACCAACTCCCGGAGCTTGCTCAAACTCATGTCCATTGAGTTGGTGATGCCATCCAACCATCTCATTCTCTGTCGTCCCTTTCTTCTCTTGGCTTCAATCTTTCCTAGCATCAGGGTATTTTCAGATGAGTCAGTTCTTCACATCAGGTGGCCAAATTATTGGAGTTTCAGCTTCAGCATCAGTCCTTCCAATGAATATTTAGGACTGATTTCTTTTAGGATGGACTGGTTGGATCTCCCTGCATTCCAAGGGACTCCCAAGAGTCTTCTCCAACACCACAGTTCAAAAGCATCAATTCTTTGGCACTCAGCTTTCTTTATGGTCCTGCTCTCACATCCATACATGACTACTGGAAAAATATAGCCTTAACTAGACGGACCTTTGTTGGCAAAGTAGTGTCTCTGCTTTTTAATATGCTGTCGAGGTTGGTCATAGCTTTTTTTCCAAGGAGCAAGCGTCTTTTAATTTCATGGCTGCAGTCACCATCTGCAGTGATTTTGGAGCCCAAGAAAAGAAAATCTGTCACTGTTTCCGGCAGTGGCCTCTTTAGTTTACCAGGAAAAAAACTGGCAATATTTTCCAGTGTGGCTGCACCATTTTACATTCCCCCAAGTAGCTCAGTGGTAAAGAATCCACCTACAATGGAGGAGACCCTGGGTTGGGAAGATCCCCTGGAGGAGGGATAGATTACCCACTCCAGTGTTCTTGTCTGGAGAGTTCCATGGATGAAGGAGCCTGGCGGGCTATATATAGTCCACGGGTTGCAAAGAGTTGGACACGACTGAGCGACTAACACACTGACTTCACTGTGAGCAAGCTCTGAGTGATCCAGTGTCTCCTCTCCTCTTCAACGTTTGATTCCATCTCTGTTTTTATTCTCTTTTCCACACACTGTTGTAACAGTCACAGCCACCATTGAACCAGTGCCTGTCATAGGACAAAATGCTATTCTGAGTTTTTCACTAGAGTAACTTTTAGGGAAGGTTTACTTTCCCCCTTTAATACACATGGACTCTGAAGATCAGACAAGTTGGGAGGTTGGACCAAGCCTGTACCGCTCATAACTGGGAGAGGTCAGATGTGAACCCTGCCTGTCTGATGCCAGGGGCCTTGTGCTTCCCATTTACCAGGTTGTAGATGTTTTGTACCCTGCTTCTTCTCAGTGATAGTACCTTTTAGTCAGCGTCATTGTCAACGTACTGTATGGCTATATGATATTCTGTTGCACGGTGTTATCAGAGTATTCTCATTATTTTTCCAAGTGTTAGACATTTAGGTACTACCATTTTAACTAATTTTTTAAATTGAAATGTAATTGGTTTACAGTGTTGTGTTAGTTTCTGGTATATAGCAATGTGAATCAGTTGTGTGTGTGTATGTGTGTGCACCCTATTTCAGATTCTTTTCCATTACAGGTTATTATGAGATGCACAGTCGGACCATCTTTTTTATATATAGTAATGTGTATCTGTTAATCCCAAACTCCTAATTTATCCCTCCCATGCTTTCTTCTTTGGTAGCCACAAGTTTATCAAACTTATTACCTTTAATAAGTTGCCATTCATTGTTAACTTAATAGACATTGTTGTGATAAACGTTTATCTCCTTGGAAAGATTTTGTCTGAATTCCAGATCCTATTCTTAGGAGAGATTCCCAGAAGTAGAATTGCTTTGTCCAGTGGTGTGAACAGCGGAAGTCCCTTGTTGCTGGCCGTCAAATTGCTCTCCCACAGGCCTGGCCCAGTTCATCAGCACCAGCTGTGCCGGGAGGCTGTCCGCCTCCCCCTACACTCCACAGCAGTGGACGTTGTCGTTCTGACCCCAAACAAATATGAACTTGGCTGAAACACATTTTGACTTGCACTCATGTGATCTCAAACTGAATCAGACCATTTTGATTTCTTTTGTTTAACAAATGCATTTTTTTTTCCCTTTTAGCAATCTTTTGCAAAACCTTTATTTCTGGCAGAAAAGTTAATTTGAACGTCAGGCTGGAAAGATATGAAGTTAATAAGTTTGTCAGGGACTGGCCTTCTCAAAGCTGTGTGTTCAAGTAGAGTAGTTTATAATTCTTAGCTTCTTAGTCCCTCTCTTTGTGTCTCTGTCATCACCTTAACATTAATTAGGTTGTTAAAATGCATTAAAATATCAAGCTGGGATGGCACTCTCCTCTTGGTCTCACCTGTCTTCGTTATTCAGCAAATCAGAGCATTCTCTCTCTGCCAGCGTCCTCGGGGCCTCTTGTCCCCATCCAGGCTGGGAGCTGAGACTCCACGGAAGCTCCCCGTGTTGGGGAGGACGAAGAGGCATCGGTTCATTCAGTGCGTCTTTCATCTCCGGAAGACACACTGCTGTCTCATGCGATGTGTTGGGTTCTTTCGTCCTCTGAATTCTGAGAAAAAGGTTGCTGCTGGGCCCCGGCCATAAGAACATATAATCTTCACATGGCTGTTGGGTCTGATAACAGACACAGGAGGCTTTTGTGTGGGCTGGATAAAAATTCACATTTCAGATGAGGAAATGTGTCACCAGATTGTAAGGCTTTTCCTTCCACCAACCGGCATCCTCGTCTGGTTAGGCATCTCTGGTTTTGTTTAGTTCCCACCTTGTTGTGAGAATGTGCTGTGTGTTAGGGAAGGCGGGGCCCTGAGAAGTGCCGGGTGGACAGCGGTGCCCGTGACCCCCTGGGAGAGGCGGAGCTCTTGCTGGACCTTGGTCAGTTCAGTCAGTGCCATAAGAAACCCTGGTGGAGCTCCTCCTCGGGCCAGGCTCGGCTTGGAGGTCGAGGATGGAGAGAAGCACTGGGTTGCGCCTGGACTGTGGCGGGGTGGCGGGGCAGCTGGTCTGGCCAGTCTGATGACTGTCTATGTCCTTGACCATTCAAGATGTTTGTAATGGACGGCTTTTTGTTTTCATTATAACAGGGACTGAACACATGTGTGTGACTATCTCCTAAACAAACAAACAAAAAAAAAGGCGGGGGTTGACCCCATGAAGGAGTTTTCCCTGATTTGTGTCTCTATATGGAATCTGTTATAGCGGCATCAAGTGTACTTGTTTGGATGTGTTGATTTAACTCTTCACCTTGACTCTTCCCGAGTGAGCACACAGTAAGGGAGACGAGGTCAGACAGTCTTCTCTGTCTGAGAAGGAGGGCACCTCTCTGGGGTTTGAAGGAGGGGGTGATGTGCAGCGGGCAGAAGGGGAGAGCGGCGGTGGAGAGGTGTGTCCTGGGGGAAGTGGGCGGGTCTATCTGCTGGAGGACCTTCTCTGTGAAGCCCTTCGTTGCACCTGCAGAGCCAGCAGGGGACTTCCTGGAGGAAGCGGCTTCCTGGCTGGTGCACACGGGGTCTGGGATCTGACCGAGGATGCAGAGGGCCATGTTAGCACCCTCCCCGTAGCCCAACGTGAGGACCGCAGGAGGTGCTGGTTAAGAAGCATCTTGAACGTTCTGGTTTGGCGCCTGTTTTCCTCCTTTGTGGACCCTTGGGGTTCTTTGCAGAGTCCATATCTGTCTCTGCTCCCTGCACCCTCGCTGGCCCTGTCTTCCAAATCCTATATTTGTTTTAGTGATTCTAGTAGGTATGTGCTTTTAATCTGTCATTTCCCAGTTACTGATAAACGTTAAACACCTTTTTATTTGCTTATTTACTGCCAGTATGTCTTCTTTGGCAAGAGGTAGTTTACTTATTTTCATATTTTTGAGTTTTAAGAGTTTTTTAAAAAAAATATACTTTGGACACAAAATCTTTACCAGATTTGGGCTTTACAAATACCACCTTCCTTCTGTTATTTGGTGTTTTAATTGTCTTGTGTCTTTTAAAGATGAGAAATCTAATATACTGATGGAATAAAATTTACCAGTTTTTTTTTTTTCTTTTTTGGATCGTGATTTTGGGGTTGTATTCAACAAGTTCAGTTCAGTCGCTAAGTCATGTCTGACTCTTTGTGACCCTACGGGCTGCAACCTTTGCCCAATCCAAGGTAATAAATATTTTATCTCCTGTTCCACTCTGAAACTTTCGTGGTTCTGTAGTTCCATTATTAATTTTGGTGTTAATTTCTTTCTCATGGTGCGAGGTATATGGTAGATGACTGACTGTTATGTAGATGTCCAGCTGCTCCAACAGTGTCTGTTGGAGAGGCTTTTCTTTTCCCGTTGATTTGCCCGCACACTTCTGTTGAGAAGCAGTTGGCCAGCATGCATCATCTATTTCTGGACTCTCTTCTGTTGATTTCAGCGTCTCTTTCACCATGTGTCTTGATCGTAGCAGCTTTGTAGTAAATCTGGAAATCAGGTAGTGTGAGTCTTCCAGCTTCTTTCTCAACACGCTTTTCTATTCTCATCACTTTGCTTTTCTATATTATTTTTAGAATCGACTCATTGATTCCTCCCAAGGATCCTGCTGGAATTGTGACTGGGATTGCAGGCATCTATAGATAAATTCAGGGAAAACCAATGTCTTTTCCCATATGGAGGTCTGTCAGTGAAAAAGGATTCTGCTTTTCCCATTGAATCGCTTTGTTGTTTTCTAAAAACATGAATTTGAATCTGGCTCCGTCACTTAGTAACAATACCGGCTTAGAAAATCTGCACCATCCAAGTCTTAATTTTGTCATCTGTCGGTTGGAGAGCAAAAAAAGCCTCACCTTTTAGGATGGTTGTGAGGTCTGAGTGGGATAATACAGGCAAGGCAGCTGGTGCGGAAGCTGGCCACGTGGAGCTGTGTGCCGGGAGCTGCTCTAGGGCAAAAGTGCTGTTCACATTTCTCCAACGTATTTGCCAACGAGGCCTGTCATTTTTCATTCTCATTGCAGTTACCAGTTGTTTTGATTATTCACAAAAAAATTCACGTACCTTTGAGCCATCATTCTGTACATATGTATGTGTGTATTGTGGATGTGTTGGTGTATGTACAATGCATGTATCATTCGTGTGTGTGTATGAGGCATGTATGTAAGTACACGCGAGGCACATGTACATGTGTGTGCTCATTGTGTGTGCGTTTGTGTGTGATGCATGCATTAGGTATGTATATGTATTTTGTATGTATGCATGTGTGTATGTGTGTATGGTTTTTAAAAGGTAAGGTCCAGCGCTGGCGATAGTAAGTGGAGACTGGTATATGAACATATGTTTCTGTTGCCAGTGTAAGTTGGTACAGTCTCTCAAGATGGCCATGTGTCATTGCGTATGCAATTCGTGCTGTGGTGACTGTTCTGTCTCTAGCCTGTATCTTCGTATAATTCAAGAAGAGGGGAAGCTGTTGTTCCAGGCTTTACCCGTATTATCAAGTAGAGGAACAACTTGAATGCCCACTGACAGGGAACATTTCTGGTGGCTTATGGTCCATTTAAGCGATGCTGTATGATGTGGGCATTAGCAGGTATGCATGTGTGAGTTGCCTAGGTTCACTGAGAGCGTGTCCATTTATGAACTGTGTGCGTGTGGACATGGCCCCAAGGGGGCTGCCTGCAGAAGGGATCAGTGAGGCCGTCTCAGACCTCTTTGCTGAGTCCATTGCTCCGCCCATGTCTACCAGATGCCCTAGCCCCAGCCTTTCAAGGTGGATAAGGAGGAACAGAGGCGAATAAGAGGGGTAGACGGAGGCCTTCAGTTGTCACAGCGCCCAGACTGTGTGGGCTGTGGACCGTGATGATGAGGTCTGACTTTGAGTTCTGGCCACTCTGCACCGGTGTGAGCCTGGGTGGTGCTGGTAGGACAGCAGGATTGGGCTGAAGTTTTATTTCTTCTTTACGGTGAAGTCATTCTACTGTTATGCTCACATTCTTTAAAAGTCAAGTGAGCACAGTGCCTCCAGGAGGGGAGTTGGGGTGCTCTTTGTTTACAAGCAGACCTGTGTTCAAAGCTTGGGGCTGGAGGGCACATTCTGTGTGTGCCTGGACTGGACTTGGCAGTGGCCAGTTGGCTTGAGAACTTCAGAGAGTGATTTTGTTTTTCTTCTTTTTGCCATCATTTTAAAATCTTGTTTTTCTTCTAGTATTTTTAAAATCCTTAACATATTGTAAATGCAAGGGAAATTCAAGGATGAGTTACTTAATATAGTAACACAGATAAAATAAGCATATTTGCATTGACAGTGGAAAGGTTCATGCATAATTCAGGTAGTTAATACTTGCTGATTTAATTTATTAGGTAATGTGATATCGCTGCACCCAATGAAGCATCATTATTTGTTATGAATGAGGATTGAACAAGTGTCCAGAGCAGTGTTGTTTGTGGTAAACTGATTAGGCTTTGATGGCTGCCTGCAAAATACAAATGGACTAATTAAGCTGTTTTGATTTAAGAATTTCATAAAACAGGTGATTATCCAGTCTTGTTTTATCTGCCAGCCCATTTCCATTAGGAGGTCAGCTGAGTTTGAATTGTTCTTTTGCATGGGGAATATTGTCAACGGAAATGTCCTTGAGAATGAAAATTATTTAATTCACAATTCTGTACGATTTCCCAGTGAAAGTCTCCCCCAAATGTTAAGGTTCGCCACTCGCGCTCCTGCTCAGCGGGCTTGGCCGCGGTGTGCAGTGACCACAGCACCTCCTGTGGTCTCCGAGGGAGTTTGATTATGTGCCTGTGCCTTCTGGGAGCATTTGGCGTCTGTGACCAGGGCTGCCCGCGGAGCACAGTGCATGGCCTGTGTGCCTTCACTCGCGCTGTCTCTCTCGCTGAGAAAGACATCCGTCCTCTCTCCATGCCCCGAGACGCCACCGTTTCTTTCTTAAATGACTCAAATGCCATCTCCCTGTGAAGCCTTCCCTCCTTCCAAGCAGCTCTGTTCTGTGACGGAGTGCCAAGTGCAGCACTGGAGGCGTAAGGATGAGTCTGTCATAATCCTTGCTTGCAAGGAGCTGAGACGTCGAAGGAGGCTGACAGTTCCCATACAAGGTAGTACACACACACACACACACACACACACACACACACAGAGCTTCGGTCAGTGCCAAGTACAGGCAACCAAAACAATAAGTGAAGAGTGCAGAAACCCACATGTTATTAGCCTGATGCGAAAGCCCTCTTCTACATGTGCACGAGTATGCCTTCTTAGACATGTATCTCCCTGGTTCTACCGCTTGGTCCATGTGATCCATGCCTCCTTCCTCTTCCTACAATCTTTTAAAGCTTTGAAGATGGTGCCTAAGCTTTCCTGGAATTCCCTGCCTCCTCTGTGTCAGCTCTTGCTATTATCGCATGGGTTCAGCTGCTCACAGATTCTGTCCTTTCTCTGCATGGGCTCCCGTTGGTCTGGGTCTGTTGCATCTGTGTATTGAAAGAACAAAGAACTTTCATTTTATACTTGCCTCCTTTAATGCACTTGGACTGTCCATTTACTTACCCCGTGACCTTAGCAAAGACACGCTCTTCTCTGGATTTTCATCTGCAGATTTAAGCAGCTGGAAAGGATGCCTCCACATCGCCTTCTAGCTCTTCCCTCTGCTCACACTTAACCCCGCGGCCGCACCCTGTCCTCAGCTCAGTGGATTGCAGGCAGTTCTCCCGTGGAAGGCGGGAGATATCAGATGGGTGGTCTATTGCCAAGTGCCAGATTTACTATTAACAAAACTTAGAAGGTTGAATAAGAAGAAAAAGGTCTTTCCTAAGCTACTGCTTTTCTCTGAATGACGCCTACATTCTGTTGAAAGGATCTGTGACTAAAATGCTTCATGGAGAGGAAATATGTTTACACTCAGCAGGGTTCCTCTCACCTGTCCTTGTAGATACATATTCCCCAAACTCCCACCTGGAGCCGTGCAGAGGGTGCCTGTCACCAGGCGGCTTGGGTTTCCTGTGCAGGGGCCTGTCTTTCTCTGATGTCTTCTTACAAGTGCTCCATGGAGATGGCAGAGCATCCCATTGCCAGGGGAGCCTGTGCCGGAAGTCATCAGAGGTCATGAGCCCCCGTCACCACTCCCTTAGGGTCTGTATTCCCTGTGTTGGGACCAGGGAGTTTTGATCTCTGTTTCTGTTTTCATATTAAGAGCAAAACAAAATGGCTGTTCATTAGATGTTGGTTTTAGCAGCTATACATAGTAGGTCTTAAGTACATCCTGGTAGTTTAGTTGAGAATGACATCGTGCACATAGTTACCGATTCATCCCCCGTACATTGACCATTTCAGAATAAAAACATTCTGGTGGACGGTGCTCTGTGACAGCCTGGAGGGATGCGGGGGTAAGAGCAAGGGGGTTCACGTTGCATGGCAGAAGCCAGCACAACACTGTAAAGCAGTTATCCCCCACTTAAACTTCAAACATTCCGGTGGTGATTTTCTCATGGTGGCTGCCTGATTTTGGAAACTCATGGGTCTCACCTCACCCATATCTGTTCAGCTCAGCCCCTGCAGGTAAGCACGTGCCGTTTGTGCTGACCGCGAGGAATCACACTGAACATGGCACAGTCCCTCCACTGAGGACCCCATAGCCATCGAGGCCACGCCTGCCTCTCTGGTCTGTCCTCGCCAGCGCGCTCATGGCTTCAGAAGCGATCCCGGCAGACCGCCACCTTACTTGCTACTCCCATCTCCTCACCTGTTTGTCAGGAGCCGCACGTCATCAGCAAGGGTCGAGCCTTGGTTGACTGTGAGTCTAAGCCAAGAGCCAGTATTCAGAAACGAGAGGAGTCCTGGGTTCCCAGGGGAAAGGCACGAATCGCGAATGGTTTTGACCAATGGCAGACACACCACAAACGCAGTCACACGCTGTGTTCTGAGTGTAGTGGTGGCGGGGCTTGGAGAGCGTCTCGGGAAAGGAGCTGCTTGGGCGGAGCGTGGAGGAGATGAGCAGGTACCAGGGGGACGGGGACACGCGCTGCAGGTGTCCTCAGCTGCCGCCTGCTCTGCTGCTGTTGCTTCACAGACTTGGAAGCCCGCCCCAGCCCAAGGCAGGACTCTGATGGGCCTCTACCAGCCCAGTCACACACCGGGGGCGCGTCTGCCTTGCCACCTGTACCCACTGTCTCTCTGTGAGTGCTCTCATTTCACACGTGCTTTCTCGGTTTGATAAGGAGCCACAAGTAATAAAAAAGCAGGACACGTGATCAAGTAGCAAAGGCTGTGGCACCTCCTCTTCTCACAGAGGGGCAGCATCTGACTGCTGAGATCATGGACCGTTGCCTTGGCACAAAGGTGTGCTCGTTAGAAGAGAGGACGGCAGTCATGTGAACTCACAGTTTCATGCTGTCCCCGTGGGGGGAAGACGTGCTGTCACTTTGCACTCCAGGGCAGAGCTCTCGGGGTCCTGTGGGTAGGGGTCTTTGCAGCCATATAGAGAGGGGGGCGTCTTCTTGTACCAGCAGGCACATCCAGACCGTGATACTGTCCCTCCTCCATACTCAGCTCCCTGCAGGTCAGCACGTGCTCTCTGCACCGACTGCAAGGAGTCACACAGGCCCCAAATCAGTCCCACCGAAACACTTTCGGTGTATCCTGTTGCCAGAACATGCAGACCGGTGTTTGCAAGACTGCAGGACAAGCATCTGAGGCTTCTCCCCCATCTCGGCTTCCCGCCATCCGCTCAGCCCTCTGGCGTCCAGGCCTCTAGAACGTGAGCATCAGCACCTCTGTGACCTCTCGTGTCTCTCTCTTTGCTGAGACCCTGTGCTGAGCACGGGGGAAGCTGCCAGGTCGGCCGTGGCTCTCGGCCTCCAGGAGCCCAGCAGGCCCGCATGCAGAGCCCTCTGCCCCTCGTAGCCTGTCAGCCCACGTCTTATTTCTCTGAGCCCTCACTTTGCATCAACTCAAATATGTCTCCTTGCCCCTCCATGTTTTTCTACTCTTACTCTTTTTTTTTTTTTTTGCCAGTAGGATTGAAATCTGCAACTAATCCTAGGTATGTATCAGTAAATGCCACTGAGTGAAACAGGAAAAAGTGAAAGCAATGCCAACCGTTTCACACACCCCATTATTGTACAAACGCAGTGACATGCTGTTTTTCAGGAAAGGGTGGCAGGGTGTCGTGTGTAACTGGCCTAGGAGTTTGTCACTCCTGCCAGATGCATCAGTCGAGTTGGGAGAGTTGGCTGTTTGATGATGTCGTGGAGAGGCCTGCTGCTGGGGATGTGCGGAGTCACAGGACCGTCCCAGAGGGACGCCTGCTGACACACACGGAGGCGGTGTAGACAGCGGCGACTGCATGGAGCAGTGGGAGTTCATCACCCCAGGATCGGCCTCACTGAAGGGCTGCCATTTCACCGCCATTTCTCTTGGAAGGAGAGGAGGGTTTTGGCTGGTAGAGAAGAGGGATGCGGCATTAAGGAGGCGCAGGAGCAGGAGTGAGCTCAGGGTGTGGGGTGCGCCCTGAGGCAGGGCGAGCGAGGCTGACCTGAGGGTGAGGCCTGAGGAACCCAGTGACACCCCCACCCCAGCCTGCCTCCTTTTACCAAGATGTGAGAGAATCCTTCAAAAGCAGCAGCGGTTTTAGTTCCTGTTAGTTCAGCATCCCACTGAGAGAACTCTTTCCCAGAGAAAGCGTGCGCTGAGGGGTCCGAATACTGTTTAGGCATCTTTTTTGTTCAGTATCAAAATCTGAGTGTCCTTTCTTGCCACTCTGCTTGTTCTGTGCTCCCGTCCATTCAGCAGACATTTTTCCTGGGCCTCCTCGGGCCGGGTCGGTTAGTTTCCCAGGGTTGGTACCACTGTCACTGACGCGTGAAGGGTCTGTAAGACTTTGAACCAGATGGACGTGTGAGGTGAGTGCCTGGGGAGCAGAGGGCCATACGTATGAAAGAGTGCGGGTCACAAATGCCACGTGTGGTGACGTAGAGGTACGCTGTAATGACCGAGTGCCTGGGCGTACGTGAGGCTGAGTTGGGAAGCACAGTGAGCACCACTGCATGCCGGGCACCACTGTGAGCGTTCCTTGAGCACCACTGTGTGCCCGGCACCCACAGGTGTGTCCTGGGGATGGGGCAGTGAGCAGATGAGGCCCGTGTCCCCAGGGGGCTTGTTGCGTTCTGCGCGCTGTGGCCCCGGCCAGCGCCCTCTTCCCCGCCCTCCTGTGCAGGCCCCTGGTCTAGTCGGCCTCCTGCTTCTCTTGCTTTCGGCTGAGAGCACGTGGCTGACGCTCCCGCTCCCTCTGCCCCCTCACACCACCTGATCCTTGAGAACCCGGCTCACACACCTGTCTGCCCAGACCCGATGGCCTCCTTGTGGGTTCTGAAATCTTCCAGTGACTCCCCAGTGCCTACAGGTCTGGTTCTCAGTTCCGGCTTCCCATCAGATCCGAATCATCTGGGGGCATTTAAAAGAAATGGCTGAGTGCCATGCCGGGCCAGCCAAGTCAGAATCTGAGGTTGGGTCTGTCCCGTCTCCCCAGGCAGTTTTAATGTGAATGACAAATGCTGGCCTGTTCCCGCCTGACCTCTCCCTCCAAAAGCCCCGTTTCTCAGACCGGCTGAACATTTGCATCACCTGGTGACCTATAAACTTGCCGATGCGGGGACCTTCCCGTAAATTCTGATTCAGTTGATTGGGAATGTGGCCTGCACATTGATTTTTTTCTGAAGGCCCTCCAGGTGAAATGCCAGCTTCTGCTAAGATAGAGCGATTGATGGCAGGCTTGCCTTCCTCTGGTAAACCACTAGAAAATTGGGGGAAAATAATTGAAATGATAGTTGTCAGGCCACGGAAGGAAAACAGCACAGCGCTATGTGGTCCCCGAGAGAAGAGAAACGAGTGTGGTGAGCCCTGTGATCGCTGTGCCTTTCCACCAGGGTGTGCGGGCAGAAGGAACTGGGCCGGAGCCCCCAGGGGGTGTGAGCTGCGTGATGCCAAGGGCACATGTGTGCCTGGAGGTGGTCACAGTGAGTGCTGCAGCCTTTGCAGGTGTAGCCGCCTTCATTTAGATGGTCACACCTTGGGACTCAGGCCAGCCTGGCTCCACAGGAGAGGCAGCTCTAGACTCGCCCTGAAAGAGCTGAGAAACAAGCCTGGAAGGGGCAGGCCGAGCCCTGGGGCCGTTAACCACTAGTGGAAAGCAGCTCCAACATGCTTAAATGGAAGACGAGGAGTCCAGACATCGGACGACTCGAAGCCCAGACATCAGACGGCTCGAAGACCGCCGACCCTTGAAAAGAAGGCAGAACACGAGAACCATCACCTGGAGAAGAAAGTCCATTCACTGAAACAGACTTGGACGGTCATGGTGTGAGGGTGTTGGCACACCTGGGCATGGCCACGGGTATTAGAGCCATGCTCAAGGATTCAAAGAAAAGTAGAAACAGAATGGGAGAAGGCAACGGCACCCCACTCCAGTACTCTTGCCTGGAAAATCCCATGGACGGCGGAGCCTGGTGGGCTGCAGTCCATGGGGTTGTGAAGAGTCGGATATGACTGAGCAACTTCACTTTGACTTTTCACTTTCATGCATTGGAGAAGGAAATGGCAACCCACTCCAATATTCTTGCCTAGAGAATCCCAGGGATGGGGGAACCTGGTGGGCTGCCGTCTATGGGATCACACAGAGTCAGACACGACTGAAGCGACTTAGCAGCAGCAGCAG
>SJYA01001969.1:108384-119028 GCA_006410615.1 Neotragus moschatus | reverse complement strand
CCTGGTGGGCTGCCGTCTATGGGATCACACAGAGTCAGACACGACTGAAGCGACTTAGCAGCAGCAGCAGCAGAAACAGAATGAGGAAAGAAAGAGCAAATGGGAACATCTGTCACTTAAAATACAACTGGAGTTGTTTCTGGAATACATGAAGAAGTATATAACTTAATATGTTTGCCCAATGAAAGAGAAAAATTTGGTCAACCAAAAGAAGATACATGAATATGAAAAGATAAAGAAGATCATAAGTTCTCAGAGTAACTAAAGGCAAACCACCATGAGGCGTTACCACACGCCCACTACCTGGACGGGCAGGGCGGAGTGGAGGGCATGGGACCCATGGGTGGCTGGTGAGAGCGTAAGGCAGCCCGGCCACTTTGCAGGGCTGATGGCCGTTTCTTTGCAAGTTAAGCCTATAGTTCCCAACCAAGGAAGCAATTTTCTTACTTGGTTCTTACCCAAGGAACATGAAAACCTGTATCTCTGCAAGACTTTTACATGAATGTTCATTGCAGCTTTGTTCAGAATAGCCCCAAACTGGAAATAATCCCTGTGTCCAACAACAGGTAAATCGATGGTTGTAGGTTCGTGGAGTGCTCCTGGCAATAACAAGGAACAAACCACGACGCACTTCAAAACAGGAATGGATTTCAAAACGTTATGCTGCCAGACACAGAAAGTGCGTACTGTGTGATTCTATTTGTGTGAATTCTAGAATAACCAGGCTCATCTAGGATGACAGAAAGTGAATCTGTTTTCCTGAGG
This sequence comes from Neotragus moschatus, assembly GCA_006410615.1. Classification (NCBI taxonomy): domain Eukaryota; kingdom Metazoa; phylum Chordata; class Mammalia; order Artiodactyla; family Bovidae; genus Neotragus; species Neotragus moschatus. Next base: position 118,263 of record SJYA01001969.1, on the reverse strand, counting down.
GCTGGGAGACTGGGGTAGACTGACGGGGCAGAAAGGAACTGTAGGAGGTGGGGTGATAGACAAGCTTTATCTTTTTTGCTGTGTCAGTTATCTGGGTATTCATTTGTAAAAACTCTTTGAGCTTGACACTTAAATGGGTATATAATTTATCTTACAGAAATTTTTGCTTTGCTACTATAGATTGGGAAAAGATCGAGGGCAGGAGGAGAAAGGGGCTACAGAGGATGGGATGCCTGGATGGCATCCCTGACTCAATGGACCTGAGTTTGAGCAAACTCTGGGAAGGACGGGGAAGCCTGGCATGCTGCAGTCCCTGGGGTTGCAAAGAGTTGGACAGGACTTAGTGACTGAACAACCACAACAACTGTGGATTTAAAAAATGACACCACCACCGCTACCACAAAACTGTCCAGAGTTTTCAGTCCTCANCACACGGTGCCGGTGATGATGTAGAGCAACTGGAACTCTCTTACCTTGTTAGCGGGAGTCTAACGCCTACTTTGGAAAACTGCAGATTCTGAGTGAATTAAACAGATGTTTGCCATAATGACCCAGCAATTTCACTCTTAGATAGGTATCCAAGAGAAAAGCAAATATTCACACATTCACAAAAAAAGACTTGCACAAGAGTTTGTTTATAGCAGCTTGATTTTTTTAATGTGCTGAAATTGAAAACAGCTCAGATGTCTGTGGCTTGGAGATGGGCTAGATTGTGGTGTGAGAGGCGTATATGTGTAGCTGTCACTGAACGTTCTCTGCACATAATAACATGGGTGAATCCCATAGACATGTTGTGCTCAGGAAGCCAGCTATTGCAAGAGCATGCTGGGTGAGTCCACATATGTAAAGTCTGTGGTGGAACTTTCCGGCAAAGTGGTTGTCTACAGGAATGTGTGTCTGATTAGCAGGGGCCCCAGGGGAACTCTCCATCGTTTGGTGAAAGTGTTCCGTACTTTTATTAGGCTGACAGTTACACGGGGAGTCGTTGAATTGTATACTTAGCTATATTCAAGTAACGTTTACCTCACACCAAAAAGGAAACATTAACAGATAATCAAACTCTTTTACGGTGGTATATATTAGCAATTATGCAAATGCTCTCTGTATTTCGTGTGTGAGCAGTTGAGTAAATACATTGAGAATGATGGAAGTTAGGGCTCTCACATTAGAGAGCGCTGTTACCGATGTGGGAAGGGGAAATGGGAATGAATTTTGTGGTATCAATTTGAAACTTGAGCTATCACCCTGAACCTCCTATCCTGTTTGTGTTTATTTCTGTATCCTTGTCCATATATAAACTTATATCCATATCTGTCTATAGTGAGATGCCAATATTTATATGTATGTGTATATAGACTCAGGTGTGCACATATGGATGTATATATTTCTCACGTTTGTTCACTGAAAAAGCCTTGAAGCAAGCATCTTAGTAGTAATGAGTAATGCTGTTAGAAAATTGTCAATGAATGCAAAACTGGTGCATGAAAATTTAATGAGGAATAAGGTGTTTATCAACTCTCAGAGCATCTCCACACTAATTACTTGTTAATTACTAAGGAAAAACAGGCATGGTACAATGGAGAAACCTTGCAGACACCATACCGTCATTATCTGTCTCTCTATCTCTGTCTGGAAGAGAGAGGATTAAAATGTATGGCAAAACCATCACAACACTGTAAATTATCCTCTGATTTAAAAATAGTATTAAAAAATAATGGGAGAAAATGTGAACAGTCTTTGAATTGGGTAATGGGGTGATTTTTTGTACTTTCAAATTTTCTGTCACTTTGAAATAATATTGAAGTGAAAAGTTTTAAATATAAACCTCAAAGTCATAGAGGAAAATGGGGGAGAATTATATTTTATGACCGTGGAGTGTGGAGAGGGTATCTAATCATGATTCAGGAACCATGAAAAATGTGCAAAAGACTGATGCATTAACTGCAAAAAATTAAACATTTCTTCCAAGCAAAGAACATCTTGTACTAAGTCGCTTCAATCGTGTCTGACTCTTTGCGATACTGTGGACTGTAGCCCTCCAGGCTCTTCTGTGCATGGGATTCTCCAGGAAAGAACACCAGAGTGGGTTGCCCTTTCCTTCTCCAAAAGAGCATCCTAAATAAATCCAAAGACACTGTCCCACTGTGAAAAAACATTTGCAGCTTGTATCACAGATAAGGAGTAAATATATTGATAATGATGAAAGTTAGGTAAATATATTGAGAACAATGAGAGTTAGTTAATAATCTCCTAGATATGTGGAAGAAAAAAACTGACAGGTCAGTTTAAAAAAATGGTCAAATGATATGAACCTGTATTTCACATAAAACAAAGATGAATTGGCTCCTTTTTGTGGTACCAGAAATCAGATTTTTGACGTGGCCTTTAACAGTCCCCAGACGCATCCCTCTCCATCCAGACCTTGCGTTGTAACCCTTCTGTCTCTAGGGTGCTCCGGGGCCTCTTGAGTAGAAGCTGTTCTAATGGCTGGTACTGCTAAGATCCATTCCTGCGTTATTGTGGGTGTACCATTTAATTTGTAGTCACTTGGCGTTTTTAAGGCATAATTAACACTGAAGAAAGACTTTGGCCAGAAGTGCTAATTAACTGGAAAGTAATGGTAATGCTTTCATTTGTAAGTTTCATTGACCTTAAGTTAACAGTAGGACTGGCCTCTCGGGGTATGAGCCTCAGCTGGGCCCTTGGCTTATTAAGTGAATAACATCACAGCTGTTAATCTTCTGTCATATCACAGAAACAGGGAAGAGGCGAACCTGTGGCAGCAGGTCCATCTGAGGTCTTTAAAAATCAGAGATCAATTTCTTAGACACATAAATTAGTTAGGGTGCTGCGCAGGCTGATTGTTTTTCTCTGGCTCTGGCCTTAGTTAGATCAGAAGTCATGGAACATTAGATTAGCATCACGAAATGAACAGTAACGATTCACATGAGAACTGGTGGGAAGACTCAGATTGTACAGATGTGTGTACCGAGGACCGGAGGAGGAACCTGACTTTTCCAAGGTCGTGTGAGGTTCTAAGAGTGAGTCAAAACCTTGGACCTTGACCCTGGCTCTGGCCAGAGCCTGGGATTCCTGAGGCTCCAGGCTCATCCTCGGACACAGGTGGTGCGCCATCAGCGTGCCCCACATGGTGGCTTTGGAGTCCTCTGTTTCAGTGTCTGCAAGTGATTTTGTGCCTACTGAGGATCAGGGTCCGTTTCTAAAATCACCTTTACTGAGTGTAATTTGCATTCTATAAAATGCAGCCACACTAACTGTATAAAAGTTTTATAAAATGTAAAAAAGTTTTATAAGAACTGAATAAAAAGCTCAGTCACGTCTGACTCTTTGCGACCCCATGGACTGTCGCCCACCAGGCTCCTCCATCCATGGGATTCTTGAGGCAGGAATACTGGAGTGGGTTGCCATTTCCTTATCCAGGGGATCTTCTAGACCCAGGGATCGAACCGGGGTCTCCTGCACTGCAGGTAGACTCGCTACCGTCTGAGCCACAGGGAAGTCCGTCAAGATACAGAATATTCTTACTGCAGCAAGTTTCCCTGACCCCTTAATAGCCAGTCCTCTTCTGCCCCCCAACCTTGGAGACGCTGATCTGCTTTTTGTCCTAAAGAGTAACCTTTTCTAGCACCTCCCATACCTTCAAGCCTGCAGTATATACTCTTTTCTTCCTGGCCTCTTTCACGCAGAATGATGTTTTGGAGATTTTCTCGTGTTATGTCTGTCAGTAGTTGCCTCCATTTTGTTGCTCAGTAGTATTCCATAAAATTTGTTCATCTAGTCACCTACCTCCTGTTGGACATTGAGATTACATTAAACTTGTACTATGAATAAAGTTCCCAGGGACATTTACACATATGTTCTTGGTATGGATATATGTTTTTATTTTTCTTGGTAGGAGTTTCATTACTGAATAATTTATTAACTCTATGCTTAAGTTTATGAGGAATCACTTTGTTGTTTTCCAAAGTGATTGTAAATTTTACCTTGCTGTTGCTGCTGCTGCTGCTAAGTCGCTTCAGTCGTGTCTGACTCTGTGCGACCCCAGAGACGGCAGCCCACCAGGCTCCCCCATCCCTGGGATTCTCCAGGCAAAAACACCGGAGTGGGTTGCCATTTCCTTCTTCGATGCATGAAAGTGAAAAGTGAAAGTGAAGTCGCTCAGTTGTGTCCGACTCTTGCCTTCTCCAAATTTTACCTTACCACTAGCAATTTCTGAGAGTTCTGTAGATAATTTAGGATTTTTTTTTTGTGGACACATGACTCTGTCATCTATGAAAAGACAGTTTTCCTTCTTCCTTTCTGTCATGTATGATTTTAATTTCTTGCTTTATTGGCTTCCTTAGGATCTCTATTACAATGTTGATTGAAGTAATGACAGCTATGTCCTTGCCTTCCTCTAGATTTTAGAGGCAAAACATTGTTTATGATTAAGTTGGTTTTAACTGCAAGTTTTTCATGGGTGCACTTTGTGGATTGAAGCCGTTCCTTTTTATGCCTATTTTGCTGAGATTTTTAAAGAAATCATAAATAGGGTTTGAATTTTTTCAGTTGCATTCTTTGCAGCTATTGAGATAATCACATGGCTCTTCTGTTTGGTCTGTTAATATGGTGAATGATATTGATTGATTTCTAACGTTAAGCCAAACCTTTGATTGTTAACAGCTTCCTTGGTCATGACATATTACTCATTTTAAACATTACTGTATTTGACTCAGTAATAATTGAGGATTTTTACATCTAAATTCACGAGGAATATAGGCCTGTAGCTTTCTTTGTAAGCTCTCTGCTTTTAGCATTTGGATAATACTGGCCTCATAAAAAGAATGGGAACTTTTTCTCCCTTTTTTCCTGAATGTGTTTGTATAAACTGGTGATGTATCTAAAATTAGGTTTTGATAGAATTCAGCTGGGAAGCCATCTGAGTTTGGGGTTTCTTTTAGGAGGGTGTGTTAATTTAGAAATCTCATGCTCACTTATAAATCCTGTGTTAATTTATAAATCCTGTGCCTTCAGTTAGCAGGAGGTTCTTTGAGTCTCCTGTTTCTTGCTGGTTCCGTTTGGTCACGTGCAGCCCTCACCTAAGTTGCTCAGTCTGTTGGCGCGAAGCTATTTACCCTCTTTCTTTACCATCCCTTTCATGTGTGTATGTTCTGTACTGATAGTCATTTTCAGTCCTGATATTACTAACCACTTTCTCACTTCTTTTTCCCTTGATCAGCCGAACTTAGAGGATTCTTGCTTTAATTGGTGCTTTCATGAAATGAGTTTTCGTTTAATTGATTTTTTTCCTTTCATCATTTGTCCAGTTTCTATTTAATAATCGCCCAGTCCTCTGTTCGTGCTGAGCTGTGGTCTCTGCTGTAGCTGTACCCTAGATACACCCTGTCCTCTGTTCTCCTGTACCCTCGTGTACCCAGGGCACTTCTCTGTGACATAGTGTATCGCGGCTGTCTCAGGGGTCTGGGGGCTTGTGTTTTTGACTAGACCTGAGCCCACAGGGATGGCGCCAAGTCTTCTGCCACAGTCCCTCACACTAGTGGACATCCGTCCAGGGTGAGTGAGTGGGTGGACGGGTGGGTGAGCACTGCCCTGGGCAGTCCTGTACACGGAAGACCGCGGGCTGTGCAGCCGCGCAGCTCTGCACTTGAGCCTGGGCCCGTGGCCTCGGCCACTGACTGAGCTGCCCATTTATGCCAGCTGGACTCCCTGGGAGGGCTCTTAATGTTAGAGCCCGTGTGCGAGGCTCAGGCAGCACAGCATCTGGCACTTAGTAGGTACTCAGTAAAAGGCAGCTCTTGAAAGACCTTTCATTTCAGCACAAATAACAAATTATTATATAGCTCGAAAAGAAATACTTTTTCTGTAACTCTTTGCCCGTTTCTGATTTGTATATTGAGACCGTCATTTGTCTGAAGAAGGAGAAGTCTTGTGGCATAGTGGTGCTTTGTCTCCCTTTACCTTCTCATTGAAATAAAGCTTGGGCATCCCATGTCTTTTCCCTTATCAGCCCACGTTATGGCTTTATTAAAATATTCTAGTTTTATGGAGCTGAGAAGGCATTTTTTTTTAGTCAAGTAAGAAAGGCAGTAGTAGTATGCAATAATTTCACAGAATCTTTTCTATGTTTGTTTTCATAAATTACATATTTTTCCCCATAATTATATCTTTTACTTGCTTCTCTACAGAGTAAGGAAATAGCCAATTCCAAGAAAATAAAAATACAGTTCCTTCTTTGCTATCTGGTACTTGATGGTTACCTCTCTGTGTGTAGTTTTTGCTTATTTCCCAGGTGGTTTCTACTACATCACTCCCTGGAGACAACTTGTAAGTTTACTTTAAAGAACAGAAAATCCAGCATGAATTTTTTTTTAAATTACTTTGCAGATTTTGGCTTTTCAAGGCCATTGTTGAGCATCTGTTTTATTTCCTTGACCTGCATGCCTGCATTTGCAGAGGCTGCCGTGAATATAGTGGGTGGTGGACTGGCTTTATTTGTTCATTTATCAGTTAATTTACTCAGACATCCATTGACTTGACACCGAGCTTTCTGAGGTCAGGGACCCTACTGTATTCACTGTTCTAAGCACAGATCCGGGCGCTCAGAAAGTGCCCNCTTGACCTGCATGCCTGCATTTGCAGAGGCTGCCGTGAATATAGTGGGTGGTGGACTGGCTTTATTTGTTCATTTATCAGTTAATTTACTCAGACATCCATTGACTTGACACCGAGCTTTCTGAGGTCAGGGACCCTACTGTATTCACTGTTCTAAGCACAGATCCGGGCGCTCAGAAAGTGCCCAGGACGTGATTGAAAAGATGAATGAAAGAACAGGCCAAACAAATGGAAGTCTGTTGGATTAAAAATTCATTACAGAAAGGATTGTTGGGATGTGTGCATGAGGGGGTCTCGCCTTGTGCTCACAAGGGTTTTCAAAAGTTTAGGTCATAAACTTGGCCGTCTTTTTCAGATTACAGTACAGTGCTATATGCTATGGAAAAAGAATTTCAGATTCTGGTAAGAGCAAAATATGATGCTTGAGTATTTTTTTTTTTTTTTAATCTGTATTTCATTGAGTCCTTTTAAAGTAAGACAGTACAGCCATCTTACTGGAAACGGGGGCAGGGCATGAAGGAGGGGCAACATTTATACAGGTTCAGAGAATCAGTAGTACCAGAGTTCAGGGGAGCCTGTAAACACGTCCACCTTGAAGAGTAGTGGGAGATGAGTTGGAACAATGAGCTTTTAAAATGGGACTGAAGGACTTAAGTAGGCATTTTTCCAACGATATACAAATGGTCAGTAAGCACATAAAGAGATGCTCAACACCGTTAGTCATTAGGGAAATGCAGATCAAAAGCAAAATGAGATACTGCTTCACTCCCATTAGGATGTTGACTATTAAACACAACCAATCAACTGGGAAAAAATAAGTATTGTTGAGGAAGTGGAGAAATTGGAATCCCTTTGCACAGCTGTTAGGAATGTAAAATAGTTCTGTCACAGTAGGACATGGAGTGGTGGTTCTTTAAAGAGATTAGATACAGGCTTATCTTCTGATCCAGCAGTTCCACTTCTGGGGGATATACCCAAGGGAACTGAAAGCAGAGATTCAAACAGGTGTTTGCATACTTGCATTCATAGCAGCGTTAATCACGATAGCCAATAAGTGCAGGCAACCCAAGTGTTTGTTGGCAAGTGAATGGATAAACAAAATGTGGTACATCCGTTCAGTGGAATATTATTCAACTTTAAAAAGGAATTATTCTCTGAAACAACACTGATGAGCCCTGGAAACACTAGTCGCAACAGGACAAAAGTGCCGCGATTCCACTCCCGTGAGGCCTTGAGAGCAGCCAGATTCATGGGGACAGAAAGGAGAGCGGTGGCTGCCAGAGGCCTGGGAGAGCGGAAGGCGGGTTGTTGTGTAGTTTGTGTGGTGTTTCAATGGGGAAGTGCCGAATGCCAAATAACTGTACGCTTAACAGTGGTTAAAATAATAAGTTTTCTGTGTATTTTACCACGCTACAAAAAATGTTAAATGGCATTAGAATCCATTTCCCCTTTCTTCCTGTTTTAAGTCATGTTGCCTTCAGATATTGAGTGGTCAGAGTGCAGAGGGAGAAAGGAGTCTATTTAGTGAGTGCCTGCTTGAGCTTATACTTCACTTTCTCACTGAGTCTTCGTTAAAGTCCAGTGAGATAGGTATTAATTATCAGCCCCATTTAACAGTTGAGAAACTGAGGCTGAGTGGTAGGAAAACACGCCCAAGATCTCACTTAGCCAGAGCATCAAGCCGAGCTTACCTGGCCTCTCTTCCTGCTCCCCACCCGCTGTACCAGGCTGCTTGTCTCTNTGAGATAGGTATTAATTATCAGCCCCATTTAACAGTTGAGAAACTGAGGCTGAGTGGTAGGAAAACACGCCCAAGATCTCACTTAGCCAGAGCATCAAGCCGAGCTTACCTGGCCTCTCTTCCTGCTCCCCACCCGCTGTACCAGGCTGCTTGTCTCTGGGATTTTCGTCTGTCCTTCCCAGAGGAGGACCGTTCTCCACCTGGGATGGCGCCTGACAGCATGCACGTATGGTGGTTTTCTTTCATTTTAAGCACTTTCGAAGCTGTGCCTGCCTCTCCTTTGGAGAGGAGGAATGGGTCAATGAAAGCAGTTGCTGCTGCTGCTGCTGCTAAGTCGCTTCAGTCATGTCCGACTCTGTGCAACCCCACAGACGGCAGCCCACCAGGCTCCCCCGTCCCTGGGAGTTTCCAGGCAAGAGTACTGGAGTTGGTTGCCATTGCCTGAGGGCTAAGCGCTGTCTCTCGCGTGGACAGCTTATTGAGTCCTGACTGGTGGAGTGCAGGGAGGAGGGCAGGCAAGTGGGCCTGCCCTGAGGTTGGGACGCGTGGCTTCCCACGGCTCTCATGGGTGGGCGTGTGGTTGAATCCCCACCCTGAACACGTGGCTTTGAGGCCCCGTTGGCACTGTCAGCCCTGACAGTGCTCCCAGCTCACCCTCCCTCTTTCTTTTCTTGGAAACACCTCTACTAGGGTCATCGGAGCCCAGCCAATCTCCAGATGTGGTGGACACTTTTCTCAGGCCCTGTTTACATGGCTTGGCTGTAGCAGTGGGCATTCTGGCAAAGCCCTGCCCTCCTTGGGTTTCCACGACCCCAGCCGTTTGCCTCTTGTGTTATCTCCGGAATTATTCCTAATCCAAGATCCCGATGATTGACAGCTATGTTTGCTTCTTTAGAGTCTTATTAGTCAGCTTCTTCTGTGAAGGAGCATCTGATAACTATTTCAGCTGTGCTGGCCGCCTGTGGTCTCTGTTGCATATTCTTCTTTGGTTTTGTCATTTGTTTCGTTGTGCAGCCCTTTAAAAATGTAGAAGACTGTTCTCAGCTCCAGGGCATCCAGAGCCAGGCTGCAGGCCAGGTGTGGCCCATGGGCCGCAGTGTGCTGTTGCCTGTTTTAGGACCTTACTGGGGAAGGCTGAGTCATTTTAGTAGGAGCTGAGCCGGGGTTGAGATTTCCTGTTGCCATGGTTACTGTTGGTGCGGCACAGGCTCTGGATCTTGCCGGGGGAGAGGGAGGAAGGTGGTAGGGGCTGCTGAGGTTCCAGGCGGTTTCCCCATAAAGGTCCTCTCTCCTTGGCCCTGAGCCCTCCCTGCCTGCTAGCACCTGTATGGAGGTCTCTCCACACTTTCCCTCCTACCCCAGAGGCTTCCTCCCGGGGGCCTGCAGGAGCAGAGGGGCACGCTGTTGTCCTTCTGCTGCCGCCATCCTCAGTTGGAGTTGCACCCCGCATAGTGGGCGTGGGCTCTCAGAGTCCCTGCCCACCACCGTCTGCCACCCCCCCCCCC
>SJYA01001969.1:79253-108232 GCA_006410615.1 Neotragus moschatus | reverse complement strand
CCCCCCAGCACCAGCCTCTGCCTGGTCTAGAGGCAGGCGCTCTGAATGGGCTTCCCCACTCTGTCTTTCCTGTCCTCCTGGCCCTCCTGTCCTCGCCTCACTAGGATGGATATTTACCCCTGCCTGTGTGCCCTTGGCATTGGTCACCCCTCCTCCAGAAGCTAAATATTTTGCTTTGGAGGAGAGAAGGGTATGGATGGGGGCAAGGGGTTGGAGCTGGGATTTTTGTTTCGTGCTTTTCCCCTGGTAGCTGCTGACAACGTCCTCCAGGCCTGTACTACCCAGGGAAGCTCCCCTGTACCTCTGCCCCTGCCAGTCTTCTAGGGGAGTGTGCAAGCCCCCCAGAGGAGGTCCTTGGAGAAGAGCCTGGCATGGGCGGGAACTGTCTTTGCATCTGGAGAGTCTCCACTATCTGTATAGCCCCTCCTCAGCCCTTAGAAGTTCATGGACGTCTGAACTGACTCCTTCTTGCCGGCTTGTGTGGGGTCCGGCTCTGCCCCTGGTCAGGTGTCCCCACCATGTCCCTCCTGGAAGGGACTTGTTTCTGCTTGGCCTTCTGGTTCCATGGCTGCCCCATGACCTTATCTGCATGAGTCTCGGGCTCGTCACCCTTACTCACTGTTAGCCTAGGAGCCATGCTCCAGCTCCCTCATGGAAACCCCCACCCAGCTCCCCAACCCGATCTGTGTGTTTAAGTGATGCTGACTGAAATGCACTTGTCCCTCTGAAATGCTAGATCCCATCACAGAATCACCCTCGAGTTTCTCTCCATCTGTGTTTGCAGGCTGAGAATCGTGCGTGTTGTTAGCTACGGGGCATTGTTGGAGGGAAGATGGCACCAGGGTCAGGGGCCAGTGGCTGCCCTAGTGGAGCTGCCCAGTGCCCACCGCTTCACCAGCTGGGGTCACCTTCCCCTCACCTGAGGGAGGCCGGCCACATGGCCGGATGGCGATCGGCTCAGGGAGTAGTAAGTGACGTTTTTTTTTTCTTCCTTCCATCTTTTTAGACCCTGGAAGCTGTCCTGAACTTCAAATACTCCGGAGGCCCAGGCCACGTTGAAGGGTATTACAGGAACCTGGCCCTGGGGCTGCACGTGGAGGTGGAACCGTCTGTGTTCTTCACGCGGGTCAGTACACTGCCGGCCACCAGGTACGTGCACTGCAGCTCTTCGCCAGCCTTGGATTCGCAGCTGATGGCACTGCACTTGGAGTTCTGGCCGTGGTGTTCATCTTGGTCCCACCGCCCAGTGTGCCAGGGTGGTCCGCTTCCCCAGGTCTTCATCAGATGAACAGGCAGTGTAGGGAAGTGCCTCTTCTGGGAGACGGGGTGGACGGGCTTCCCATTTGGCCCGCGCTGTGGTGATTGCGTCATCCCTGCAGCATGCTTGCTTGTGGTCGTCGTGGGGCGGGACACAGTTCCCGCTCGTTGTCCCGAGCTCGGCCTCGCTCCGGTCCGGCGCAGCTCTCCTGTTAGCAGGGACTTGGCACATGGCCTTCTGCTTTGGACACTCCTGGAGGAGTCCAGCCTGTCTGTCTCTGTCCTGCTGTCCTCCCAGAAGGACTGTGCAGGGCCAGGCCATCCAGCATCTCGGCTCGCTCTTCCTGGAGCCCCCAGCCGTCGGGAGGGTGGGTCATTCTGCCCAGAGCGCCCTCCCTGAGGGAGGCTTTTCCTCCTGCTTGGTTTTCCCGGCCTAGCCTTCCTTCAGGGAGGAAGAAATCAGTTTGTCTCCTGCAGATCCAGGAGAGGCCAGAGATACTAGAGGTTGTTCCTCCCTTAGGTGGGAGAATGACAGTTTCTCACCCCAAACTTTGGCCTGTGGTGACCTGGGGATAGTGCCGGATGGGGCTGCAGACACCTGGAGACCCTGTGGGGTTGGATTCCTGCCCAGGTGGTGAGCAGCCTTCAGAAGGCAGGTCCTGACACCCTGGGTGCTGCCACATCCCCTGTCCAGGGACACCTTACCTTTCTGGGTAGCATGGAGTGGCCTAGTGGTACTTATGCTGACCGTGGTGGGAGAGACCGTCATGTGCAGCAGCCCCCTCCACCTGTGGGCTCTGTTGTCCAGAGTATAACGGGGGGATGTTAATGTTGATAGAAAACTCTTTTTAGAGTGATACAGCACCACCCTCCCTCCCCCCGCCAAAGTAAGGGCAGTTTGAGTCCATAGGAAAGACTGTTTTCTCCAGCCGCGGGAAATGGCCTCGGTGAGAATCAATGGCTGAGCTTAGGCTTTACAGCATCGCATTTCATCATCTATCACTTTTTCAATCCACAGAGTAATGGTCTCTCTTGCCAGCGCTCGCCTCTGTTTTGAATTTGTAAAAGGCATCAAAGCACTTGCCGGCAGGGAGCTTTGGCCGGGATGCCTGCCAGATGCTGTTCGAGCTTCTCAGGCCCTTCCCGTGCATTCAGTCTGCTCCACCATCACCCTGGCGTGCGCCTCTTTCTCGTCCCCTCATCTCCTGCTGCCACCGCTCCCATAAATAGGTCTGAGAAGCAGCACAGATTGTCACCAAGTTGGATTCGTTTCCCCCTATTGCTATCTGGCTTCCATGCCATGGCCCCTGCAGCTCTTAATGACAATTTAAGAGGAGAAAAATTGCTGCCTTGTGGTTTGGTGCGGCACACTGGAAGAGCTGGTGGTGGGCTGATGTGCTGTTTGGCTCCTGGTCGCCGGCCTCACTTTCTTCCTTTTGGCCTACATGTTTCTTTTCCCTGCTCATGGGTTGGCGTTTGATCTCCTCAAGTCCCTCTCCTTTCCTGCTCAGTCTCACTGAGCCCTGATCCTGTGGGTTGAGGTTTGCCATCTTTCCGTGGAGCTCTGGAAATACTCCCCTGCCTCCAGCCTGCTCCTGTATCGTCCTGTAAAGACAAATGTTCCCACATCACTGTCTGGCTTGAAGACTTTCCCAGTGCCTACTGGACAGAGTTCAGAGTGCCCGCTCTGATATTTATGCTCCAGTTTCCATAGAGACCTGTATAAATCGTTGCCCTGAAATACAGCAGACTTATCATGCATTTTATCTATATTCTGTTTAGGTTGACATGACATGGTTTTCTGTGGACACTGGTTTTCATCTTGCTCCCAGGTGAGAATTTTCTTTTAGCATCGGACCATTTTAGAGTCAGGCATCCCCAGAGATGGCCAGGCTCCACACATTTGCATCACAAATGAAGCCCAGAGAAGGCCTGTGGTTTTCCCAGAGTCTCACAGCTTGCCAGTGACAGCCTGGCTTCCAGATACCCTGACTGCAAGGTGCTGCAGACACGGAGGCACAGCTAGATGGCCGAATCCACGTTAGCTGGAGCCTTTATGGGCATTCAAGCTGACTTTGATGCAAAAAGAAGCCGTGCATTCATCAAAAGACAGCCTTATTGCTGGCATAAAAAGACTCATGTACCCTGTTCTGAAACCAGATCACCAGAGGTTATTACATTGTTTGCTCCTGGGCTGGTTTGTGTCTCTGCTCTTCTCATTGGTGGTGGTGGTTTAGTCGCTCAGTTGCGTCCAACTCTTGTGGTCCCATAGACTAGCTTGCCAGGCTCTTCCATCCATGGAGTTCTCTAGGCAAGAATACTGGAGTGGATTGCCATTCCCTCCTCCAGGGGATCTTCCCCACCCAGAGGTGGAACCCAGGTCTCCTGCATTGCAGGCAGATTGCTCCTCTCGTTAATACTGATGATTTATTGCCGTTTTTCTCATTGGTGGTTTTTTACTGATAGAGTTCTAGAAGAGAAGTCGGGGCAGGGAAATCCCATTTATTCGGGACCCACCCTACTCCTAGTCATGCCCTCAGTCCACTGGGCTGGTGTGTGCAGGGTTGCTGTATGCAGATGTTAATAACTCACCCCAGATTGCACATTAGTGAGCAAAAGAGATGCATTTGAGTGTTGGTCTTCTCTCCAGCAAAACCCATGCGTCCCATCACAGTGCTCTGAAGTGGGCTTGCAGAAGCCTGGGCCGCCCCTTACCCGCTCTGTCTGTGGAAGTGTCTCTGGATCTCTCCCAGCCTCAGCCCTCCCCACTGCTGTGGTCACCAGCTCTGCCCCCTCATGGGGGATGAGAGAATGAAGGTGAACACTGGAGGGGCTAGTGTTTTCCCGGAGCCAAAGCACAGCACAGATGGCAGGTGGAGTTCTCCTTGCCTTTTTTTTTTTAACCATCCTCCTTCAGGGGTGTACCTGGGTTTCAGCTGACTTTTATTTAGGAGATCAATTACCTTTGAGATTCACTTTTTACACCGAGCCGCCTGCTAATGTTGTTGGGGACAGACTGAAATGGATGGGGCCGCCCTGCCTTCCCCTCCTCAGGAGCAATTTCTTCCCAGACCGTTAGGATAAATGATCCAATCTTACACATCGCTGCTCTGAGCTCTGTGGGAAACGCACTCCCCTGAGCCAGGGTGTAAGGTGTGGGAGTTATTACATTATTAACAGAAATCACACAGCCTGACACACCACGGTGCTTCTCCCCGGCCAGTTAGAAAAATCCCATTTCCCTCTGTGGGGTGGGACTGTTCCACGCCATGGGCGGCCCGTGCTCACAGACATGTAATACAGGCACTTCCAGTGCTAGATTTTATCACGGTTGATCTTTCCCAGGTTGCTGTGTTGATTTGAATGGGTTTTTAATTTAACAAGAATTAGGATTTTAACAAGCGCAGGATTCAGAACCCGGTGTACCTGCCTCTGATTTCAGACTTTGATTGTCCCACTCATCTGCTCTGTGGTCCTGAGCAAGTCATTTCCTATTTCTTTAGTCACCAGTTTTCCTCCATGTGGTCTTGACGAGCACATCATTTCCTCTGCGCTTTACTGTCTGGTTTGTGCGCGTAACAGACCGTGTGTAACAGGGGCTAGAAGAGAACCGTGAAGGTCACGTGTGAAGAGGGGCACAACACTGACTGGACATCAGGAGGACTCTTGTGCCTCAAGGCCCAAGGCTGCTCTTTGCCCGGCGTCCCTGCCCCAGGGTTGCCTCTCCTTTTAGTCCGCTCACGGAGCCTCCAGTTGGAAGGAGAGTAATGACTCACTGCATTTGCTTCATCCTCTCCGGCTCCTGTCGGTGTGTGTTCACTGAAGTGACGAGCACACTTTTCATCCTCTTTGCAGGTGTTAAATAGTCTAGATCTGTGCAGGAAGGAGCTTGGACCCCCCCACCCCCGCCCCCAACACCGGCCATGGCAGGAGCCGCTGGGCATGTCATCTAGGTTGGTGTGGCAGTGAGCATCCGCTGGTCCCCAGTGTCGTCACTGAGGGACTGTCCAGGCCACGAGTCGCCTCTCATTGTTCTGTCCCCACTCACAGCTGTACCTCGAAGGGTCCTATTTTATGTCTTAATTGTATACATTATTAAATTATTACTGTCGATTATTTTAATTTTGTTTTGACCCATTATATTATTGAATGTCATGTCTCAATGTTCATGTTAAAACACTATCAATATTCTTTGCTTAAAGACAGATTTGAAGATTGTTTCTATTTAACAAGTAGCATACAGTAATTGATGTGAGTTTGAGCAAACTCATGGAGATAGTACAGGACAGACAGGGAAGCCCGGGCCTGCTGCAGTCCATGGGGTTCACAGAGAGTTAGCCACAGCTTAGCAACTGAACAGCAGCGTTAGCACACTAATTGTATTAAGGAGTATGATTTATAAACATCAGTTAAAAAGGCCCATGTCATACCTGATTTAGGGGTTGAGCATATGTTAAAAGGTAGTTTGCCTGTCATCAATAACTGGCCAGAGCTGTTTGTGACCTTCCACTTGGAATTTTTGCATTTGGCATTTTCAAAGTTTTAATCATCATAATGTCAAGTGCCAATCCCATGAACTATGATTTCAGGTTGTCATTTGTAAGTATGTTTCCGCCCTTTATGAGCTGGGCTTGTCTTCATTTCCAGAGAATGAAAGGCTGACTACGCCCTAGCTGTCATTCTGTGTCACCTTCTTACCTTGGGTTTGAGGCCCAGGTGTCCCCATGTCCATTTTCGTGCCCCTCTTAATGTGCGGGCTTCGTGGTTCTTCTCTTGTACCTGTGGTCTGTTATGGACGCACAGCAGGTGGTGTAACGGAATAGGGAGCGTGTGTGTCAAGACCACAGTGATGCCGAGCGCTGGGCCCTGGGGAGGTGTAGCAGCCGTGGGCTGAGCCGAGAGCCTGCAGAGCCCATCTCCAGCACCCCTGTGCTCTCGCCGCCTGCACACCCGAGCTTCATGAAAGCATCATTTGGATACCGCACAACTCACCCACTTAGACTGTGTAATTCAGTGTTTGGGGTTTAGTCGCAGAGTTGTTCAGCTATCATCACCGTCTGATTGTAGAGCTTTTCATTCTCCCAGCAGAAGCCCCATACCTGCCAGCAGTGCTTCCCGTCTCCCTCCTCCCTGCCACCCCACCCCACCCCACCTCGATCTACTTTCTGTCTCAGTAGACTTGCCTGTTGTAGAACGTGGCTGGCTCTCTTCACTTAGCATCATGTTGTCCAGGTTCACCCACAAGCAGGCATCAGTATGTTGTTTGTTTTTATGTGGGGCAGTACTTCATTGTGCGGATGTGTGGCATTTCATTTATCCGTTCATTAGTGGATGGGTTGGTTCCACCTTTTGGCTGGTGGGAGTAATGCTGTTATGAACATTCATGTACCAGTTTTTGTGTGGGCTTGCATTTTCATTTCTCTTGGGTATCCCTCAGAGTGGAATTACCAGATCATATGGTAACTGTTTAACCATTTAGGGAGTTGCCTGACTGTTTTCCTGCTCAGCTGTACCACTGTATGTTCCCACCAGCAGAGTACGAAGGTTCCAGTTTACTGCACATCCTTGCTGACGCTGGTTATCCTGTGTCTCTTTGATTCTCACCATTTCAAAATTTTTTCCTTTTACTACAGGGGACATTTTAAAACTTACCAACTAAAAGCTCAGAAACAGAGACTCTTCCTGCCTTCAGTAACGTGCAGCCCTGAGATCCTCCCCAGAGGTGGGGTTGCGTGTCAGCCGACCACAGGGAAATGTTCCCATGTTTCCACTGGTTGCCAGATCTGTCCTTTCTACTTCAGTTGCCCTAGACTGACTCAGGCGTATCACCCTTGTCCCTCAGGCCAGCTTCCTCTTCCCTTTCTGGGATAGTTGCAACAGCCTTTCAGAGTCTCTTTGCTTTCAGTTTCTCCCTTTCCAGCTCTTTCTCCAGGTGATGCTGAAGTGTTCATTCCAAAACACAGGCACAAGTCTGTCCCTTCCTCAGGGCGTGAGTCCCCTTTGGGAAATGGGACATCATATCACTCTTTGGGAAACTCGGTTTGAATGGACAGTAAATCTACTGTCACTGTCTTCAGCAAGATTTGGAAGCTCCGCAATCTGGGTGGCAGGAGTGAAGGTGATATCATATCACCAGAAAAACATTCTGATGATTTGTTCTATTTTTTGTGTCACGTGGAGAAGGAAATGGCAGTCTACTCCAGTATTCTTGCCTGGAGAATCCAATGGATGGAGGAGCCTGGTGGGCTACAGTCCACAGGGTCGCAAAGAGTCGGACACAACTGAGCAACTTCACTTGACTTCCACTTCACTTTGGGTCACTTTAGATTGAAGTTTTCCCTTGTGGCTCAGCTGGTTAAGAATCCACCTGCAATGCAGGAGACTTGATTTCGATCCCTGATTTGGGAAGATCCCTTGGAGAAGGGAAAGACTACCCACTCCAGTTTTCTGGCCTGGCGGATTCCATGGACTCTACAGTCCATGGGGTCACAGAGTCGGGCATGACTGAGCAACTTTCACATTAGATTGAGTAAGTTTCCTGGCTTTCTTAAGACTTACAAGAAAGCTCTCCTTCCTGTCCACCCATGTGGACAGAAGAGCCTGGTAGTTCTGGGATAGTTGCAACAGCCTTTCAGAGTCTCTTTGCTTTCAGTTTCTCCCTTTCCAACTCTTACAGTTCATGGGGTCACAAAGCATTGGACACGACTGAGCACACACATATATGGTCTCTAGCAAAGAGGAACTAAAGAACCTCTTGATGAAAGGGAAAGAGGAGAGTGAAAAAGTCGGCTTAAAACTCAACATTCAGAAAATGAAGATCATGGTGTCACTTCATGGCAAATGGGGAAACAATGGAAGCAGTGAGAGACTTTATTATTGGGAGCTCCAAAATCACTGCAGATGGTGACTGCAGCCATGAAATTGAAAGACGCTTGCTCCTTGGAAGAAAAGCTATGACCAACTTAGACGGCACATTAAAAAGCAGAGACATTACTTTGCCAACAAGGGTCTGTCTAGTCAAAACTGTGGTTTTTCCAGTAGTCGTGTATGGATGTGAGAGTTGGACTACATAGAAAGCTGAGTGCCGAAGAATTGTTGCTTTTGAACTGTGGTGTTGGAGAAGACTCTTGAGAGTCCCTTGGATTGCAAGGAAATCAGTCCTGAATAATCATTGGAAGGACTGATGCTGAAGCTGAAACTCCAATATTTTGGCCACCTGATGGTGAAGAACCGACTCACTGGAAAAGACCCTGATGTGGGAAAGGTTGAAGGCAGAAGGAGAAGGGGATGACAGAGGATGAGATGGTTGGAAGGCANCAGTCCTGAATAATCATTGGAAGGACTGATGCTGAAGCTGAAACTCCAATATTTTGGCCACCTGATGGTGAAGAACCGACTCACTGGAAAAGACCCTGATGTGGGAAAGGTTGAAGGCAGAAGGAGAAGGGGATGACAGAGGATGAGATGGTTGGAAGGCATCACCAACTCAATGGATATGAGTTTGAGTAAGCTCTGGGGGTTGGTGATGGACAGGGAGGCCTTGTGTGCTGCAGTCCATGGGGTCACAGAGTCAGACTTGATTGAGTGACTAAACTAACTAACTAACTGCCTGTTACCAAACAGTCTTTCCTGAAATATAAGTAACCAGTTTCAGGATGGAGAAAGAGAAGTGTCAGTCTCTCAGTCGTGTCCAGCTCCTGACAGCTCCTGCCAGGTTCCTGTGTCCACATGGGTTTGGCCAAAGGTCTGCGTGGCTATCACTACCAGCCTGGCTGTGTCTTCACTCACATACTGCACCCCTAGGATCAATGGAACGGTGACATGTCGACCCTGGAGGCCTAGAAGAGTTCAGCCAGACTTGGGGAGAAAGCACCACTTAGCTTTCTGGGCGTGGGGCCATGTTTTTAGACAGACTCAGACCTTGGCATGGGAGTTTCTCCTGTCCACTTTTTGCTGAGTCAGTATCGAATGATTAGCTGCGATTGTGTTGCTGGCAGGGTTGTGTGCGTTTCCTCTTGCTGCCTCACTGGCTGTAACCAGGCTAATAACAATCACCACCCCTCCTGTCTATGCAGTATTCTGCTTGTACTTTTACACAGTTCCTTCATTTTTTCTTTTTGTTGTTGTTTTTCTGTTGGAGCCTCTAAATAATTCCATGCCATAGGCATTCTTGTCTTCACTGAGGAAACTGAGGTTCAGAGAAATTAAATGACTTACTTAAGATACTACACCCATTAAGTGACCAACTGGAGTGCTGATAAATCTTCAGACTCTGAATTGCTCCTCCTGTACCAAGTGTGTTCACTGTGGCTGCTTTCAGATAACTTCTTGCCAAAGACTTCTTTCCTTTTGTTTTTTTAAAGTTTAGCTTGACTAGGATGTTTCTGGGCATAGATTTTAAAAAATTTATATGGCTTGGTGTTTGTTGAGCTTCCTGAATCTGTACATTTATGTGTTTGGTTTTTTTTTTTTTTTGGCCAAATTTGGGGGAATTTTCAGCCATTATTTTTTCAAAAACTGTGTGCAGTTTGTTTTCTTTCATCTCAAACTCCTGTGACATGACTTTTAGAGATTTTCTTGTCTCATAGGACTGTTTTTATCCCTCTTTTTTTCTCTCAGTTGTTTCCATTGGATATATTATTAATCTCTCTACAAATATGCTTGTTTAATTCCTTTGTGGTTCAAAAAATTGTTTGTGTGATTTTTATTCTTTTAAAGTCGCTAGAGGTTTCTCCCTGCATGGCCTAGAAGTGGTTTACTTTGGTAAATGTTGCATGTAACCTGAGAAGTGTGGATATCCTGCCATTCTGATGATGGAATGTTCGCTAAGTATCAGGTACTTAGTTGGTCGGTGGTGCTGTTTATTCTGTATCCTTTCTTATTTTACAGCAGATCGTCCCCTCAGTTACTCAGGTAATTCACCACCTGGTGAAATTTTCAGTTCACTTTTTCCCTCAAGTTTCTCTTTGCTTTTTCTTTACATTTTCTATTTCTTTGCTGAGATTTTATCTTTTCATCTGCTTCAAGTGTGTTTGCCCTTACTTTGTAGAACATGTTTAAAGTCTTTTTTGCGATAAGACTGTCATCTTGTAGTTGTAGTCTGTTTTTTATTTTTCCATTGCAAATTAGCTTTTTCCTGGGTTCTTCCTCTGCTGAGTGGTTATAGCCTCAGGTTGCAGACATTTCGCATGTAAATGCTGTGAGATGTTGTGGCCCTGCTTGCATCCTGGAGGGAACATGGGTGTTTTTGTTTTGGTGGGTGGTCTGCACAGCTCTGTGGCGCCTTCTCTGGACCAGGCTGCACTTCTGAGTCTGCAGTTCTCCTTGGGCCATCCCGTGTGTGCCTTCCTGGAGCTCAGTTACTGGAGCCTGTGGCTTGCCGCTCAGGATCTGTCCCCCCATGCTCATTCCACGGAGAGCCCAAGTCAAGTACCACTTCAGCAAGCTACTATCTTCCCCTCTGTCCTTTCTTCAGTCTCCCCAGCACTGTACAGGGGCCTCCCTTCCCTGTCTTCTCCACAGCAGAGCCAGGCTTTGAGTTCCCTGCTGTGTGTCTGTGTGAGGGACTGTTGGTCAGAGGACAGAGAGGGGGTATCAAAGTGATGGGACTGGAGCTGTGCTTGTGGGACTGGCTGCTTGGGTCCCTTGGTGTCCTGGTCTTGAACGGCTGCCATCATGGTGCTGTTTCATAGAGGTGCTGCCCGGGGGCTGGGGGCTGGGAGAAGGAGAGGAGGAAAAAGAAGAAGTTCGGAGGAGCTCCTCTCCCACCCTTTCATGATGTTCAGAGGAACTTGGATTTCGGATCTCCTTCCCAAGTCCACCTTCTCTAATTTACTTTTCAGACCATCAGATAGCTGCTGCCTGCACTGTTTGTAGGATTTATAGCTGGATTCAGTAGGGGTGACAGGGGATGGGTTATTTGTGCTTACTCCATCTTTTCCAGAAGCAGAACTCCTCATGTTTTTAAAAAGCATAAACCAATTCATGTCAGTCATCTGCTCAAGACTCTAAAGGTAGCTTCCCATCATCCTTAGAATAAAATCTGAACTTTTTGCATGACCTTTACTCTGTCATTAATTTTGCACCTCTCTGCTCTTGGCTCATTCTGTCCGTTGATTCCACCCTGCTCTAAGATTTGGCCTTAACTGCCTTCTCTGAAAAGCACTCCTCCAAGACCTTCATACGATCGCCTTCTTATTGTGTGGGTCTGAAAGGAAATGCCACTTCATCAGCGAGGCCCTCCTTTGCCATTACATCTGAAGTCAGTTGTTATCTCTATTTATGATTTCAGGTTGTTGTTCAGTTGCTAAGTTGTGTCCGACTCTTTTGCGACCCCACGGGCTGTAGCCTGCCAAGCTCCTCCGTCCATGCGATTTCCCAGGCAAGAGTACTCTTCATAGCTCAGTCGGTAGAGTCTGCCGGCAGTGCAGGAGACCCAGGTTCGAATCCTGGGTTGGGAAGATCTCCTGGAGAAGGAAATGGCAACCCACTCCCGTATTCTTGCCTGGAGAATCCCATGCACAGAGGAGCCTGGTGGGCTACAGTCCATGGGGTCACAAGAGTCAGACACGACTGAGGGACTAAGCATGCACACAGCACAATACCGGAGTGGGTTGTCACTTCCTTCTCCGGGGGACCGCCTGACCCAGGGATCGAACGCACACTTCCTGCATTGGCATGCAGGTTCTTTACCACTGAGCCACCTGTGAAGCCCAAGATTTCAGGAGATGCACTTAATTAAAAAAAAAAATTGTTATCATGTGCGTCTTGTTTGCTGCCTCAAGTCCTAGCCCACATTTCACAGTAAAGCCATCTCTGTCTCAGCCAGACTTANCCTCCGACGTGGGGTAGCTCCTCTCTGCGCGCTGAGTGGGAAGTGGGGTGGCTCCTCTCAGCTGTCCCCGTGCCGTTGCAGCCTGGCACTCTCGTCCGCTGCCCCTGACCTCGGAAGTGGGGTATCTCCTCTCAGCCGTTCCTGCGCCGTCACAGCCCGGGACTCCTAAGGCAACATTCTAAGTGACTTTAAAAAGATGTTAAGTGTAAGCAACATGTACAGAAAGGCTAAAGCAGAGACATCACTTGCCAGCAAAGGTCCGTCTAGTCAAAGCTTGATTGTCACAGTAGTCATGTATGAATGTGAGAGCTGGGCTATAAAGAAGGCTGAGTGCCGAAGAACTGATGTTTTTGAACTTTGATGCTAGTAAAGAAGANGTTAAGTGTAAGCAACATGTACAGAAAGGCTAAAGCAGAGACATCACTTGCCAGCAAAGGTCCGTCTAGTCAAAGCTTGATTGTCACAGTAGTCATGTATGAATGTGAGAGCTGGGCTATAAAGAAGGCTGAGTGCCGAAGAACTGATGTTTTTGAACTTTGATGCTAGTAAAGAAGACTTGAGAGTCCCTTGGACTGCAAGGAGATCCAACCAGTCCATCCTAGAGGAGATCAGTCCTGGGTGTTCATTGGAAGAACTGATGGTGAAGCTGAAGCTCCAGTATTTTGGCCACCTGATGTGAAGAGCCGACTCATTGAAAAAGACTCTGATCTGGGAAAGACTGAGGGCAAGAGGAGAAGGGGGTGACAGAGGAAGAGGTGTTTGGATGGCATCACTGACTCAGTGGGCCTGAGTTTGAGCACACTCCGGGAGGTGGTGAAGGACAGGGAAGCCTGGTGAGCTGCAGTCCATAGGATCACAGAGTTGTACATGACTTGGCTACTGAACGACAGCAAAGGGGATAATCACCAACCACATAGGTTTGTCAAAGCTTTACATTTTGCTGTATTTGCTTCTGTTTTTTTAATTTAAAGAAAGAAAAATGAACTCTTAAAGCTGTGCGTGCTCCTCTTTGCCCCTATTCTCTTTCCCCCTCACAGAGAGTGACTGCTACCCTCCAGTTGACTATAATCAGCAATAGAGAGTAATTTTAAGTATTTTAAACTTGATATAAATGTATACTATAATTACCTTCTGCCATGCATTGTCCGCTCAGCCTTGTTAACGTGAGACTTAGCCTGCACTGAGGTCTGGAGTTCTTAATTCATCTTCACTTATATATATATATGGTTCCAGTGTGTGACTGTTACAGATTTACTTACTGTTACTTTACATTCGTGGATCTGCTTCTGGGTTGTTTTTCCTTCTCTAATGGGTTTATCACTCCTCCACTGCTGTGGGCCTTTATTATTACAACTTTATAACAATTCTTGATATCTGGTTGGTCAAATCCCTTCCAAAAACCTTTCTCGTGAGTATTAGAAGTAGTGTATCAAGTTTGACCAAAACCAGAACTCTGTTGAGATTTTTTATTGAGTTGCATTAAATTTGTATAAACCAGGAAAGAAGTGCATGCGTGCTGAGTTGCTTCAGTCACGTCTGAGTCTCTGTGACCCTGTGAACTACAGCCTGCCAGTCTGTGCCATCCATGGGATTTTGCAGGCAAGACTACTGGAGTGGAAAATAAATGAGTCATTTAAAGATACCAAGTTTTCCTATTCTTGAACATAAAACATCTCTGTATTTATTCATCACCTTTAATGTTCCATAAAACTTTAGAATTTTTTCCATAAATGTCCTGTATAAATTTTGTTAGATTTATCCCTAGGTGCATTGCTATTGTGGATATATATTAAAAAAATTATATTCTATTATTGTTTTTAGTTGATATATAAGAATGTGATTATTGATTTTGTGTGTGGATGTATGTCTTAAATCTGTATTTAGCAACCTTTTTGAACCCATTTTTCCTTATTTTATGAAATATAGCTAAATTTTTCTTTTCACTTTTAATTCCCCTTATCTTTCCCAGCTCGCTCCCCTCACAAGAATTTGGGGTCCATGAAAGTGGAGACCCTGTTTCTCTTGTTGATTTCCATATCCCAAGTGCTTAGAATAGCACCTGACGCACGACAAGGACTCAGCAGATATTTATATGAATTAAAAAGTAAAGCTGTCCTTCTCGTGGACAGAGGAAATGGTGCGTCCTCAGTCTGTAGCTGTGGCCTCACCCACGTTGTTCTTTGTGTGGACTGTGCTGTTCTTTCCGCCTGGCAGCCTCATCCGGCCCTCTGACTGCACTCCACATTCCTCTCAGCTGCTGGGCCTTTGCTGCCCACCCCCCTCGCCCCTTGCCCTGACCAGGCAGATGGATCTAAAGCTCTTCTCTGATCTCAGTTCTTCCAGGTAGCTTTCCTGGGCTTCTCTGTACTCCAGAAAGATGGATTCAGAAAAATGAACAGCTAACCAACAAACAAAAGAAAAATAAAACCAAAAAGCACACAGGAATTAAAAATGAATTATGCACTCAAACCCCAGGTTAACGCTTAAGAGAATCATCCAAAGTGATATAGAAAGATGCACAGAGTAAGTGACATGATGGTGGCACGTGGCACTGTGGCAGTTTGGGAAAGGGAATTACTTTATGAATAAAAAGAAAGAAAGTGAAGATCCACCAGCATCTCATGCTGCCAACAGTTAGGAGGAACAGAAACCCTGGATCAAGCCGCCCCTGCAGGCAGACAGTGAGTCAGAAAAAAAATAGAGGCCAAAAAAAGTATTATATTCTGACATCCGTCATTTCTGTGCAGTTATATCTAACAACTATATTCTACAAGTGAAAACAACAGAGATTTGAGTCTTGTCTTTCCTGCTTAAAAAAGAAATAATCACTTGAGTTTTCCACCTCTGATAAATGTTTTATGAATTCCCCTTTCTGATGAAAGATTTTGCTGTGATTAAAGATTTCATGAAGTTATGACAAGGGTGGAATAGATCTTCATTCTCGAAAGCTCAATTTTCCTGTGGGCTGAGTGAAGAGCCCTCTCGTAGGCAGCTGTCAGAGCTCATGAACGTTTTTCCAAGTGCTGCACCTCTGGGAGGACACCCCCCACCCACAGAACCCACAACCAACTGCAGCCACGTCGGGTGACATCTCCTGGTGCACGGCTGGATGATCCAGCTGCTGCTGCCCTTCCTCCCGTGAGAGGAGGTGCACGCGGTTGGCGTGTGTTTTGAAAATGTGGTGTTTCACACGTGCCAGGTGGCCTTTGGGTGATTCCAGTCTCTGTGTGTATGCATGTGTGTGTGTGTATGTGTGAACCCCTGGGCTAGTCACGGCGCCCTCACCACCTCAATTCCCTTCTCTGGGAAGGACGGAGGTTGTGGCCTGGACTGGAACACGCGTCTCCGTCCACTGTGGGCCCTGCAGGATTTCCAGCTCCAGGTGTGGACGGTCTCGGCCATCCGCCAGCATCTTTTACCATCCCCTGAGCCTCCCTCTCCATCCGCCAGCATCTCTCGCTGTCTCCTGAGCCGCCCTCCCCTCTCCCCTCAGTGGGTCTCGGGAGGATGACCTCCCCGGGCTCTTGTACGAGATAACCACGTGCGGGCAGCCCAGCACGTGTGAGTGTGTGTCCTCTCTCCCCTTTCGCTTAACCACCAGCGAAACCTTATATTACCACACTTGGAGAAGCACCTCTGAGAGCTCCGATGCCCTTTGGAAGGTCACGTATAGAAGAAAGGCTCAGCTGAAAATGACCCAGAGCACAGATCCTTTTCCGAGTCTTCTCATTTTTTCCTTCTGTGAAAATCCTGCTGCCCTTTTCCTCCAGGAGGGAGAACGGCCCAGCCTCTGTTGCTGGCTACCCTGTCT
The DNA here is from genome assembly GCA_006410615.1 of Neotragus moschatus. Lineage (NCBI taxonomy): Eukaryota > Metazoa > Chordata > Mammalia > Artiodactyla > Bovidae > Neotragus > Neotragus moschatus. The sequence continues at coordinate 92,330 of SJYA01001969.1, read as the reverse complement.
GCTCCTGTCTCGGGCCCGGGTGTCCCGGTTTCCATGAGCGGATGCCTCTCGATCAGCTGTCTCATGCCAGCTGTGACACTTGGCACTTGAGATGCTGTGTTAGCTTTAGGCAAGCGTTCGACCATAGTGGGGAGCTGACAAATGGAAGCCAGCACAGACCGCAGCATGCGTGGCTGGACTTCTCTTTCATGCATGTAGCTAGTGAGCGTGTGCCGTCATTTCCCAGACCCCCCAGGCCCCACCCAACCCCCCATGCTATGGTGATTGTCCCCGTCGCCCCTCAAAGCCCTGAGCTGTCTGGATCCTGCTCCTCCCTGAGTGGGAAGGAAGTGAGTCGGGCGATGGAAGGGAGACATTGTCCCCTTCCAGGGCTCTCGTCCCCTTCCAAGGCTCGTCGTCTTATTTGGGATGGGAAGTCTCTAGAAGCTGATTACTTGGTAGACCTTCGTCCAGTGGCCACCCTCCTCGGGGCCTGGGGTGGTGGGCACCTGGTTTCTGCAGCTTTACCATCTGCAGTAGTGGAAGCAGGAAGACGAGGTTTCAGGTGGGTGGTGAGTGACCTCATGGTGTCACCCACAGTTCTGGAGGGACTGAGGGGCGGTCCCCATGAGGGATGAACGTGCGTGCAGCGTGGACACGGTTCTTTGTGGACATGGCTCTCTGTGTACCCCTGCTCAGCACCCAACTTGGCATGAACAGAAATCCCGGACCATGACACTGTGGTTGTTTACTGAACACCACCATATGCCGAGTGCTTTCCCGCTGGGTCAGGCATCCTGGTGATTATGTGTGAGGCTTGGAGAGCTCAAGGTCCCTCCCCAAGGTCACCCAACATATAAAGGGCGCAGGTGGGTTATAAGCATGTGCCCCAGGATCAAGGAGGCCTCCTGTGCAAAGCCACTGTGTAGAATTCACAGTCAGTTCAGAATGAGTCTTCTCCATAAGTCTTTGTGTCCAGGGGGGCACGACTTATTGATAAACCGCACCTCTGACATGCCCCAGGACTGTCAGATCTTTGGGGAGGGGAGGCAGAGTCACTCTGCTCTTTGTCAGAGGATGCTGACCTGGGCTCTGTCTCTCACTGCAGCACCCGGCAATGCCACCTGCTCCTGGACGTCTTCAACGCCACAGAGCACGAGCTGAGCGTCCGTGCCCGGAGCGACGAGGAGCTCATCCTGCATGCGGGCGAGTGCCAGCGGTAAGTGTCCCCCGGGCCCCCGGCCCTGCTGTTGCCACCCGTGGAGGAGCCGAGTCGGGCCGGCCCCTGAGACCCTGGGGCTGGGCGGTCTGGTTCACCTCTCAGAGACACTGCAGCCCTTATTCAGTTTCAGTGAAAGGACGGGAGTGGTCGTAAGGTCAAGGGAGAGCCGGCCGACATCCATCAAGCACCGTGTCTAAGGACACCCAGACCTCTGGGCAAGACCTTTCTTTCGCTTTCAAATCCTTAGGAAAGCTGTATCGGGGCACTGGGTGTCCATCTCAGGGACAGATATCAGCATCAGTGGGAAGCCCCTGGGAGGGGTTAAGGCCGCAGCAGCCAGGTCAGGCTCAGGCCTTTGGGAGAGATGCGCCGCCACCCGAGCTCAGCCCACGGAGGCCAGTTTCTTACAAAAGTAAACGTGCACATACTCCACCCAGCTATCCCAACATTAGTTGTTCAGGAAAAGTTAAAAAAATATATGTTTACAGAAGACCTGTAAAGAATGTCCCAAGTCAAAAGTTAGAAAGAGCTTGGGTGTCCATATCATGGGAGCAGAACTACCCAACGGTGGCGTTTCCCTAGTGGAATATTACTCAGCAGGCAAAACTAGCGAACTCCTAACATAGCACCGCTGGCAGGGTCAGGAAGCTCATGCCGAGCGGAGGTGCCTGACACAGTGTGGTTCAGGCATCTGAGACCCCGGGACCAGCAAGACTCTGCTGAGACAACGGTAAAAGCAGAGCGTTGCTTCCGGAGAGGACGGGGTGGGCTTTGACCAGGAAGGGGCACAGGGCCTAGTCCGGGTGATGGTCGCGTTGTGTGACTCGATATTTGGGTGTGGGTTACGCAGGTGTTTTGCCTTTGTTAAGATCTAGCCAACGTGCACTTAAGATCTGTGCGTCCCACCATTAAGTTGGTTTTGTATCAAAAGGAAAACTGTCGGCACATGTGGAACTCTGCCTCTCGGAGGACTTGGGTGGTGTCTCGCGATAGCTGCGCTAGCCTCGGGAATGCCTAAAAAGTTAGATTCCCGGCAGGGGGCTGGGCAGCCGGACGGAGTGAGCTGATCAAACAGAGTGAAGTGTTGGTTACGGGGCATGTCGTGCAATGGGTAGAGAATGTTCTCTGAGGAATTCTCTCAACTCATAAGAAAACACTGGGAAGAAATGAGCAAACAGAAGAGCAGCGGAGCCTGACTCCCCTCATCCCACCTCCCCTCCTCTGCCTCCTCTGGGGGTCTCCGTGTCTCCAGGCGGGGCAGCATCGAGCTGCCCGTCACTGCCACGTCGTCGTGTTTATTTATGGCCCCAGGAAGCACGTGTTCAGAGGCGTCTGTCTGATGACGTGAGTGGTTGCGCTCGTGTCTCTCTTTCTATGTGTCCTTTAGTCGCTCTCAGTCAGCGTCATGCTTTGGAGCTGAGTGGGGTCAGGTCTCGCCCTCCGACGGCACCTCGTGCCTGGTTCCCGCGTGCCCGTTCACCCATCTTGTGCTGATCCATGTGAGGTCACTCCCAGGGTGCGGCCCTCTGATGCCCCCATTGATGACCCGGGAATGCCCAGTTGTGTTCACAGTCCGGGGCTGGTAGTTGGGAGGGCTTTACCGCCTAACCCTCGAGAGGAAGGACCCGCCCCGCCCAACAGCTCCTGTTCTCTCGGGTTCCTGCCGTGTGGCTGCGTTCGGGGACCAGGTGCTGCTGCGTGGAGGCCGTGGTGCTGAATGCTCTGGCTCTTGGGTGTAAGCCCAGCTCTTTCCTGGGGCGCTCCCCCCACCTTGGAGTCAAGGCCACTAGCAGCTGCCTGGGCCCCGTGCTGGTCTCCAAGTGGGGCAGGAGACCATCTGCTTTGTCTAGACGTTTAGATGCAACCTGAGATCCCAGAGGGCACCATTCAGGTCGTCTCATGACACCAATAATAAAACCTGCTTTTAAAAGATGTACAGATCGCCGAGCCTGTTCTAAGGTTGACTCACTCCTGGCGGCGCCGGAAGTCTCAGCAATGTTAACGAGCCCATTCACAAACCAGCACAGTTCCTTCTTGTGCTTCTGGCTTCTTCCTTGTTAAGCTTTGTGGGTAAGTCCTCATTTCTCAATGCTCCTAACGCACACATTCTTTATTCATTCATAAAATATTCATTCAACAAATATCGGTGCTTCCAGAACATGCTCCGTGGAGCCTGCGTCAGGATGAGTAACTCAGGACCCTCTCTGGCCAGGGAATGATGACAACGTGGCAAGGGTCTCGGGCAGCCAGGCTGTTCAGAGGTGGGTTACAGCCAAGCTCATGATGCCCCGTCTGTCTGGGGAGTCAGTTTGTTGCTGCTCCCCCGGACCCACCAGCCCACGGGTGTCCTGTGTTTGTGGGATGCAGGAGTCCCCCTGCCCGCCCTCTAGAACTCTCCAGCCTTGCCTGGTTCTGACACGGGCTCCGTCTCCGTGGAGGGGTCCCAGGCCGTTGGTCTGATGGAGCTGGTCTGGGGGAGGAAGCTGTGGTGGGTGGACCTTGCCTGGCAGCCGTGGGACACCCCGAGACTGGGCTGCGGTCCTCGTCCCTCCAGGCTCTGTCTCCTCGGAGCCCCATACTCCCCCATCCCCTGGAGTCCTGAGCTCAACCCCCGCCAGGCTCTTCCTGTGCCGTGCAGAGCCAGCTCCAGCACAGCTCAGCCTTCTCGGGCGCTGACGTGGGCTGCCCTTGGACAGGCTCGGCCACCCTGGGGTGGGCAGGGCAGGCCTCCCGTCCCCCAACGGTGAGCTATCCTCAGACTCTGGTGTGGTCGTTGAGCGTGGCACAGCCTCCCCTTCAGCGAGAAGCTGTCCCTGAAGGCCGCGTAGCATGAGGCTGCCCTTGGTGGAGCCCTGGCATCCTGGGGCACCTGGGGCATTGCACAGGAGGGGGGCCAGCTCCAGTTGGGCTGCGGGGGTGCCTGCGTCTCTCCCCCACCCCTTCCGGGTAGGAAGGGGTGCCCAGGACAAGAGTAACGCGTCCTCTGGAGTGCAGTGTCTACGCCCCGGCTGTTGGGAGCAGTTTCGGTGTTCTGTCCTCTTTGTACTCTCTCACGAGGACGTCTGTCCACGGATTACAGACAGGCAGACTGGGTCAGATTGGAGGCACTTCGTGGGGACTCATGTCTGCCTGACCCCGTGGCCGAGCACTAGGATGGCTGCAGGAGTAGGGGAGCGGGTTTCCTTCCTGTCTCCTCCTTCTCTCTGTGCAGCCTTAGGCAAGCCGTGAGCAGCACTAATCCGCTGTCACCTGTCCAGGCGGGGAGGAGGGCCGGGCAGGGGCCGGCTGGGCTCCGACTTCTAGGGTGTTCAGGGATTCAAGCGTTTCCTGAGTGTCCAGTGAGGGGCATGAGGGACTGCCTCATAGGCTGAGTATTCGAGCTTCTAAACTGGAAATAACACTCTTAATCCCTGTATTTCTTAGAGAGATCTCTTTTCATCTTGTAATTTAAAAGACAGCATTTCAGCAAACAGATGGAGCAAGTACCTTTCGCCTTCCTCATCTCTTCCTGTGAAAGGTCCTTTGGAAATCAGTGACTCATCTCTGGTTCTGTGACCTGGTTGATACATTAATTCCGTAATTAAGGGCCATTTGTTTACCTCACTTCCGCCTAACACGATTTGTGATGCTTGGTCTGCACCGATTACATTTCCTGGGGCTCCAGGGCATCGGTCATGACATTGAGAGTGTCCTCAGGACTTGAAGCTAGGTAGGTGCCTGTAGTAACGTTCACTTCTCCCTGAGGGGTGTTGGAAAGAGGATCCCATTTTCACAGGCACTCTTGCCTTTAATCCTCATGCTTGTTTCCGCCTCCTGTGAGCGTGGTCACGGCCATGCTGTTGGTGGAAGCTGGAGCCTGGAGCTGCCCAGTTGCCCCCACACCTCTTCTTGGGAGTCACCTATTCCTCTTTAGGCTGTATCCCCAGGCCTGAGCATCCCTCTGGCTCCAATTTCAAAAGATGGCCAGAAACCATGGAATGCTTTCTGACTGAAACATTGCAAACTTCCTTAAGAAAATACAGTGTCCCCAGCAGCAGATTTACGGAAGAATTAAGATATGATAATTATTGTGTTTTTGCCTAAATACCAAACCATTAACATTAAATTTCATGACAACTCTCGTTTACTCATAAATCTATTTACCATGGCAGATGTTTTCTCAGGCCTCCCCGTCTCGTCCCGCCCTCCCTTGCGGGGAACCTCTGCCCGCTCGGCGGCCTGGCATCGGCTGGTCCGGCTGGGGGCCCCACCGCTGAGTGTCTGGGAATAGATGAGCCCGTCATGTGTGTGGACAGAACACTTCATGGGTCCTAGAGCAGCTTTCCTGCCAAAGGGGCAGAAGAAGCCCAGCGGGGTCCCCTGGGCCACTTTAGTGATGGGGCTGCAGGGAAGGGGTGTGTCCTTATTCTTTCTTTTACTGGGAAACTTTCCTGTGGACTCTTCAAACATATGCAGAAGGTGCCCATAAGAGGACTTCTCACCCAGCTTCTACACTAGTGATTCATGGGCAATCTTTCCCATCTCTCCCTCACCAACTTCCCCATGTTCTTGTGTTATTTTGAAGCAGATTCAAGGCGACCTCTTATTTCATCTGTAAACATTTTAATCATCAACACTGCAGTGCTTTTTAAAATCCTAACTGCAATGACTTGGGCTGTCAAGAAAGCTGAGCACCGAAGAATAGATGCTTTTGAACTGTGGTGTTGGAGAAGATGCTTGAGAGTCCCTTGGACTGCAAGGAGATCCAACCAGTCCATTTTAAAGGAGATAGGCCCTCAGATTTCTTTGGAAGGAATGGTGCTAAAGCTGAAACTCCAGTACTTTGGCCACCTCATGCAAAGAGTTGACTCATTGGAAAAGACTCTGATGCTGGGAGGGATTGGGGGCAGGAGGAGAAGGGGACGACAGAGGATGAGATGGCTGGATGGCATCACTGACTCGATGGCCATGAGTTTGGGTGAACTCTGGGAGCTGATGATGGACAGGGAGGCCTGGCGTGCTGCAATTCATGGGGTTGCAGAGAGTTGGACACGACTGAGCGACTGAACTGAATGGAACTGAACTACAGCGCCATACCATGTTTTAAAGTGAACATCGTCAACATTGGAGCCTTTTTTAAAAACCTAAGTGTAGTGCCGTACCATGTTTAAAAACAAACAGTTCCTTCATACAAATGCATACATTTCCAGTGACCTTGGTGTCATTTGTTTTTTAAACACGGCAGTCAGAATTCAAGAGGTTGATTAGCATCCAGTCCGTTTTGAGTCTGTAGGTTCCCTGTGCACCTCTCTCTCTCACTGTCCATGGGCCACATCAGGGCCCCCAAGTGGGGACGTGGCCGGTTGGGTGTCTCTGATGGTGGTGACCTTGCTCCTGTGACTGACTTCTTTTTCTTTATTCCTCATTAAATCGGTAGTAAGCTCTAGAGGCTTCATCATACTCCATGATTTTTTTTCTTACGAAAAGAATCTCCATCAGAAGGCATTGGTGTCTGGCTTATCTGCTTTCTGTGATGGAACCATTATTATTAGATCTTTTCCTCTTATCTAGCCTTGCACCCCACACGCACGTCTTTTCATCCCCAGCGGATCAGTCAACATTAAGAAAACTCACTGACTGTTTTTCATAAGCTCAGGATGAAACACATAATAAGCATTTTCTGTCTGGGGTTTGGAAAATGACCAGATGAAGAAGTACAGCCGTTTTCTGTGTATGTGTCTCTGTGCTCTAAGTCACCCCGCTCGTCAGATAATTAAGGCTCAGCAGTTGCTCAGGCAGAGACATCGGGGGAACACTGGTGCCGTTTGGGGCTCTCAGNAGATCCAACCAGTCCATTTTAAAGGAGATAGGCCCTCAGATTTCTTTGGAAGGAATGGTGCTAAAGCTGAAACTCCAGTACTTTGGCCACCTCATGCAAAGAGTTGACTCATTGGAAAAGACTCTGATGCTGGGAGGGATTGGGGGCAGGAGGAGAAGGAGACGACAGAGGATGAGATGGCTGGATGGCATCACTGACTCGATGGCCATGAGTTTGGGTGAACTCTGGGAGCTGATGATGGACAGGGAGGCCTGGCGTGCTGCAATTCATGGGGTTGCAGAGAGTTGGACACGACTGAGCGACTGAACTGAATGGAACTGAACTACAGCGCCATACCATGTTTTAAAGTGAACATCGTCAACATTGGAGCCTTTTTTAAAAACCTAAGTGTAGTGCCGTACCATGTTTAAAAACAAACAGTTCCTTCATACAAATGCATACATTTCCAGTGACCTTGGTGTCATTTGTTTTTTAAACACGGCAGTCAGAATTCAAGAGGTTGATTAGCATCCAGTCTGTTTTGAGTCTGTAGGTTCCCTGTGCACCTCTCTCTCTCACTGTCCATGGGCCACATCAGGGCCCCCAAGTGGGGACGTGGCCGGTTGGGTGTCTCTGATGGTGGTGACCTTGCTCCTGTGACTGACTTCTTTTTCTTTATTCCTCATTAAATCGGTAGTAAGCTCTAGAGGCTTCATCATACTCCATGATTTTTTTTCTTACGAAAAGAATCTCCATCAGAAGGCATTGGTGTCTGGCTTATCTGCTTTCTGTGATGGAACCATTATTATTAGATCTTTTCCTCTTATCTAGCCTTGCACCCCACACGCACGTCTTTTCATCCCCAGCGGATCAGTCAACATTAAGAAAACTCACTGACTGTTTTTCATAAGCTCAGGATGAAACACATAATAAGCATTTTCTGTCTGGGGTTTGGAAAATGACCAGATGAAGAAGTACAGCCGTTTTCTGTGTATGTGTCTCTGTGCTCTAAGTCACCCCGCTCGTCAGATAATTAAGGCTCAGCAGTTGCTCAGGCAGAGACATCGGGGGAACACTGGTGCCGTTTGGGGCTCTCAGAGGCCTGGCGGGATGGGGAAGCCTTGCTGCTGCCTCTGGGAGCTGGCGCGGCCCTGGAGCTGAGTGGCTTGGGGTCTGGTAGGACCAGGCTGTGGCCCCCAGGGGCGAGGCAGCATCCTGGATGTCCACGGGAGCTGACGGGAGTGGAGGGAGTCCAGATCAGCCGGAGTAGCGTCTGTGTGTGTTTGCTCTACGTTATGCTGCCCCCTCCAAAACCAACGGAAGCTGGTCACTCTTTATGTTTTTCCAGGGCAAAGGTTATTTTCCTCATCCGATTAACAGCTCACTGGAGCTTAGGATGAGAGAGGTGGGTGTTTCCTGTGCCTAAGTGTGGAGGGAGGTGGGAGTGGACTCGTCTGGGCCAAACTTAGTGGACCTTGGATACCAGGGTGGAAAGAAATGAGTCTTAGTACATTTTTAACAGTGGACACATTTGAAGATGTCTGTGTTATTTGGGTGTTCCAGTTTTAACCTGCAGGACAAATGACAGCTTTACTGCTGGCTTGAAATCCTCCTGTGCGAGCCACGGCCAAAGCCACGTCTGTCCTTGGAGAGGAAGGGATGGTCACAAGAGAGTTCAAGGCAGGAGAGTGTCAGATTGACCTTTTAGGAAGTAACTAGAAGGGGTGATGGCTGGGGAGAGTCTGGGTGCAGGCAGGTGTCTGAGCTGGGGTTTGCACCAGGTTGTAGGAGGCCTGCTGCCGTGAGCACCCCCCACCCTCCGCCCTCCACCAGCTCCATGGGTGGTTCTGCCTGTGAGTCGAGAGCTTCTGTCCTCTCCAGGCACTGGAGATGCAGGTGTTACAGGACAATGGCTCAGAGGACCCAGAGGGTGTTGGGAGGGAAAGGCCAGTCAGTGACTGGACAATCAAATAGGTCCAGGGGCAAGGCTGAATGCTAGACCAGTGCAGAGGGGGCACCAGAGGAGGGTCAGAGCAGCACACGGGCACCTGAGAGGTCAGGGGGAGTCGGGTCATGGGGCGAAGGCTGCGAGTCTCTCAGTTGAGTGTAAAGAGAAGGGCACGTGTGCACGCCATCTGTGCCCTACCCCAAGGCCAGCTCCTCACCGGGGGCTGCTTTGTTTGTTTCATCCTTGCTGCCGTGTGTTCTGTGCGTGTGGACCAAGGTAGAAGGATGTGTATCCACCACTGCAAAGTCCCCTGGACTCCCCTGTTCATCCCTACCTCCCCGCTGACCCCTGGTAACCACTGGTCCTCTTCCTGCCTCCGTAGTTTTGCCTCTCCCAGAAGATCACCGAGTGGGGAGCATACAGGATGTCGCCTTTTCGAGCTGACTTCTGTTGTTTAGTGACAATGCGCTGAAGATTCTTCCTCCACATCTTTTCATGACTTGATAGCTCATTTCTTTTTAGCACTGAGTGTCCATGAGCAGGGTTTGGTGTGGACATAAGTTTTCAGCTCCTTTGGGTAGATACCAAGAAGCATGACTGATGAACATATATGGTTAAGAGTGTTTATTTTTGCCAGAATCATTGTGCATTTTTAAAAGCCAAAAGCAAAGCACCCCTTTCTGCCTCTTTCATCACCCAGTTCCCAACTGATGTTCCATAGCAGAAGGGAAAAAAAGAGAAAGAGAAAGCGCTGGAGTGAAACAGCCCAGGGCCTGGCGGGGGCTTGGGGCGCCCTGCTGTGTTTAGGAGGGCCCCTCTGGACCCAGCCTGCGCACCCGCTCCTCATCCTGGGAGCTCTGGGCTTCCCTGCTCCTGCTGCTGCTTCTCTGCATGCCCTCTGCATCTCCTGCTGTGACAGCCGCATTCCCTGGAATGTCTGTCTCTGCCCTGGGAGCCACCTCTGGGCGGGAGTCACGTTCTCACTGTCGCCCTGCTGGCTCCCCGCCTAGGGCCTAGGGACTGAATTGGATCACTTTCTGTATCATTCAGTGTAGGCTGTTTCTCTGTAGTAACAAAAGACCTCGAACCTTAGTTGTTTAGTAAACAGAAGGGTTTGTCTCTTGTTCAGGTTCTGTGAGCGCCACAGTTTAGCTCTGCTCCATTTTGTTTTCATTCGTGACCCACGTGCTGGTTTGGAGGAGAGAAGTAGGGAAAGGGACAGGCCACACAACAGCTGGGGAGCTCTCTGCTTGGACGTGGCCCGTGTCACTTCTGCACGTTGCGTTGGTCAAACGAGCCACAGGACAGCCTGGAGTCAAAGAGGGGTCGATGGGCAGTGCTGCAGGAAGGGCGCGGAGATGTGGACAGGGTTGCAGTCCAAGTACGTCCTTTGTATCTAAGGGAATGACCACACTTCTTTGTCTTCATCTTTGATTTTTTGTCTTTAAAGGATGGTTGCTTTTGTCCCATATGAACATATAACGTGACAGTTGACTCTGCGTTCTTTTGTTCTCCACATCGTTTTAGAAGGTGTTACCAGAATCCCCATGTCCTCAGCGCCACACTGGTGCCATGCGGGAAAGGGCACACAGACATACCCACGCCGCCTGGTGTGATGCACATACGTGCTCGACATGGAAATGAACCCCTGGTTGTCTCAGTCAGCGTTAACTGGGCAGTTGTGGTCAGACTCAGGCCACTGGCTGAGAGCCCAGCCTCTGTGCTCAGGCTTCGGTAACACGGGGACCAGGAAAGGATGGGTGTGTGACACCTGGCGGTCGCTGGGTATCACACTGCCAGCCTTACACACTTGCTTATAGAGCCGCAGCAGCCTGCAGTGAGGGCACCCCAAGTCTCTCTGACAAAGAGGGGACTGAAACCATGGCTGCCCTGTCCCCCGTCGGAGAGATTTGGTCAGGTGGCCCAGAGTCCTCGCGTGTCTTGCCCCACGTGCAGGAGTCCAGTGAGGACTGGATGCGGGGCACCTGGTGTCTGGGCTGTTGCTCTGGGGTCCCCTGGCATGACCTCAACCTGTGTTCAGCTCCGCTCTAGGATGAGATAATCAAGCCAGGGGCCTCAGCCCTCTGCCCTGGAACCCTCGTCTCTTAACGCAGAGCCTGGCCTGGAGGGAGCACTCCTGTGTATTGGCCAGAGTCAGCCTCCTATTAGCATCCTGTTTAAAGTTCGTTTTTTTTTTTTTTTTTTCCCTTCTAGAATTGATATGTTCCAGGGACCTTTTTCTCTTTAAAAACGTCCATCCAGGAGAACTCGGGCTGTCGTGCTGGGAGGCCTTGTGTTGGAGGCTGCTCGGCCCCCAGGACGCTGGGCAGCCTTGCCTCCTTCGTGGCTGTGTGACGGTGGTTAGGTTAGAGGAAATTCTTTCATTTCCAATTAATCATTTTCCGTGAACCTGTTCTGCATTCGGCACGCAGCAGGCTCCCTGCTTAGCACGTAGCTGCCTCACTCCCCCTGGGACTCCTCTCTTTTCTGTAAGTAATTGCATTGTTCGTGTTTGCACCGTGTGTTTTGGAGGTGCTTCTAGAAGAGGGAGGAGAGATTCTGGTTGCTGAATGCTAATGGACACCGTGTGGGGGGCTGGGGGGCAGCTCCTGGAGATCAGGAGGCCAAGCTGCTTTGTTCTGGGAACCTTTGTTCTTGATAAGTAGTTCTGACAATAAAAAATCTGTGGAGGCACTGTCTCTGCTAAACGGGACCTTATTAGCCCATGTTCCGCAGCTCTGGACCTGAGAGGCGTGTGCCTGTCCCAGTAAGTTCAGAGGAGACGGGGCGCAGAGGACCTGATGTCTCTCCGGGTTTTTGCTCGAGAAAAGCAATTTTCCAGGGTATCACATTGGGGAGAATCTGAAAACTCAGGGGGCAGAACAGGCTAGCGTTGGCAGCTGCAGAAGGCGCGNGAGGCGTGTGCCTGTCCCAGTAAGTTCAGAGGAGACGGGGCGCAGAGGACCTGATGTCTCTCCGGGTTTTTGCTCGAGAAAAGCAATTTTCCAGGGTATCACATTGGGGAGAATCTGAAAACTCAGGGGGCAGAACAGGCTAGCGTTGGCAGCTGCAGAAGGCGCGTTTCAGACCACATGGGAGTGCTCTTAACTGCCCTTTCTGCAGGCCCTGTGCCGGGTGCTGAGGGTCTGCAGGCGAGTAAGGTGTATGCTCTATGCTAGAGTCACGGGGGGTGCAGGAGGGAGCCCTCCAGGGAACAAGGACAGACAGACTGACAGTCCTGTCTGCCTGGGCAGCTCAGTGCAGATGCAGCCTGCCATGAAGGGGGTGTGGAGCGAGGCTGTGAGCGCCCCGCTCTGCCTCTCTGGGATCAGCATAACCCAAAGCGTCCTTCTGTGCTCTGTCCTGGGGAAGAAGTCCGTCGCTGTTTGGATAGTATCGCGGACGGCTTTCCTCTGCCTCCTTCTCTGAATCATCTTCTCAAGTGCGCCTGTTAGTAGCACTAGGGGCAGAGTTCCTTGGTAGAAGTGTTTAGGTATTTTAGGGAAATTAAGAATCTAGCCTCTGTCAAACATTGTTTTTCCCCAGAATTTGCTGAGTGCCTGAAGTTACACAGTCTTGCCTTGTTTGTTTGTTTCCCCCTCCCTTATTTAATCTCAGTTTTTTCTTAAATACTCTTAGTATTCTTTTGGAGATACAGTTCTTCTGAGTATTTGTAAAATACTCAGGTATTTGAAAAATACCTCTTAACAAACTTTGGAACCTGGAAGTTGCAAGGGGGCACTCTGAGATCCTCAGAGCCCTGACCCCTCCACGCAGGCAGGAACCGGGAGGCCTCCGAAAAGGCACCGTGGCCTCTCCGTGGTCTCACTGCCACCTGCAGGGAGAGCCAGGCAGGCTCCCGCCTGTAGGTCCCAGGGCCCTGGGTTCCTGATGGGCATGGACCCGAGGTGTGTGACAGAGAGTGCCGCAGAGTCAAGTGTGGGCTGGTGCTCTGCTCTCTCCCCGGGGAATGGGTTTCTCCCTTCTGTCCTCCTGGGGAGCGTGTCCGCCCTCCTAGGCTGGTCTAGACGTCCTCTCTGCCGGAGGCTGCCTGACCCTCGAGACACCTCCTCCTCCCCCCGTGTCCCACGGTTCTCAGCACTGGGCTGCTGTTAGAGTCCATTGCTCCGG